>CATIXQ010000012.1:11274796-11477324 GCA_949711755.1 Leptidea juvernica | reverse complement strand
AAGCTCTGTTGTACCGATCGGTGGCAGATCACAGCCCTGGGTCAATGCGTCAATTAAAGCAGCTGCTGACTGCAAAAAAATAGGCATATTGAATCTGGGCTGCGGCGTTGGGCACAAAGAATTCAAAGAGAAGAAAGTTCTAAAGAGGAAAAACAACCGAGGCTCCTGATTTTTTAAGCCGCTGTGCCGGAACAAAATTGTATCTTATATCGAGTCTTCTTTTAAGAAGGTCTTGGGAAAAAATGAATCTTATCCAATTTAACCCTCAGAAGATTCAAGATTGCGCGTTTACCACTAAAAAAAACCCCACTGATCCTATCACCGCTCATCGAGAACACTTCCCTTAATGCCTTTTTTATAAAAATAATCCCTCACCTAGTATCGATATACTTGATCTCGAAATCTAGATTGATTGCCAATTCCGCGGTCATCTGTAAGGTAAAACCAAATTGGCTTGAAAGAAGCATGTGCGTCATAAATAGAGCACGGCTATACTTCATGCCGGCCTGCATTTTAGCGCTCTACAAAGCGCAGGTCCGGCCCCATATGGAGTATTTCGTACGTATCTGGTCTGGCGCACCCCAGTATCAGCTTGAACCATTTGACCGCGTGCAGCACAAAGCTGCTCGAATTCTCGAGGATCCAGTCTCTGTAAAAACCTAGATCACTTGGCGTTGCATAGAGACCTCGATTCTTGTGTGTGTTCTATCGCAACGATCACGGGGAGTGTTCTGAAACAAAGTGCCTCTCAGAATTCTTGAAAACCCCAAAAATTCTGAGCGGCACTAAGCAAAAGCAGCCACCCACTCCGCCTCCCAACTTAATAATTCTTATTTATACATTCAAAGTACTTAATTAACGACACTCTTCGATGCGTTGTTAACACAGAAAGACCAACAAGTAACGAATTAGTTTTGCGTTTAAGTTATGCGGCCAAAACAACAGAATACAATTAATATAGAAACGTAGGTATCTAAAAATTATCTGTACTGTTGAGTTTGAAGAGCAAAATCACTTTAAAAATGAAATTTAAGTAAAAAATTTACATTTTGTATCCACGGAGACTACCGGTAGAGTTCGTAGAGTGCTACTTCACAAATCAACAATTTAAAAGCGGGTTCGTTTGATGATAAAAATATTCAAATTTGATATTCTCAACTCTCAACGGAACTTCCCTCTCGTGTTGGATTTATTCAGTGTGTCAAGTTTTAGCGTGCTTTACGTTAATTACCGACATTTCATTAAATATTCTCTGAAGCTCTAGTAAGAGTTGAAAAGATTTTGTTTTTACAATGACTTCGTCAATAATTATAATATAACGATATGTTAAGAATTTTGTATTCGGTTTACTTCATTGAGGTAATAGAATAGAATATTAGAACCGAATAGAAAATATCATAACATATTGCAGCAACACATGGTAAACGTCACATCAAAGCTAAATCAGTGATTACTAATTACTGATGTAACTTTGACTATAGCTTTTTACTGATTCCTAATTAGAAATGGGGCTTTGAAATGAGGAGAATCACTGATAAAAAACTACCATAAGTATATATAATTGCTACGTAATAGAGATGTCTTGCCATGTTTGAAAAACTTATATTTTGATAATTTAGATAGACGTGTCATCGTTGTGGCAACTGGCGAATGACAGAAAAAAGTGTTGTCTTTATAAATTTGTCAAAACCTATGAGCGTAAAATCTAGATAATCCAAATAAATCATGGAGAAATAAAACAAACATATATTTAATTATATCCATTTACTTAATGGCGGTGCTTCGCGGTTTCCATCCCTCACAACTTTAAGAAATCAAAGAGCAACTTTTACAGTATTTCAGTCATAGATTAAGGATTGGTCTCCGCTGCACTACAAATAGATACCATTCTACCTAACAACAATAGCTTTTTTATTACGGCTACTTTATATTGTAGTGTGTATTAGCTATTTGTTAAGAGGCGTGCGTGGCATCTTGACACTCAATTGCATCTGTCTAATTTTGTAACATACGCTTCGTGTTATTTTACATTGAAATTAATAAAATACAAAATACTTACTGACGATATGTGATCCCAGTACCTTGCTTATTTCTTGTAGTATTATTTTACAAAGTTTTACTACACAACCTGGCATTTTAGTTTCAATTAGTCGGCGCCCTTCAGACCGAAACACAGTCATGCTTACACAGTACTGTTTCACGGCAGAAATAGGTGCAAAGGAGACACCCACTGATAAAAGTGTGTGTGTGTGTGTGTTTGTGTGTATATATGTCAGTATTCTATAGATTAATAGAAACAAATATCACGGCAACACCTACATACAGACTTATCCTCAAACAATGATATCTGGATATTTTAAAAGAAAACTTTTCAAGACATGCCATTTCTATATAAATGCCCTGAATATATCATCACACATTATACAACCAAATTAATAACACATTCTGATTTGTTTGAATGTAATCATAAATAATTCGATCAAAATCGTTTTCGTGTGAACACTAAGCAAGACTGAACTTATATCCTCTTTCGTGTATTTTAGATAAGGCTTATCTTAAGATAATTTGAAGGTTGCGTGCACTTTTATAAATAGACACGGCAACTGTTTTTAACTTATATAAAATATTATATTCATTTTGGAAGTGAAACTTCTAATGCGACTTCCAACAAGGTTGTGTTAAACGTTTAACGCTACTATGGAGGGGGTATGAAAGCACTCAAATGTTATAAGTACTTATTCCATGCAGGACAACTACATACATTGCTACGTACGCTTACAACGCTTCCGATATTGAGAGACTTGTGCAGCAATGATGTGCAAAATGACAGCAATACGAATAAATTAAGAATCCAATAGTGAAAAATTATTGCGTCATTTAACAGAAAATACACACTGATGAAATGTAGTATTTTGATTATAACCACAGGCTGTGGAAGAGTTTCATCTATTCAATTCTTCTATACAATTTCAATTACATAATACTAAATCACTACTATCGTGCTGGTCGAGTGAGTCACCTATCAGCCTATGTGTTAAACGCCATGCCACTTCTAGAAAGTTTTTAGATTTCTATGATTAAGACCGACGTTACCATCCAGAAAAATCAAGAAGTACATTACAAACATTCCGAGGATGAAGATTACTCGTAGTAAGTTTAACTGAATTACTCAAGCAGCTTTACGACCGTTCCCAAAATTCAGTCTTTCTCTGGTTGTGGCCTACTTGAGATAAAAATCGTAACTATCGTTGACTTTTCTGTCCCAATAAACTTATCGACGGCAACTCACCTTATCCGTACACGCTGTCTGACAATGGGACGACGTATCGCTTACCAGCGATAGAAGTTTGTATGGAAATTGCAATTCACGCGTCCCAATATAAGGTGATAAGAATGACTTATAGGGTATATTGGGACCGCTTCTATTATTATTAGATAGCTAATTACTAATGTATCTCTGTAGATAGTATATTGGGAACAACCGTTTGTGTGTCTAAATATTATTAGATCTACGCAAGGATCACTTCAGTATATCGACGCGCGATACGCCGAACTCAATACACACATGCTATTGCCTGCATTAGTATAGTGTAGTGATGTGTTTGTGATGGGATAATGGAGCGAGGTAATCATAGCACATTATTTGATAGTTATTATTTCCGCTGATAACATTTACAGTGAAATGCAAGTTTTTGGTTGAATGTTGTTTACAACTGTGTGAAATATGATGGAATACGTAGCTTTTCTTCAGTTGTTTTATGAGTAATCAATTTTGCAACACTAGAGGCCTTTTTGGTCACCTATCTTTATTAAGTTAGCCATGTTGTATCGACCTGAAAACGCGTAAGAAATTAGATTGTACAGTTTCGTTTTACGTGTTTTTTTATATTTATAATCAGAGGATGGAAGAACGCTACGCTTACGCCTGCGATGGTTTTTTTGTGGATTTTTTTTATAATCTTATGGGAAGAAACGACCACGACGATAAGCAGATAAGCTCTGTCCATTGCAATGTTATACCCCTTAGGATTCTTGAAAAACCCAAAAGTTCTGAGTGGCACTACAATTGCGCTCGTCACCTTAAGACATAAGATGTTAAGTCTCATTTGCCCAGTAATTTCACAAGTCCGGCAACGCTCCTATGATTCCTCTGGTGTTACAGAAGACTGTGGGCTGCGGTGATCGCTTAACATCGGGTAACCAATAGGATCATTTGTCCACTTCCACAAAAAAATCAGGGAGTCGAGATTAATTCTCACACACGACAATTAAAAGTAATAATATTATGATTGTCACAATTTCTAGCAAATTCGTTAATGTACTTTTGAACATAAGGAACATTATCAAGAATATATTATTGAGTATATCTTATATCTTTAAACGAGCAATTCTTGTATATATATATATATATAATTGTAATCTCGGAATCGGCTCCAACGATTTTCATAAAATTTAGTATATAGGGGGTTTCGGGGGCGATAAATCGATCTAGCTAGGTTTCAATTTAAAAAAATGTAGTTTTATCCGTTTTAATGAGAAACAGCTACAATAACTTTAGAATACAAAGGTAAATTTCGACACTATATACAAGACTATAGTAGCTCAGATGGGACATTGGGTGATCCGGAAAGCAGAAGACCCGGTTCGAATCCAGATGTCCTATTAGTTTTTTTTTTAATTCAAGTTTGTACATTCTTAAAAATCCGAGAAAGGCTCGGTTGTCCGGATATTGAATATTAATATAGGATTGAGTGTATTATTCTGCAGCAACTTAATAATAGAGACTAAATAAATACACTTGAACATGGCTTACTTGACATAAGTGCGAGGGGAACGATGGCTGGTCCATGCGTCAACTCGTGAACGGATGCTGCTTACGATGTCAGGTAGACCTGTGATAGTTAATAAGTCATTGTATTTGTTGGATGCAATTACTAATTAAGACAGTAATAACGACCTCCTTACACAAACAATGAATTCAAGCTCTAAAGGTTGTCGCATCCAATATACGATCATTTATATTTGTACAGTTAATTCTTTATTATTCTTTATGAAATAATAGATATTATTTGTACACGACTCATATATTGGATGCAGCACCTTACAAACTAATTTATTATATATATTACAGCCATTGTAAATACTCTATTTGATTGAAAAGATTGGCTGTTTCTTATAATATGTTCTTCTGACGATCTCAACATATGGTAAACTCAGAAATTTAAAAGAAATATTTGTAGTGACTATTCAAATGCGCTTAGTTTAATCCTTATTGAATAAATATTATTTGACTTTGAATTACATGGGAAGATATTTACAATTACATCACTGAAAACAGCAATCATACAAACAGACAAACCGATAAATAGACTAATATTCTTAAAACGTTATTCTGATGTTGGCCTCGGTTGGATAAGTACAAGTACATAAATTGTTTTACTTGTACTAGGAACTAACATTAATTACTTTAAACTCAGTATTTTTTTAATATAATAATAGTATGTGGGTCCCAGCTAGTTAATTAAAAAGTGTGTGCTTTTTTCTTTTATAATAATTTACAGTTTATTAAAATAAACTATTAATATTTAACACACATGTGCTTGTCTAACCC
Source organism: Leptidea juvernica (assembly GCA_949711755.1). Lineage (NCBI taxonomy): Eukaryota > Metazoa > Arthropoda > Insecta > Lepidoptera > Pieridae > Leptidea > Leptidea juvernica. The sequence continues at coordinate 11,471,713 of CATIXQ010000012.1, read as the reverse complement.
ACAAGTTTAGCATAATAAATAAATGAGAAATTCAAAACTACCACCTATGCCAAAAGTTATGCCTCAGACCTGAGAAGAACGGGCGCAACAAACTCAGCGGGCTACTTCTTTTTATATAAAACTAGCTGACCCGACAGATGTTGTTCTGTATATAATGAATAAAATAATGTTTTTATATGATTTTGTCAATAATATATCATAACATCAAAAATTACTTCGTAAAACATGCACCCTGCTGTCGTAATGAAATTGTTTCACAGCAGAACTGTCAAACCGTGCGTCAATAAATTCTCTCATAGAAATTATGTATGGACACATCAAAGGAAAAACAAATTTGTTGTTTTTATTTAATTTAGCATCATTTTCCTCCTTATTCACCTTTTAAACCTTCTCTGGACTTCCACAAATAATTCAAAACCCATTTTCCTCCTTATTCACCTTTTAAACCTTCTCTGGACTTCCACAAATAATTCAAGACCAAAATTAGCCAAGTCGGTCCAGCCGTTCTCGCGAGACTAACGAACAGCAATTCATTTTTATATACAGGGTGGCGCAATAGAACGTGCATATTGCATCATCTTTTTTCGCGGGGTAGAAAGTGGGCGGGCGGGGGGAGTCTGCATCGTTGGGTAGGCGGGCTCATGGAGTTTTAGTCACTATGAGTCACTTCGACGGGAAGCGTCGCGCATTTTGCGTGCGCGCATTTTACGAGAACTCTCGTTCATACATCGTTACTAGGCGTTTATATTGTTCTGAATATGGACTACGGCAAATTAGTAAAGCTCCGAGTGCTAATTTAATTAAAATATGGGTACAGCGTTTTGAAGAGACTGGTTCAACGTTTAAACCACAAGCAAAAGGTCGTCCAAGAACATCTAGGACCGACGACAATATTGAGGGAGTTATGCAGTCTGTACGAGGAGATCCACAAATGTCTACTCGCAAGAGACCGTCTGTCTTACACTTATCGAGACGAAGTTTGCAACGAATTTTAAACTTGGATCTTAAAGTGCATCCTTACAAGCTGCAGTTAACACAAGAATTGAAAGAGTCTGACTTCGGAGCAAGGCTCGCATTTGCTAATGAAATGCTTAATCGATTTTTCAATTTTGACAATATCCTTTTCTCAGATGAGTCCCACTTCCATATCAATGGGTTCGTAAAGCGTCAAAATTGTCGTTACTGGAACAGTGAGGATCCCAAACTCATGGGCAGCAATCTCTGGTAGAGGAATAATTGGACCGTTTTTCTTTGAAAATGCGCGGGGGCAAAACGTCACTGTTAATACCGAACGTTATGTTGCGATGTTGGAAGGTTTTTTGGCTCCAGAGCTTGAAAATTCAAGAATAGTGAATTCTAGAACTTGGTTTCAACAAGACGGAGCTACCTGTCACACATCAAATGACTCCATGGCGGTTGTGAAACAGATGTTCCCTGGCAGACTGATTTCGAAAGGAGGTGATATCCCATGGCCCCCACGTAGTCCAGACGTGACGCCTCCTGACTTTTTTTTGTGGGGATACCTCAAGAACAAAGTCTACAGCAATAGTCCGAAAAACATCGATCAGCTCAAGGAGAATATCCATGGTGAAATGGCAGCAATTACACCAGCATTACTGAAGAAAGTTTTCAATAACTTCCGTTTGCGATTAGAGGAGTGTCGTCGTAGAGAGGGTCATCATTTAGACGATGTTATTTAAAAAAAATAAACTTCAGTTATTTCTTAATAATACCTCAGTTTTATTTTAACTATACCTTCTGTATTTATTTTTTAATCAATATTTTAAATATGCACGTTCTATTGCGCCACCCTGTATATAGATATGGTTACAATGTAAAATTCTACAATAACATTTATTATTTAATAGCCTGTGGTCGGTCGCCAATTAGTCGCAATTCCCCATCAGTGGTATCATTAAGAAATTCATTTATGTGATAGTAAACTTTACCACCCAAACGTTTTTTTAATTGTTTTATAATTTCGTTATAAATTTGTTTTGAACATTATCTGGGATCTTAATGTAAAAGCATATACAACGCCACACAAACGACTTACTAACTTGACCTAGACGAGTAGTAGGCATTATAAGTTTATGTTTGTTCCTCGTGTTAAGATTATGGTTATGACAGTTTCTAACAAATTCATTTATGTGCCTATGTACATACATTACATTATCAAGAATATATTGAGATGACAGACAACGATATTGAAAGAAAGAGAACGTTCTTTGTAAATAACAGATTTTTTTCCAAAATCCAACCTTAAAAGATGAACATAACTCTTATTAACTAAAGTGTGTTCCAGCGAACGAATGTGCTATCACTGTGTGTATCAATCAATGACTCCTACCGGCGCGACGGCGAAGGGTGGAACCAGCGATTTATGAATACAATTGTGAATTGAAAGACTTTAGTGTTGAGCGAATGCAGAAATACAGTAACAATTATATGCGTCTCATTTTACGTCCATAAAGCAGTAATTTTTAAGAATTATTGTGTTTCGGTTAGAAATGTGCCGTAGCAAGTGAAATGACTGGGCTTTGAACATGAAACTCAACATGTTATGTTTATTACTTTGATTAACGAGCCGAATTGCAATGCCGCTCAGAATTTTGGATTCACTCAGAAACCTGAGCGGCACTGCATTATAATGAGCACGGCGTATCTTAACAGGTGAACGTTCTGCTTGTCTCGTCACTTTTTCTAATAAAACGGGACTCCTCATACTTTAAAATATTTACTTTAAACAAACCGAAGTATTTGTCAGTTCGTATTGATTTGACAAATAAGTTAAATAAAATTATCTCTCTTCCAATAACTTCGAATGAATTTTCCACCTCAATAGGAGTATGCGCAAGATTCAACCTTGACGAAGGCTGTTGGCACCTTGAAGTTTGTTTAACGACGTTTTTACATTGTTTAGAGTTAGTCATAGTACAGTAATTACGTAAACCGTACACGATTCTTATATTTTTTAAATTTGTGATTATTTTTTAAAAACAAAACTGTTCCAATTCAAATTAAAGTGTTTTTCATGAAATAAAGATTGTTGGCAGAACAATTACGTAAGACGGAATTACTTGACTATCTACAGAAATGTATTATCTATCGAGTGAATGTGCTAGCTATTTAGATGTGGGTTTAAATGTGTAAATGGTAACAAAAATGTGTAACAAGTAAATAAATATTAAACAGCATAAGTGCTCGTGGTAAAATGAAGAATAAAACGTTTGCTTCAGTATTGCGAGGTAAGAAGTATATATATGAAACTAGAAGGAATACTAACTGATATTGAATTCGGTTGAGATGGGCTGGTCGTGTAGGGGATTTATGAAAGAAGATTGACAGCGGAAATTTATAAAGCAAATACGGATGGCAAGTTCGAGAAAGATGTCGTGCTTGTAACGGAATTCAATCTATCCTGAGTAATTAATGAGATTTACGGGGCTGTGATTTGATAATCACTTGGAGTTCTAGATTAGATTTATCAGAAGCGAGTAACGATGCTCCTTACCTTATACTTGAATCGCTATGACTGAATATAGCTGTATCTGGCAGCTGATATTTCCTCGCAGACCCCTAAGAAAATTATTGTTTATAAGACATAGTTTGATAATTGTGTTTCGTTTTTTCGTAACTAGCCCAACGTACTGCACTATAATATGGCTCATTTCAGAAACTCTTGGAATTGACGATGATTAAATGCTTATGATTTGACAAAGTTGCCAACTGATACTACTGCTTTCAAAATTTATGATGCGGGGTGAATATTACAATGCAGTGCCACTTAAGATTATTAAATGAACCTAATTGTTTATTCAGCTTCATAATTTTGCTTATTACTGTGAGACATAAGATGTTGAATCTCATAAGGCCAGTAATTTCATTCGCTCTGGTGTCTTCAAAGTAAAAGTCAAAGTTTTTTTTGCTAGAAACATTAACAGCTAAAGTTGTTATATGGCTCGTCTTGACAGACATGCATATATTCCAGTGGTTTCGTTTTATAATTATTATTGTAAACTAATCTAATTGTAATTAATCAATAACTATATGCCGATACAACACCAATACGTGTTTTAAGCCGATAAACAATAATACTTGCACATTATTGCTTCACGATAGAAAAAGGTGCCGTTTTGGCAGTCAGCATCACCTACAAAGACGACACAGAGTTGATGACGGATGCAATGTACAATTATCTAATGGTTTTGAACTACAGTTATTTCGCCTTTTGCGGTGGGACCTACGTTTTGTAGAGCTCTAGAATGTGCTAGAAGCGCTAGAAGAAGCCAATTCAGCTTTGCCTTCAAGATGACCGCGATATTGTCCATCGTTTAATAAAAAAAAAAACCCGCTGAATTTCTTACACCCGTTATTTTTAGGTCCTAGTTATACCTACTTTTTCGAGTGGTTAATTTTTGACGTTCAGTAAGTGATTTTAAATACCTGTTTTGAATATATATATTTGAGTGTGATTTCGAAATTTTCATCAAGGTTCATTATACTTCTCTAAACACAAGCAAATGTATATATGTAGGTATTAGAAGTCAATCTCGCTTAGGAGTTTAACGCGTATTATCAATGACGTTCTATACATATAGACAATGCACCTCATACAAAATCGAAGCCGAAATATGGCACATGCCACAAATGACACCATAATATTCGACTGCTATGTCTATACATTTCTGCGTTTAATCCAGTTGTTTAAAATATAATTGGTTAATAGGCAGCAATGTAAACACTATTTCAGTTTCATCTGCGTATTTTGAATTTAGAACCCGGATTGGACAGTGACATCAGTGGAGTAGCAGTTAGGTATTTTTTTTAAATTCTGACAAAAACGTGGGTTGCTGTAAGTTTTACGTTCGTCAGTCTGCCCCATTTTCCGATCAAGATCTGTTCAGTCGGAGGTTTTTTACGTTTTTAATCAAAAATAACACTCATAGTATAAAAGGGAAAGTTTGTATGTTTATTTATTGGCTTGAGTTTATATTTGTTACTTCTTTACGTTCTAAAGGGATTTGGATTTAATAAGTTAAGGCAAGGTTTAATGAGAGAAAGTAATACTCAAATATTATATTATTAATTACCTAAAATAATAAGTTAAACTGGTTATTTAAATGTTGAATTCCTTGAATTAAATTAAATTTGTCTTTAAGACTTAGATATCTTTTCCAGAGTATCTTTTTGGTATATGTAGCGTAAGCGGACATCAACAATTGTTAGTATGACAGCTTTTATCTTAGGCTTTTAATATTATATTAAATGTAGTTAAATCCAAAAAACTTAAATCCTTTAGTGTAATATATAAATATGCTTATTTAGTTTATAAATTTCTTCACATCTCTCTCGTGCTACCAACTGGCGCCAATTTTCTTTCATCATCTCGTGTACGGGAAAGCTAAAAAATATTAGCTTTCACATATTTGCGATGTAAATAAGTATCAATTATCACTAGGTAAATATACTTCCGTGATAACGTGTAAATAGCACTAGTATGTAAGCGTTCACGTTCTTGTAAGCCGTTCACATTACACAATATTTCTAATCATTGTTCACTAGGCTTTAAAAAAATTAAAAAATAAACAACCGACTTCAAAAACACTATTCCAAGCCAATAGGTATAATATACACTAAAAAGTATAAAAATAACTGCGTATTTTTATACAATCTAATAAATAGATCTATTTCTAGTAACATAGAACAGGGTAGCACCAGCTTTCAAATAAAAAATAATTATCAAAATCGGTTCACCCAGTCGAAAGTAACAAACATAAAAAAATACCGACGAATTGAGAACGTCCACCTTTTTTGAGGTCGGTTAAAAAGAGCGACTATATTGTTTTCATTTCTTACTGTGTCCTTTCACCTGTCTCATTCTGACAAGCGGGTCTTGTCTGGGGACTTGTCAATAATTAATACCATATTAAATGAAAAAATATTCATTTTATTAAATTACTTAAATTTTTTGAATATTAATCCTAGGTAAATAAAATAACATTACCGATGATAAGTCAGACCATCTTTTTTTGAGTCGTTAACAAAGAGAATTTAAACACTACGTTCAAGAGACGGGAGTGCCATACAAAATAATGAAAAATGTCGCTTGTATTGTATTGTACTAAATATTGATACCAACATAATCAACTAATGACGTAATATCAGAGCTGCCAATATAATAAATTAATATAAATAATGTCTACTTTTATGGTTCTCTTTTGTTAATTTTAATATGACCTGAGCAAAGTCTAACTAGTTTAAACTAAGGGATACGTTTTAGTTATCTCAAAGAAAAGAACGAACATAACTATTAATAAAATATTAATTACATAACTATTAATAAAATATTAATAACGTTAATTAATATTTTATTAATAGTTTTGTTTTGCGTTATAGTTTCGGCTTAGACAGTCTTTGGTATGGTTTTTTTTTTTGCTATAAAGTCGTAGGCGAGGGTCCTGAATCTGAAATTATAACAGAATACATATATAGCAGGAGTTAGTTAACCCTAATTTTTAGGCTTTTAATATTTTTTTGCACACCATAACCACAATATAATATAGTAAAAAGGATTTCGACGGTAATAAACTTATTAATCAAAAATATAGATACCATAAAAATGAAATTAATAAAAATAAATTTAATAATAATTTAAAATAAAATATCGATAATCGATAAAAATTGTCAAACACTACAGATAGATTAAAATATTATATTTTTTACACGAGATGAATTAAATCAACACTCTATCACTTTTAATCACTAAGCATTCTTTATTAGTATATTATTTGTTCATAAGTGCTTACCTTTCTTTATCTAAAAAGAATGTAGCCATGAAAATTATCTTACTCCCATCTGACCAGCCAGATTTAAAACCACATATTTTACACATTTTTTATTACATGGTATAGCTTAGAAAGTCTTACGCATTTATTATATAAATAATTAAGCACATTACCCTGAATAATACACGAATAAAGTAAAAGAAAACGAAAATTCGTTACAAAAATTGTTAACAGTCACTTTTATTTTGAATGATTTACATGTCACATGACACTCAAACCAAAACAAACAAAAGAGTCGAATATATGTTAAGAGCGAAACAGCGTTTGCCGCCATTATTTTTAGCGCAATGCTGTTCATATTCGAGTTTATTAGAGAGTTGCGCCAGGCTGGTCGTTAATGTATTATTTAGGCACTTTTTATAGCACACTTAGGCTTGTTGATTGACACACAGTTGACACACGACTAAATAAAAAAGTGTGCTTACATTGTATTTACACACACTTTTGCCGTTCCACTGTCAGACTGCAAATGATATGTCCATATGTATAGAATGTCATTGCGAATTATACATACATATGTAAACGCCGGGGACCCAGTCACAGCAGACGTATGTAACAGTACGGAAATACCTACAAACGTTCGAAATGACACACTCACACAAACATGCGCATCGACGAGGCCCTTAAGCGGTTTTCGTGGTCAAAACGAGTCGAGTGTCACGTTGTTATTTGTTTCCGCGATTTTTTTAAAAATGCCACCGTATTGTGTGGTATACAGCTATTATAACTCGGCTCCATCAAAACTCCAGTGTTCGTTTTTTAAACTATGAAGTAGTATAGTATATAAGAATGATTTTTTTATATTATTATTATAATTAGTAGGTATTCGAATTATAAGTCCGTGAGATCGATTAAAATAAATTCGTGAACATAATTCACAATTTGCACTAAGATGGCGGCTGCAATATTTATTATCATTTTTTATGAGTGTGGCTTAATGGATTTCTAGGATTTTTTTTATACTTATTTATTTTGGACAAAAATACTTACCTAAATGTGTTTTGTCATGGTTTTCGTGGGTGTTAAAACCAATACCAGCTAGTGCTGTTAAAATGAAAATTCAAGATGGCAGCTACAAAAAATTATCAACTTTTTCGTCTCGGGTGTCGTTTTCATAGTTTTTGAGGATGTTGAAACAGATATTGCTGTCAAAATGTAAGTCCAATTTAGAGCTACATGAAATTCGAAATTATCAACTTTCTTATCATGAGTGTTGTTTTCATGATTCTCGAGGGTGTTGAAGCCGATAATGCTGGACTTTTGAAATAAAATTGTGTGTTCACCGACACTCCCGAAAGTCTCAAAAATGATACCCATATTGATTTTATTGAAAATGTCACTTTCGCCATCTTGGATCTTGAAATGGGTGTCATATTTGTAATTTGACACTCCCGGAAATCTCGAAAATGATACCCCATTTGATTTTATTGTAAAAGTCACATGTGCCATCTTGGATTTTAAAATAGATGTCTTTTATTCGTTATCACGAAACAATAATTGCCCCGTGTAGACATGTTCGTGGGGTGACTGCAGGGAAGAGTTTCTTAAGACTTCAACGGACAAAGTTTAAAAGCACATATTTCAGTTTCCCGTCGATATTAAGTAAAATATTTCAACCAAAATGAAAAAAAAAAATATTTCCAAGAAAAACATTCACTAAAATGTTGTTTAAAAATACAACATAACAGTCATCATGTAGACTATAATATTGCATTATACACTGTATACCTATCATACATACACTATACATAAAAATCTTAGGCTTTCTACCTTTTTACGCTCCGTAACGCCCCATAAGGAACTTCGTTCCAAAACTACTTTTTAAAGTCGGTTAGAAAAATAATCTGACATCCATTGACTGATTGCTTCAATGGAGTGTACGCACACGTAGGTAAGTATTTTATCAACAAGGCTTAGTTTCCATACTGATACATATTATGTCTACTGTGACCCAGTGCTTTGTGAACAGCTGGATCACTTGGCGTTGCGTAGAGACGTCGCTTCATTGTATGTCAACTACCGCATTTATCACGGGGAGTGTTCCGAAGAGCTGTTTCACCTGACTCCTGCCGCCGAATTCCACCTTCGCACGACACGCCACAAGTTACGATATCATACCCACCATCTGGATGTATGGTGGTCCTTCACAGTGCGGTTTTCAAGAAGCTTTCTTCCACCTACTGCAAAACTGTGGAATGAGCTTCCTTGTGCGGCGTTTCCGGGACTATACGACATGGGTACCTTCAAAAAAAGCGCATACACCTTCCTTATAGGCCGGTAACGCTCTTGTGATTCCTCTGGTGTTGCAAGAGAATGTGGGCGGCTGTTGTTCTCCTTGTTGTTGTTTCCATAAAAAAAATAATATTTATAATACAAAGGGTATTTCGAAGCTATCACGTATTAAATACACCAGTAAATACAATTTCAAATAACCAATTTATAACAAAAAATTACACCCGATTTCTATTTAACTCCATAGCGTTATTATGAAATTCGAGATCGTGTATAACAAAGCGACACAACCCTTAAATAATGAAGCAATTTAGTATATTAATACGTAAAGGGTCGTTTGGAGATGATGGAAGCCTTTGTACGCGTTATAAACAAATTTCACTCATTCATAATACTTAATATTCAACTTATGCTTAACACTGAAGCCCTCGTTATGGCACAAAATCCAAAAAGTACCTAATTGCCACATTAAACAGTAAAGGTCTTTGACACTGACCTCTACTATTTACCACTGGACTGGCGGCTGTCAAAGTGCTTATATGCCTGTTTGTCATTCGCCATTTTGGCGCTGTTGGCCACGTAGCGAGACTCTGCGGTACCAAAACTAGTGCTGACAACCTCAGCAAACATCGATAGATGGTGGGAAACTATTAACAAAATAAATGTGTACTTTATAACGTCGAATCTTGGAGTATAAATAACATGGAAAACGAACGAAATTAATTCAAAATGCAAAAATACACTCATTGTAAAATTACATTTGTATTATACGTCAAAATTAGTTCTCTGGACGCTCGCGAGTGGCGCTTCAAATAGGCACAAAAAATTGCTGTGAAACATATGGAACAACCTGTCCAGTCGTAATTATACAGGTCAGTGGCCTTTGAAAATGAATGGTGCCTAGAAAATGTCGTAACCATAATTAGACTAACAATATTAATAATAAACTAATAATATTCTTGCGAATAGACAAACACGGCGTGCGACATCGCTATCGGATATACAGCAAGATAGAAAGGCAAAACGAATCTAATTTTACTCGATTTTGATTGACAAGTCATAAATAGTCAGCCACACTTGGCATTAGCTTATAAGGATTTTGAATACTAGCTAACACGCTTGTTGAAAATTATCAGACTATCAGGTGCTTGGCTGCAATGGCCATCACGATGTTTTTAGTCGCGGCTATGTTACAAGTAAACAATAATAATTTTTACTCTTCATATAACTTTTTTCATACTAAAACATCACCATTTGTTATCACGCCTCAGCAAAATACTTCTAACTATATAGATACCAATGACTCATTACACTAATACTGACAATCAGTTTTATCGCTAACCATACTGAATGTTCACTCCGAACACTTAGTTACCAATAATAACTACGTAAGTATCTATCCTCGACATAGGTCCTCTTTAAGATCTCCACGACCGACGATCGGTCCTGCGCCCTCATCCAACCTATTCCAACAATCTTGAGGTCGTCGGTCCCCCTTGTGGGGGGCCAACCAACATTGCGTCTTTCGGGATGTGTTCGCCGTCGAGCTATGTACCCTGCCCACTGCCACTTCAGTTTCAATCATTTATAGTATCTACTCTGTGCTTATAATAATTAATAATACAAAAAAAAATAAAAAAACACGCTTTTACAGGAAATCGTAGTAAATAATATTAGCAAGTAAAAGCAAAGTAGAAAATAATATCCAAAAAATTCAAATTAGGAATAGTATCATTGTATAAAACGTATTATATTGTAAGAAAGTGGTCCTTGATATCAATTGCTATAAACATTTTATTGAAAAATTTATTATATAAAAAGTAGAATTATTTTAAATATATCTAAAAACATACACCTTTTTTCCAAAACTATAAGAACTATACTTGATAAGTAGATGTATTCTGTGAACCGCAGTAACATTTTCCCACAAAAATATAATAAAAACAATAAATTTTGGGGTTTCTCATATACTTAGAACTGAAACTCAAAATGTTTTTTCATCAAACCCATACGGCCTACCCGGATCTATGGATAGGTCTTCAAAAATGATGTTTTTAATATTATTTTTTTCTAAACTGAATAGTTTGCGCGAGAGACACTTCCAAAGTGATAAAATGAGTCCCCCACCCTCTGTAACATCTACAATAAGAAAACAAAAAAAACACACAAAAAACTAAAAAAAAATATATATAATGTAAATTACCATGCAAACTTCCAGCGAAAATTGGTGTGAACGAGATCTAGAAAGTTGTTTTGTTTATCACGTATAAATAATGAGGCCTCATTTGCTAAAGCGTAAAAAATACTTAAAATTTGATAAAAAATAATAAGTATTCATCTATAAAGACTAGTAATAAATGAAATTGAAGCAATACTGATGTTATTTTAAGTGTATACAACTGTATTTTCTTTCAGACGTAGAACAAGGTATTTCCGAGGAACAAGAAAAGTTGCCGTTACTGAACAACTCGCAAACAAGACCACATGCACATAAACCAAACAGCTCTAATGAATTGGAAGGAGTGAGGTAAATACATGCCATCTAACTTGTTATGTCTGTAAAGTTAATTCGGTTTAATTTCTTAGGGTAGATTCGGGTAGAATAAGGGTTTTCTATCTGGTACAATAGTTAAATTTTTAGGTTGGCAAGACGTCGGAAATAGGAATAATATATATGTAATCTTTGGGGGAGGTCTTTGTCCAGCAGTTCACGTCTTCCGGCTGATGATGATGATGACGTCGGAAGTTTAAAACGCTGTGTGCATTGCTGCATCTACTGTACTCGATAACTCTTTGTTTATAGTTCTATTTTTTTACATACATACATTTATTTTTATGACTTACACATGTAAGGCATTGAGTATTTTTGTTGCATACATACATACTTTACATATGTTGATAAAATGATTTGTAAAACGATGAATCACTAAGTCTTAGATCATTGATACGTCTAGATAGACTATGACAGCTGTGAAAACTAAAATTAAGTTTATACTTTATCTCTATTATTACAGGGTTCATTATTATAACAGCATCAAACGAGTGTTTAAATGCCTAATTATTTACAGTTACATATACTACTTTATCCACCCACACACAAATATATATATATATATATACAGGGTGTCCCAAAACTCAACGATAACCTGGTACCGGGCGAGAGGCCAAGGTATACCAGTTATGAAAAAAATAAGAAAAAAAATCTATGTCGCTTAGTCAAGCGATGATAGACATTTTTCGAAAATGTTAAAAATTTGACACCCTTTGTCGCATTTTTAGGTACTGTGATCGCAATTTTCACAATTTTACAGTGATTTTTTTAATAATGTTATCTCAAATAACAGTGCTATTAATGGTAACCACAAATGAAAGTAATAATCATTGTTAACTAAGTAAAATAAATTAAATTTTGACGAGTTATGGTTTATAAAATTTGTGTCAGTCAACTTTGACACTCTACGTTGGAAAAAAAATGTACTACACTACCTATGGCAAGTTTTTTTAAAAGATGGCCCATTTAGTCTAGATTTCAAAATAGTACAACACTTGCCACTTTTCTTGCCAATAACCCTTCTATTTCGTATGCTATGCGTAGGGATCCCTCAGTAAAAAAAAATACCTGATATTCTTTTGTTTGAAAAGTTCGAAGTCTCCATTGTTTGTAATGAACAAAAATGATAAAAAAAAATGGATAGTAGTTATGGTATTTGTCAAAACGAGACGTCACTATCCGTCTCACTCACAACGACCCATCAGTCGTTCATAATACAATTTAAACAATAACATTTAGTACGCATCGTTTCTTCGTTTACTGCGCGTCTCTCGTAATCGTGTTACTTTCGTACTATCGACTTTGGCTTGTGTTACCCTGGACTTGATACTCTATCCGTACTTGACGACTCTGGCTTTGTTTTTTGGACTTTGTGCTGTGCAAACTGTGTGTGAACAACATGCCGCATTTGTACACACCGCAAGAGTATGCAAATATGCATCTTATCTACGGTGAGTGCCATTGTAATGCCTCTGCGGCAGCTCGACTGTATCGGGAGAGGTACCCGAATGTGGAGCGGCACCCAGATTATCGTGTCTTCCTAAATGTGCACGCATCATACTCGGAAGGACGATTACCCAGTGCTCGTACATCTGGTGGGAGACCTCAAGGAAACTACGACGCTGAAGTTGAAAATGACCCCAGTACCTCAGTACGTGCGATTGAAATTGCAACGGGTGTGGCGAAGAGTACCGCACATCGAATTTTAAAACTATACGATTTTCATCCTTACCATGTACAACGTGTGCAGAGCTTGTTACCACGTGATCACGCACCCAGAGTTGATTTCTGCAGAACCATGTTAGCGAAATTCGTGAAGATCCGGATTTTCTAAATAAAGTTTTGTGGACTGACGAATCGACATTCAAAAGAGATGGTTATTTAAACTTACATAACCTTCATAGTTGGCATACGGAAAACCCGCATTTGATGCGTGAGGATCGATCCCAATACCAATTTAAAGTCAACATGTGGACAGGAATATTAAATGGTCAAATAATTGGACCATTTCAATTCACTGAAAATTTAGATGGCGACACCTACTTGCATTTTCTTTAAAATGATTTGCCGACATTGCTAGAAGATGTACCACTCAACATCTACAGAGAAATGTGGTATCAACAAGATGGTTGCCCAGCACATTATGCCCGGCCTGTAAGAGAATATTTAAACGAATTATATCCCGGTAAATGGATCGGACGCCTTGGACCAATTTCATGGCCCCCTCGGTCCCCAGACCTGAATCCAGTAGATTTTTTTTACTGGGGATGCATAAAAGAAAAGGTCTACTCAAAACCAATTCAAAATGTAACAGAATTGCGCCAAAAATTGATGCAGCATCAGAAGAAATCAATGCGAGGAGATTTGCAAGACTGGTGAACAGGTCATTTCTGAGGCGATGCAGAGCTTGTATTCGTGCTGGAGGGAAACAATTTGAGCATCTGCTTTAATTTTAGGATAATAAAGTGTTACGATAATTTACCGTTTTATTTTGATTAAATGTTCCATGAGTTCCTTTCGCAAAAAATACGAAATAGCAGTTTTATTGGCAAGAAAAGTGGCAAGTGTTGTACTATTTTGAAATCTAGACTAAATGGGCCATCTTTTAAAAAAACTTGCCATAGGTAGTGTAGTACATTTTTTTCCCAACGTAGTGTGTCAAAGTTGACTGACATAAATTTTATAAACCATAACTCGTCAAAATTTAATTTATTTTACTTAGTGAACAATGATTATTACTTTCATTTGTGGTAACCATTAATAGCACTGTTATTTGAGATAACATTATTAAAAAAATCACTGTAAAATTGTGAAAATTGCGATCACAGTACCTAAAAATGCGACAAAGGGTGTCAAATTTTTAACATTTTCGAAAAATGTCTGTCATCGCTTGACTAAGTGACATAGATTTTTTTTTCTTATTTTTTTCATAACTGGTATACCTTGGCCTCTCGCCCGGTACCAGGTTATCGTTGAGTTTTGGGACAACCTGTATATATCATAAGTCTCCATGATGCATACTTACGACCACCATAAATTTTAACCGGTAATGTAATGAAAAGTTTTCTGGCAGCTGTCATACTTTTTTTAATTCAAAGACAAACGAGAGTCGGCCCCAACTATCATATCGTTCGATATCTCACTAACGTGCAACATTTGTCAAATTTGTTTGCAAATTGACATTTTATTTCGAAATAAATGTGGTCTCGACTGATATAAGAATAGAGGTCAAATCAAATTTGTTTCTTTCTCAGAGATGTTCGAAATTTGAATGAAATAATATTATCGAAATCGATATTTATACAATTTTGGTGTAGAACAAAACAGTCTATATTTGTAGTGGTCATAATGTGCGGTTCTTGAACACATCATGGAGGGTTTATGATATTAGAGAATATAAATAATTTAATGCTATTTAATAAATAAACTTAAAATTTAAATTAAAATGTATTTAAAATAACATTAATTAACTAAATTATGCGATTATAATATTATTTCATTGGTTGTATTTAATACCTTCATTATTGTATTATAGATTGTTCTTTCTACAAACGTAAAAATAGCCCGAGCAATAAAAGGTTTTAAGGATTTTTGTTTTTCTTTCTGAATTTCTTTCATAAGTACTATTTTTGCATGCACATTTCTTTAAGAAATTAACCCTTTCAGCTTAATTTACATTTTTATTAATATTACTTTCCACTTACAGAAGAAGGCCATCCCCAAAACTACCACCACTCATCCTGGAACCACCATCAACATTAACAACACCAGACACCACGCCAGGTCCCGACACTTCAGACACCTGGCCGAAGAAGTGGAGAAGAAGTGACCGGAGGTATCGAAGGTTGAACACAGAGCTTCTAGAGGCAATAGAAAGTCATAATATTGAGGAAATTGAAAGGTACGTATGTTGCGTCTAAAAGCCGTTAACTTCGATAATACGAGGTTATAACCACTTATCAGCTGATAACCAGACACCATGCTATCTTATCCATTTGGAAAAAGAACAAGTCTTCTACTGTGTCTGCAAATGAGACTCTTACAGGTCATCGTAGACGTATCCTTTATATTAACTAATAGGATATTTTTCTAATGGAGAAAAAAAACACCATAATCTTCTAGAATCAAAATTATGAAGTGAAAGAAACCATCATCTTCAATCCCTAAGAAATTGAAGGCGAGTCGTTTACCTGAAAAGATCATGAGCTCTCTTTTCAATGATAGTAAAGGTATGGCCATGATTGGATGTCCTGACCATGGAGCTACTGTTACTGGCTCTTTATATATAGAATAAAAAAAACTTTGTATCGTAAGAAATGGCGAGACAAACTAGCTAAAGTTGTTTTGTTCCATGGAGCCTTATCCAAAGCAGGCTGTAAATCGAGAAGCTGGGTTCGAATTACTACAGTATTCTCCATGTTCACCCAACGATTTCTATTGTTTCCTATTTACTTCCAAGGTAGAACATTCGAAGATTATAAAGTCATAGTCGCTAAGGTACAGGAATTCTTAGGAGTGCAGGATTGAGATTCTTAATAAAGAAATTTTACATTAGGAAAATTCATACCAAGTGCTTTGGTTAAAAATTAGCAGCATTAATTATAACAATTATTACATACGCTTTCTCACTTATTATTAAACGCCACGCAAAGAAATAGGTAAGGAAGTGTCAAATAGTTTTATACAAACCTGAGTCAGACATTTCACATAGGAAGTTAGTTAAGTCTGTACCAGAATTGCTCGTTTATTTGTATAAGACAGTAAACTCATGTATTATATATTCAGGTTACTGAAAGCAGGAGCCAATCCGAACGCAACATGCCGTCTGGACCTGGTCTCAGCATGCCATATGGCAGCTCTTGGGGGAGGAGACGCTTTAAGTCTTCTGGTGAAGTACGGTGCAGAAAAACACCGACTAGATACGCTTGGCAGAACGCCCCTACACCTGGCAGCGTACGCTGGCAACGCGAGGCAGATGGCTATACTTCTAGATTTGTCTGAAGGTACGTTTATCTCTTGTCGTGGATATGATGTGGTCATGGATTATAACACGTGTAAAAAAGTGGTAAATTAACACCGAATGTATAATGAAATTGCTATTGACCTAGCTGCAACTATAAACAAAAGTGATACATAATTAATCTTGTTATCAATTCAATTAATAAAACTACACACATAGGACTTGAAAAGGTTTTTAAGCTATGTGTGTTGCCAGTGATGTCATACGGAACGCAAACGTGGTCGGTAACTATGGGCTTTTTGAATAAGCTCATGGTTGCTCAGAGGGGAGAGGGCTATGCTCGGAGTTACCCTGCGGGATCGTATCAGAAATGAGCGTATCCACAGGAGAACTAATATCACCGACATTGCTCAAATGGTTGTGAAACTGAAGTGGCAGTGGGCAGGGCACATAGTTCGACGGACAAATGGCCGTTGGGGCAGTAGTCCTCGAATAGCGACCACGTACCGGAAGACGTATTGTTGGTAGGCCCCGAACAAGGTGGACCGACGATCTGGTCAAAATTGGCATGGCTATCTTTGGGGGAGGCCTTTGTCTGACATCATCCGGCTGAAATTTGGATGAACTGACATTATAGCTCCTAAGCTAACTAAACTGCAAGATTATTTAATCAATGTGTGTAGACTCGAATGTTTTTACATATGTATTCAAGCCTACCTCTAAGAGAGGTATGTAGGATGGACTTCCATTTGCCAAAGTCCTTATTTACTTGCCTGTCTTCTTCCATTAGCATCAAACCTTTTAAATACATCCCTGATCTCTTTAACCTTTCCCAACATTTCAATCCATATCAGCTCTGTAAAGAACAATGGCGAAATTTTACCTGACTATAGGAATAACCGTCTAAGGTTAGGATAGCTACAAAAAAAAACTTCGTAGATAAATTGACTTGTTAGATAAAATTGTATTGCAAAAGGAACCGGGGAAATAAATAAAATATTTATTTCATTTTCACATTATATGCTGTCACGACTATGAAATCACAACCATTTTAGGCTAGATCAAGGAAAGCTATCTGTCAATATGACTGACAGCGATGAGCGAGTGATCAATGAGTTTCTAATTTCTATACCTGTCACCTATGATCTACCTAATGCTAATAATACCTATCAATTATATGTAGTTACCGCTGTTGTGTTGTTTTGTGCTTTCTTTATTTTAATAAGTAGTTTCTGTTTTACATGGCTTGGTTTTGGACTTGAATAATATCTTTCTCTCGTTTTAAACTCTGAACCTCATTTTGAACTATTTCTGCCCTCCATTACCGGACTATGATATGCCCCACGATTTGGTCTAACGTACGCTGTTTATATAACAATAAACAAAATAAAATATTTTGCTTGTTTAATTTACTGCTACCTACTTCTACAAAATAAGATCTTGGATTGAGAAAAAGACATTAGAAAACTAGGTACTTATTTTACAAGTTTTTTAAGATTATAAAAATGGAAGTACTTAGTTTAAAAGTCGACCCGAGCCTTAAATTCGGGCGTAGGTTAGGCACACTTTAGAAGTACCTACGACTATGGATTGCGCATTTGACTTCCCTCTTATAAAATTACTTATAAAGCTATGGACAACCAACTCTGGTTTGTTGCAAATAAACTGTTATTACCATTGCATCAAGTAACAAGTTTCCATTTTATCATAATATAATACCTACTCAGAGTTGTTGACCGTAGACAGTAGTACCGTAGACGTTAGTAATTAGGTAGGTATTTATTAACTATTTGCCTATGGTTACTCACTAGTTCCTATCCTTAAAGATTTTTGGAATTGGTGTTATTCAGTGTTATTGTTGTTGGAACATGTTAGTTGGAATATAATAGATAAGTATAATATAGTTATATTATAACGGTAAAGTAATAAAAATAAAAACCTAACCTAAAAACTCAAACAAAATAATCATTTATTTCTCCATTATCCGGGTTCCAAATTAAAAATGAATAGTGTCAGTAGATGCAGAAAATTATAGAGAATTAATTAGTACACATAAGTTCTTGAAACGCTTCCATTCAATTTCAAATATTTTGTAGTATGAAACTTCGCCATTGTTCTTTGTGTAGTCAAACTACTTTCATCCGTCCTCTGTACATGACTAACGGCCGTTCCTAATATTCAGTCTATCTCTTACTTGAGATAAATATCGTAACTATTGTTGACTTCTCTGTCCAATCGACGGTAACTCACCTTATCCGTACACGCTGTCTGTCAATGGGACGACGTATAGCTTACCAGCGATAGAAGTTTGAATGGAAATTGCAATTCACGCGTCTCAATATAAGGCGATAAGAATGACTTATCGGGTATATTGGGACAGCTTCAGATTATTGACAGCTAATTACTGACAGTAGAAGATAGTAATTTATCTCTATCTGTAGATAATATATTGACAACGGCCGTTAACCACCCCTTATTTTCTTATCTTTATCGTTATCTTACCTTTTTTTTCTCCGCATCGATCTCTCATCGATCAAGGCCCTATTTACTTGGTCACCTAATTTGACTCTTGAATGTTATGTCGAAATTAATGATTTTCTCAACTTTTAATAACCTTTTAAAAATATCTTTGCTTAAATCTGACCGTCTGATTACGAAAATTATTGACCAACTTTAGGGTCTGTTTTTAGTTAAATTATTGAAAAAAAAACCCCTACAGCAAAACATTTGGTTGAATTTCTTGAGTAGCATCAATCGGTACAAATGTTAGGCTCGCTGTACAGTTTTTATCACTTGAATAACAATAAAAAATATTTTTTATAATAATATTATGTTCTCGAACTGAGTCGCAATCACAAGCAATTTTTTTAATACAAATTTACAATAAAGAATCCTGTCAAGTACTCGCAGGACTAACATTTTTCACTTTATCATACACGATATACTACAACTAATATGCATTACACTGCAAACACCACCTTATTATGTTGATATAGAATAAGCCTTACTTTAGTTTTTAATGTATGTTAGTTTTAATTAGATTAGGCACATTATAGTAATTTTTTAGTTAAGTTTTTTCATATTATTTGTTAGTATATTTTGTAAATGTTCACGTGTATTTGTAGTGTTTGTTCCAAATAAAGATATAATTACTTACTATACTTATATATTATTCCACCTCAATGAAAAGCCTTTTAGTCCCTGGTACGAGTGATAAATGTGGCCGATTCTCTCCCGGCAAGACAACTTTTTGCCTCGTACCAGGTACTAAAAGCGACATTTTCATCCAGGTGAGAAAAAAAAATCATGTACGCACATCAGATAAGTAGGACATTGCCAACCGCGATTGTCAATATTCCGCGGGTGAGAATGACCTACATTTCTCTCTAGATGCGTAATAGTATACTATTATATCGATATATTTTTCAAGTTTGTCTTGAATCTGTTATTTTGTTTATATTGTTTATTTTATCGCAGCAACTATTCAACTGTAGCGGCTTAGAGATACCGCTGATAGACAGACGGTCGAATGAACAACGGAATCTTCATGATATTGTTCCCTTTGTTATCTTTCGAATACGGAACCTATTTTCATTTTTACTACCTATTTATTTCAATTATCATACAGAATTTCGAAACATTTTAATTATCGTGAACAGTTGATGTCGTAAATAATCTCGTGGGTAGTAAACTGTACAAAACCTCTTACGGAGTTTTTGTTGAAAAGGGATAATGATGTTGGGTCCGAATTAAGCCGATGCGTTGCCCACTGTTCTATAGGAGAATTAATATAAATGGAATAAGAACAATCTGCACTTTTTGTATTCTGTACATTATTCCCTTTTAGGCTCTTGCAGTAGGATGTGAGAGGCTCCTTTGCACAGTATGCCCGCTAGATTATTGATAACACAACGGCGCCTATTTCTGCCGTGAAGCATTAATGTGTAAGCATTACTGTGTTTCGGTCCGAAGGGCGCCGTAGCAAGTGAAATTACTGGGCTCATGGGACTTGACATCTTATATCTCAAAGTGACGCGCGCAGTTGTAGTACCACTCAGAATTTTTGGGTTAATTAAAATCCTGAGCAGCACTGCATTGTAATGGGCAGGGCGTATCAATTAACATCAGCTGAACGTCCTATTAGTCTCAAACCTTATTTTCATAAAAAATAGAACCACTGATCACCAACTTCATATGTTTAGGCCTATTATACTTGGATCATATGCATACAGGCCAAGCATATTTCAATCAATTTGCCAGTTCCTGTGTAGCTCAAATGGCTTAGCAATGAATAGATAGTTCAGCGTTTCTCGGTTTGAATCTTCAGGAATATTGTTGATATTTTTTTAATACAAGGCATACAAGGTTCTTTGTGCTAATAAAATTAAAAAACCGCTACGTAACCACTCGTTACGTTTGGTTCTATTAAGCGTATTTCAGATATTATTGGCAAGCGTTTTAGTGATACATAATATCTCAACCAATGTTGTGATTCAGGTATATATGATGATTTTTTTTTATGGAAAAAGGAGGACAAACGAGCGTACGGGTCACCTGGTGTTAAGTGATCACCGCCGCCCACATTCTCTTGCAATACCAGTAGATAGGTGGCAGTTTGATTGATCGATAATGCAGTGTTCCTCGTATCAAATGTGTGGCGAAAAAAATATATTTTCTTAAGCTTGGCCTTTTGTCTTAACCTTGAAATACATATGGTACACTTGATGGTATCATCATCATCAGCCGGAAGACGTCCAAAGCTCGACAAAGGCCTCCCCTAAAGATTTCCACGACGATGATCGCTGCCCTCATCCAACGTATTCCGGAGATCTTGAACGTGCATCTTGTGGGGGCCTACCAACACTGTCTTCCGGTACGTGGTCGCCATTCGAGGCCATGTATCCGTCGGACAATGTGCCCTGCCCACTGCCACTTCAGTTTTGCAATCATCAGGACTATGTCGGTGACTTTGGTTCTCCTACCTTTGATGGCATAGCTATACGATAACTAATACATATCATATTAATCTTCCAATAATAACAAATTTATTCTTCCTATCCAAAGTGTTATAAAATCAGTAGCCTTGACATTAATATTCAATGTTTCATGACTACTGGAGTATAAACAGTATGTATGAGAGAACTACTGCGATAGGTAAAATGTACTTTTTCGTGAGAAAAAAAAATTAAAATAACATTTTTATCCGATTCGACTAGCGATTTGTTAGCCACTTTGTTCTAGTGTCACGCACACGTTTGGTTAAATTAGAGGTTAACAGTTAGCCTCTATTTTTTAACGTGTTCACAGCAGTCACAGTCTATCTAGACATATAAATTATCTAAGGTCAAAGCCATTACCTCACCAAACAAACCCAAATCTTATCAAGTTCGAGTTAAAAGAGTTCCATTCTATTGAACAGACAGACAGAAAAAATATATTTATTTGGCGCCATTTTGGCTTTTACTATCTTTGTCATTATTTGTTATAACAAAAATAATCAAGTTATCTATTACATCCATACTATATTTGTATTTAATTACATATTATGACAAATTTAAGTTTTCCTCATAACAACGATTAAGTGGAACTCGTGGTCCGGTGCCACGACTGCCTCTGTCTTTTTCGCCACGAGTCGTAGTACTACCAGCTCATCCGTGACATCCTGAAAACAACAAACAAATCTTAGAACTGTTACATATTTGCCCCGACGGAAAGGGGGCGTGTGTGAGTCTCTCTCAGAACTCTCTCTCTTTAACTCGAGTGTCTGAGTTAAAAACTCAGACTCGCCCATTAAGGGTTCCGTAGCAGCAAGTAACATAATATAAAAGTTACATAGAAAGGAAAATGATATTAAATTATTTAGATGGAAAATGCAAGAAATCGTTGCTCAAAATCATACAGCGCAAATGATCTCGGTCAAACCAATTTTCGGTAGAAGTTTTTTAGTTTTATCATTCTTTTATTTTAGGAGTTACAGGAGGGGAGAGGGGCACACATTTTACCACTATGGGAGTGTCTCTCGCGTAAACTATTCAGTTTCGAAAAAAAATATATAAGAAACCTCAATATAATTTTTGAAGACCTATCCATAGATCTACCACATTTGGGTTAGATGAGAAAAAAATTTTGAGTTTCAGTTCTAAGTATGGGGAACCCCAATTTATTGTTTTTTTTTTCTATTTTTGTTGTGAAAATGTTAATGCGGTTCACAGAATACATCTACTCAGCAAGTTTCAACAGTATAGTTCCTATAGTTTCGGAAAAAAGTGGCTGTAACATACGGACGGACAGACAGACAAACGTGACGAATCCATAAGGGTTCCGTTTTTTGCCATTTGGCTACGAAACCCTAAAAAGCATACTTTGTGCCCGGAACATCTAATTTGCGTAATATACCACAAACAAACAAAGCAAGATGGACAACGAAAGCAAATCAATTGATTTTGTAACCAATTTTCATTGACAGGACGTAAAGAATCAGCCACGCTTCAAAAGGCATAAAAGGCATTTATTTTCTCAAAATTGATTTCTTTCGAATTATTTTTGATGTTATTTCTAATATACTAGATACTACTACCACTTCGCATTAACTAATTGGTATTTTGAATATTAAACCACTACATTGTAGAAAATCAGAACCGTTTACGCATTATCGGGCTAATTATAAACTTTTACGCCATTTATAATGCGCCATATATATGAAACAAACAAGAAGAAAAACTAAAAAAGCTCATGGTCGCTCAGAGGGCCATGCGAGATCGAATCCGAAATGAGGAGATCCGTAGCAGGAGAACTCAAGTCACCGATATAGCCCAAATGATTGTAAAACTAAAGTGGCAGTGGGCAGGGCACATAATTCGATGGCGACCACGTACCGGCTGACGCAGTGTTGGTAGGCCCCCGCATAAGATGGACCGACGATTTGTTCAAGACGTTGGATGAAGGCAGCGCAGGACCGATCGTCGTGGAGATCTTTGGGGGGAGGCCTTTGTCCAGCAATGGACGTCTTCCGGCTGATAATGAAACAGGCGCCTAAATCCATCCGCAATAACCTCCTCCTTCTTGTATCGTTTTCCTCATTGTTGAGGATCGTTTCCATTTGCTTATTATATTGTGTTCGCAATAACCAGAGGTAGAGATACGTTGGCGGCCTTGGAACAGAGTGAATGCTCTGAGTTTGAAGGTCTCTCTTTTCAGCAATTTGAAAATCGTAACTTTTCGGGAGTTCCACAGAAGGGTGGTTATTACAAAGTGGCTGTGCAAGGCAAGAAGATTCTTACGAATAGCGCGATTATGGTATGGTCAAACGTGGTGAAAATGAAAATTCGCATTTTAATTGATTTTGAATGGGAAAACTCAGCTGCTATATTAACCTAAACAATTCCTCCCCGTTATATTATATGCAATAAAATTTACGATACTTTTCGTAATATCAACTAACAATTTCTTTGAGAGCATTAGTAGCATGATGGGATAAGTTGCGCATATGCGTGGAGTACGTGGCAGCGGTCAAGCTGTCCAGAGTGGTCGTCTCCGGAAATCCCTCGCAGTTCACGATGATCGTCCCCACTACATTGCCGTTCTCGTTGATCCTGGTCATTGTGTTGGTCGCGAGAGGACCCTGAAACAGAAAAGTGCTGCTACTTTTATGCTAATTATAGTATTTTGCAGTTAAATCAACCAGAATCTTTCTTTTTTTATTGAAATTTCGTTACAATATCGTACAGTTACATTTACCTCTTTAGTATAATAATAATAAGTCCTAAATGTGCTATCCGAAACTATGTACATACAATAATTTGCAAATAAAATTTAGAAAATATCTCTAATTTCGGCGTGTCTCTTTGTTATAGACCTCCTCTAAAGTTTTCCATTGTTTCCTATCTCACGTGACTCACCTCCAGTTAGGACTCGCTGTTAACTTTATTTCATCCTCCCATCTGGTAAACTGCCTACCTCAGCTTCACTTGGCATCCCTCGGGTACCATTCCGTCACTGCCTGGCTCCATTTTCTTTTTGTGGCTCGCGTCAAGTGCCCTATCCACCTCCATTTCTGTAGGTCTATTTTTTCCAGTATGTCGGTGAGTTTCGTTTTTGATCGGAGAACAATGTTTCTATCTATCCCTTCTTTTCGAAACACAAGTAACAAATATAACATAAATAACAATTAAATATAGTGACTTACCATCAAGTGCTGGTTGTCGGCTATTAAACAGAAAATATATAAATAAGGGCCCAATAAATCGTCCTGCTATTTTTCTATTATTCTACCAAAGAAAAATATCAAAATACTGCTCTTACTGGACTTAAAATTGAGCACATTTAGGCTTACCATATAATTTTGTGCTATCTCCATTATTTAATGCAAAAACGAGCTCAGGGCTACGTAAAATAACAAAATTTATTAAATTTGCTTCCAAAACGTCCACGTCTTGTCGTTTGACTTCTTAATTAATTTATTCTTTCATGTCAAACACAAGAGAGAAATTGTTGACGGCCGATTACTAATGAGATTTTGTGCCCGTACTAATTTTTATTTGAAAATAAACTAAGATTCCAGATTGTAAATAAATTTCACTGATTCTGATATTAGTGTGAGTGTTCATTTTAATATTTGTAAATAAATAAACAATTTAAAAGATTTTGGTCAAGGAATAAGATCACAGTTAATAAGTCAAAAACATTTAAGAGAAGCATAAGTTAACGATTAAAAGAATTGGCCTGTCAGTGAAACTAGAAAATACTCCAGGATTTTTTACGCACAAGCGGAGTTTATCAAATGCTGGAAACCTTACAATCTTCTTTGTTATGTTTTGGGTTCATTTAAACTTTTTATGTCCTATTAGCTTTGAGTTACCTCCTGTACAAATATAGTTTTTACTTTTCTTCTGACAGTCTTTAAGTTATTGCAAATTTCAGAGATGCAATGCCGCGTCGAAAGTGATGACATGTCTTCAGAAGCTGAAGAAGATGTTAAGAAGTTATGTCAGGTGACAAAAGCAATGGCGAATGTTCGTTGCGGGGTTGGCGAAATAAATATGTCACTCCCTACGACTTGGAAGGACAATATTGACCACAACTGTGTTAATATTAAAGGCAGCGTGAGTAAAACTATTATATCGTTTGGCTATCGGCATCGATCGAGCAAAGTATAAAGTCCTCCTTCGTGTAAAGTCGATTAGAGTCTAACTTGAGTAGACTGAGGGAGCGCGATCTATGATCAAAGAAAAAGTATGAAAAAATGTTTCATCTTATTAAACACGGCTTGATAAAGTTTTATAAGCATGTGTGCTCATAATAGAAGTGAAATAGTTTTTTAATTCGCTGTATCTGGACGACAGAGCCTTGCTCACATTTTTAAGAAGGTATAAAAATTGAACAAAAAAAATACTAATAGGATTAGTATTTTTTTACTACTGGATTCAAACCGGGATCTACTGCTTTCCAGATCATCCAATGTCCCATCTGAGCTATTATAGTTGCATATTATAGTGTTGAAATTTACCTTTCCATTGTAATGTTATTGTAGCAGTTTCTCATTAAAACACGTATAAAACTAAATTTTTTTAAATTTAAGCCTTTATGAGATGGATTTCTCGCCCCCGAAACTACCTGTATACTAAATTTCATTAAAATCGTTGGAGGCGTTTCCGAGATTCAGATTATATATAATAATTGCTCGTTTAAAGATAATATCCGGACGACCGAGCCTTGCTCGGATTTTTAAGAATGTACAAAACTTGAACAAAAAAAAAACTAATAGGACATCTGGATTCAAACCGGGGTCTTCTGCTTTCCGGATCACCCAATGTACCATCTGAGCTATAATAGTCTTGTATATAGTGGCGAAATTTACCTTTGTATTCTAATGTTATTGTAGCTGTTTCTCATTCAAACATGGATTAAACCATTTTTTTTAAATTGAAACCTAGCTAGATCGATTTATCACCCCCGAAATCCCCTGCATACTTAATTTTATGAAAATCGTTGGAGCCTTTTCCGAGATTCAGATTATATATATATACAAGAATTGCTCGTTTAAAGATATAAGATAAGATACCTCTAAATAAAAAAGAATTTTTTTAATGATTACTTTAATATCACCAAAATGCACCGCCGTGGTATTCCGCCTTCTATACGAAGTAACTGATAAAAGTAGTCTAGTCTAGTTCAATCCAAAAGAAATCCACGAAAATTATGCGAAAAAGAGAAGGGGTACGTAAAAATCTATAATTGTTATTATTTTGTCCAGTTTCCACTTCTTCAGCCAGGATGGACTCCTTTGCACGTAGCTGCGTCGTGTGCACGTCGCCATTGCACTAGACTACTGCTAGCAGCTGGTGCCGACCCCAACGTGTGCGATGTCCTCGGTCGAACGGCCTTGGACGTTGTTGGTTCAGCTCATTATTACGGAGATGGAGTTAATTTGGAAAAGTTAGTTCAAAACAAACTATTTACAAAGACTACATATTTGGTATTTTTTTAAAAGAGGGGTCAGCTGGCAAGAGACTCTCGTGATGGGAAGTTGAACGGAACCGCCCATGGACATCCGCACCACCCATGTTTTTTTTATGAAAATAAGGGACAAGACGAGCAGGACGTTCAGCTAATGGCAATTGATACGCCCTGCCCATTAAAATACAATGCCGCTCAGGATTATTGAAAAACCCAAAAACTCTGAACGGCACTACAACCGTCACATCTCGAGACATAAGTCGTCAAGTCTCATTTGCCCAGTAATTTCACTAGCTAGCTACGGCGCCCTTCAGACTGAAACACAGTTAGGCTTACACATTACTGGTTCACGGCAGAAATAGGCGCCGTTGTAGTACCCATAATCTAGCCGGTATCCGGTGCAACGGAGCCTCCCACTGGTTATCCATGGGCGGTTGCCCAAGAGATGCGCTGCGCACCTTTACATTAGGAATACGCTCTAACCCTGAAGGTCCCAAAGGGAAAACTGCAGCCGATAATAGAGTCCAGTAAGTGTCTAAGTTCTACAACTACACTGGCCCATATTTTCACTGGTACGGATCGGATTCGGCTCGGACATAGGGCGAAAGCGCTCTAAGGGAATATGCAAAATGTGTTGATATTCTTCATTATTTTGTAAAATAAACCCTCTGTTTTAAAGGGGCAGTATAGAAATGATCACTATCTTGTAACACTAGAGGAATCACGAGGGCACATCTTGCACCGTGTCGGAAAAGTACGAGGAAAATGCCCTTGAAAAACCGAACCTGTGAAGGAACTCCGCACATCCATATGATGAGGCTGATACTTAAGCATGAGGCATGTAGTCTGATTAATTATAACTATTACTAACATATTTATTGACAAAATAAAACAAATCTTACTAAGACTACATAAAATCAAAACTATCATTACGTTGAAGCGTGCCGTTGAAAGAATACTGGCAGCATTTCCGAGTTGCGTTGCTGACTGATCCAATGACCGAAATATGTGCCAGCGCTTGCTTTCCAGTAGCCCTATGGAGGCGCGAAGATAGTACTTTGTACGTTCTCGCCTCTGGGCCCCACGGGCCAAGTGTCTCGACACCGAACGGCATGAAAATATATGTCTCATTACTGTATTACTAACACGTATATTTACAGCTTAACAGAAGTAATCAAGACCCTCATAAAATCTGGTGGGACTTTCAATTCTATGCGACGGCAAGGTCTCAATAACATCGACACACCTCTTCATACTGCAGTAGAGTTGGAAAATATTGATAGCATTAAGGAGCTCTTGGATATTGGGGCCTCAATAACATGCTTAAATCCAAGCGGACAAACACCATTACATCTTTGTGTTAAGAAACAATTAGAAGAACCTCTTCAGGTATAGTTTGTTTTTGTTCATGGATATTCAACCAACTTAACCTATTTAAAAACAAAATTTTATGACCGATGCGGGACTTGAATCCAAGACCTCTCGCGTTCCGTGCGAGTGCTCTTTCAAATGAGCTATCCGTTCGAGTGACGTATCATCATAAAATCTTGTATGCTTTTTTCAACTTTCAGGCTTCATGAGAGCATGACTATATTAATTTATTTGTGTATTAATCCCAGAAGTGAGGGCTATCACTTTAAAAACATAACAAAGTGCTGAGATTTGCAATTTGTCAATTTCTTAATATGCAAATATTGGGGTTGAGCAGGTTATCAACTGTAAAGTAGATCCTGTAGATGAAGACACAACCTGAGAGTTGAACAAAGCATACAAGATTTTATGACAATACGTCACTCGAACGGATAGCTCAGTTGGAAGAGCACTCGCACGGAACGCGAGTGGTCGTGGGTTCGAGTCCCGAATCGTTCATAAAATTTTGTTTTCAAACTTTATTTGTGTATTAATCCCAGAAGTGAGGATTATCACTTTAAAACATAACAAATTGTCTAACTAAACCTGCCAAACTTAGCCTCACCCTATCTCATCTTTACCAATCGCAATGTTACTTTCGCTAGTACGGGGTATGGTGAAGACATCTCTCGTCAAGAGTGATTGAGGTACTACTTACGAGAGAAGACGTGTTGCCTTGAATGTTATTCACACAAATTGTAGCCAACTGTAGTCAACACAGTTACTCTATGCTAAGCGTTTGTAGCAATAGCACACATCTAACTACTGGGCTTTCTTTATTATATAACTTCTTGTGGATTGAGATAATAATTCTCTAAGCCCAACAAAAAGATAAGGACTTTTGCCATAGCTCAACATATTATTCTTAAAACATATTTTAGTTCGATTTATCTGGTGACGATTTCATTTTTTTTAATGAAAATAAGGGATGAGTCGAGCACGACGTAGAGCTGATGGTAATGGATACGACCTGCCCATTAAATTCAGTGCCGCTCAGGCTTCTTGAAAAGCTTGCTCGTCACCTAGAGACATAAGATGTTAAGTCTCATTCGCCCAGTAATTTCACTAGCTACGACGCCCTTCAGGCCGAAACACAGTTATATGTCAAAGTGCTTGGCTCACTATTATCAAATTGCCCTAGAATTTGTTTGGAACTGCTTCTGTAGAACGTGATACGTATTACCTCGATGTACAGAATTAACAAGACAAAGAATTGGATAATACCATTGATAAGTCTGTATCTCATAATCTTTCATGATAAAATGATCCTGAATCGCAGAAAAACGTAGAAAAAAGTATCACTGACCATCTATTATGAGACGTTTTAAGCATTCCCCTTGGTTGACTGCTAGAGATTGCTTAAGCTTTGCATTAAGTTCTTCGTACAAAGAGAAAACGATGAATATACTAGAAAAGACTTGTTATGTAAATTAATAACTCTTAATCGATATAAACAGCCATATTAATAGCATTAATATATAACTTTTTGAGTTAAAACATAAACTCTAGATTTTAGCTAATTACACATATGCGGATGCTGATCCTCTAGCGGCGATGGTGGATGTCAAGGATAGAGATGGTCATACAGTATTACAAGCAGCAGTTGAGGAAGCATGGGTTCCTGGTGTTTGTGTGGCATTAGAAGCTGGAGCGGATGTAACTTTAAAAGTAAGCATACGTACAAAACTTTTATTCAAATATAAATACGTGAGTAACACTGAAAATGTTTAGAACTGGCCAGTTAGAAACATTGCTAATGAAAACTTTTTTGAATTTCAATTTTAGAACTCTTTGGTCACCTAATGTAGTATATTGCATTCATTTGTCATAGAATTGGCGGCAAATGTAAAACTCTTGTTATACGTGAAAATGAACCTAACGCGAGAAAATTTTCGATCAATGATTTTTATGACATTTGTTGTGGGTTTACTCAAGAACAAAGCTATGATAGGCTGCGATTAGCATTTCTTAATGAATCCCCATCTCGTGCCACTACTTACAATTGCTTTAACGAGTTTAATCGTGGACGTAGCAATCTCAATGATGATCCGCGTAAGGGACGTCCTTTAACATCGACTACTGAAGATAACATCAGTGCTGTGCGACGCATGATAGAGGAAGATAAGAGAGTGACCTATCAGCAGATACGGGCAAGCCTAGGCGTTGGTAGTAGTCAAGTTCAAAAAATAGTACACGAACATTTAGGCGTCTGGAAGCTTTGTACCAGATGGATTCCGCATACTTTAATCGACGACCAGAAACACCTTCGCATGGACTGGTGTCGCCAAATATTAGATAAGTTCAATGGCGGTGACTCAAGTGCTGTATTGACATCGTCACAGGTGATGAAAGCTGGATATATTGCTATAAAACCCGAAACCAAAAGACAATCAGCTCAGTGGGTTTTGAGGATCGGCCAACTAAGGTAAAAACATCAAGAAGTCAAGGAAAAAATATGATTGCCTCATTCTTTATTTGGAAAGGTCTTTTCACGACAGTTGTGCTAGAAGATGGAAGGACAATTACTGCAGACTGGTATGTCAATCGCTGTTTGCCTGTTGTCTTGGAAAAAAATCGACAGCAGCACCCTCGAAGCAGGATCCTCCATCACCACGTCAATGCTTCAGCACACTCCGCAAAACGGACTGTTGAATATTTGACTATGGCAGGTGTCGAGATGATGAGTCTTCCGCCATACAGTCCTAACCTGGCGCCCTGCGACTTTTATTTATTCCCAAGAACTATAGATAAAATTCGAGGTATTCGCTTTACGAGCCAGATGCGGTGATAGCGTACGAAAATGCTATAGAAGAGACCTCTAAGGATGAATGGGCGCACTGCTTTTCTCAGTGATTCCATCGAATGCGACGAGGTGTAGAGAGGAACGGAGATTACTTCGACAAACAATAAAAGTATTGGCAACTTTTTACATTTAGCCGTTTTTTCATTTTCTATACATTTTCACTGTTACCTAGGTAGCAATAGAATTTATCCGAGCTGATGCTGCAGTGGTGGAGGAGGCGACACATATTTAGGACACATAAGACATTTCATCGAATGCC
This sequence comes from Leptidea juvernica, assembly GCA_949711755.1. NCBI lineage: Eukaryota > Metazoa > Arthropoda > Insecta > Lepidoptera > Pieridae > Leptidea > Leptidea juvernica. Next base: position 11,440,195 of record CATIXQ010000012.1, on the reverse strand, counting down.
GGGTAACGTATCGGATTACATTACGGTACATTTCATTATAGGTACTTTTACCATGGGTTCATTCTATTATTATTATTAAATAGGCAAATAGTATTGAGCACCACAGGATACACAGATAACACCGGTTACCGCTGAACATCAGGTAAACATCTTAAATCCTATAATGTACTCGTATATGTTAGTTGGAATTCAAATTCATATATTTTTATTCAAAATAGGATGGAATTCGAAATAGGATCACTTATTGAAACTCAAAACCTACCACCCATTCCAAAAAGCACCTGAGAAGAACGGGCGCAACAAAGTCAGCGGGCTTAATTTTTAATAAAAAAAGAAGTTTTTTTGGGATCATGTTTAAAAGCATATACATCGCCCCACAAAAGACTTACTAACTCGTCTGAGCTGGCATTACAATAATTTATGTCTGTTCCTGGTGTCATCATTATGACAGTGTCTAGCAAATAGCAAATATATTGAGAAGCAACAGTCAAGATGGTAATTTCTTTAAATTTTGCTCTCAATGATTCTTTAGGACCTAGGTTATAAATAGCGCGAATAGCCCTCTTCTGTAGGACAAATATTGTATTAATATCGGCAGGATTAAATAATTAAAGTAAACTAGTCGCGCCGTATCTATGTCAATTAATTGTCTAATATTTTTAACCACGTATGCTGCAGAACTAAGTCTGTTTGGCAATCCTTCAATATGGGGGCCCCATTGTTATTTGGAATCCAGAGTGAAGGCAAGAACTATAGCAAATTCCATCGGTTCTATCACCTCATCGCTTAAAAACATTTCGTTTTCTTGCTATTTAACATTAGGTTATTAGCGCTAAACACGATCTCAAATAGAATATCGTTTACTTCATCATACATAACTTGGTTTCTTTTCACTTTGAATTACATTCACTGTAATGAATCATCTGCAAACATTTTCAATAAGATTAGGAAGATCATTTATATGTATAGATAAGGAAGAGGACCGGTCCAAGAATAGAACCTTGTGGTATCCCCATACTGAGAGGAGTCCCAGGAGATCTCCTGCCATTCACGTAGACCTTCTGGATTCTATTGTTTAGATATGAAATCAGAAGATCGAGCGCAATTCTTTTTATGTAATAGAATGATTTTCCAACCAGTTACAAAAATATGTTGATGTTTAAATTTACGTAATACATTAATTTATATTTCTAGGCAAATGATGGAGAGACTACTATTCACTCGGCAGCATCGTTGGGCAATATTGACGTACTCTTGGAAATACTAAGTGTAGCCAAGCAACATGGTATACTTGACGGTCAAAATGAAGAAGGAGAGACGCCTTTATTTAAAGCCATTAAAAATGGCCATAAGGAGTGTGTCAAAGCTTTACTTGACCAAGGCGCATCGGTTAAAATCCTTTTACCTGGAGACGTAAATGTTTTGCATGTAGCAACAGAATATGATCAGAAGGAGATATTGAAAATTTTATTAGAATACAATAATGGAAAAATCTTAAATATGATTGATTCATTAACAGCCAACGATAGACGAGGCTTTGGTCCAATTCACTTTGCTGTTTACAATAATAGCGTTGATTGCCTGGAACTACTACTTTCCAAGAATACTGATATAAGATTAAGAACATCAAGCTCTCCACATTTTTCATCAACACCTTTACATCTAGCTGCTGTTAAAAATTATAAAGAAGTCGCCATGTTTATTATCAAATACGATAAGACAGTAATTCATGAAGTCAATAGTATGGGATGGTTTCCTCTACATTCTGCGAGCCATCATGGCAGCAGAGATGTTATTAGTTTGCTCTTGCAAGAAGGAGCTGATTTATCTGGTTACACTGACGGTCCTAGAAAATATAGAAAGACAGCAATTGATATGCTTATAAATAACTTGTCAAAGCCAACTGAATTTCTAGAGGACACGTTTAACTCATATATTACCTCCAACACATATTATTTAGAAGACTCAAATTGTGAAATCATAGTAGATTATAGAATATTAATGCCAACTATTTGTGAAATGGAGCAAATGAAAATAATCGAAGCACTTTTAAAGACTGGAAATAGATACGGTCAGAAGAGATTACTAGTTCATCCCTTAGTAGAAAGTTTTTTATATTTGAAGTGGAAAGCTTTACTACCATTCTTTTATACAATTATAGCTGTATATGCTTTTTTTGTGTCCTCGCTAACGATATTCATAATTTCTCTATTTTTCTTCAAGGATACTAATGTTAGGCCCCCCATCTTATTAACTCCTTGGGTTTGGGGTAACATCGTATACGCATCTATAATACTAATAATTTTACAGGTAAATATTAGAATGATATCATTGTATCCAAATACATAATATAATACATATCTCTTAAATATATACAATCTATATATATAAAAACTAGCTGACCCGGCAAACGTTGTTTTGCCATATAAAGTATAATTCACGCGATAGTTTTATAAGTAGTAAAATATTGCCTATATCATATCCTGTACATCATTTTGTTCTATTGTCAATAGTTTTTGCAGCGCACGCAAAAATAGGTTTTCGATTTTATACCTTGTGTTACAAAATAGCAATCCCAAATCCCTAATTTTGAAAAAAAAACAAATCCTATAGCCTTCCTCGATAAATGGACTACCCAACACTGAAAGAATCATTCAAATCGGACCAGTAGTACCAGAGATTAGCGCGTTCAAACAAACAAACAAACAAACAAACACTGCAGCTTTATAATATTAGTATAGATGAATAGCTGTTCGTTAGTCTCGCTAAAACTCGAGAACGACTGGACCGATTTGGCAAATTTTGGTCTTGAATTATTTGTGAAAGTCCAGAGAAGGTTTAAAAGGTGAATAAATAGGAAAATGCTCGGAATTAACAACAAATTAATTTTTTCCCAATGGAATGTGTCCATACATAATTTCATGAGAGAATTTATTGACGCACGGTTTGACAGTTCTTCTGTGAAACATTTCATTACGACAGCAGGGTGCATATTTTACGAAGTAATTCTTGATGTTATGATATATTATTGACAAATTCATAAAACATTATTTTTTTTATTATATACAGAACAGCGTGTGTCGGGTCAGCTAGTTAAGAATAAAAGGTAATTTTCTATGAGAATATAACATTATACTTAGGTTGTCTTAAGTACTTGTAACGGTAAATGTTATTATTAAGATAATTATTAATAATACTTACTGATTATTAATAATTACATCAAGAATTGGCAGATTTGATACAAATTGTAATATATATGACGTTTACTGCTATATTATTATTCATAATTTTAATCTGTGTAACTCCTTTCATTTCCTGTACCCAGCAGCTAAGCATACGTTATATTTGATAATTTATTGCAATTATCAATACAATGGTCGGTCAATAAAGAATCGTAAAAGTTATCAGTAAAAGAATATAATTTCTCATTTTTACCTTGAATTAAAGTAATTATTAAACATATACAACTACTGGCAATGTTCTACATAAGTTTGAGCTAATCTAGATGTCAATACAAAATGTAGCTACTGTTACAATAATTACAAGTTTAATCTTTAAAGGTATCTTTATAGTTGTGATGTATTTCTTATTTTAGGAAATTCTTTACATGAATATCAAAAGTGCCAGATATTTTTGTCAAATGGAAACATGGATAAAATTTGGATCTGTTTGCCTTGCCACTGCACTTCCACCCGCCGTCTATTTTCTAGCTTCGGTTGAAGATGAATGGCCCAGGCATATTGCAACATTAGCATTACTTTTATCATGGCTGGAGCTAATGTTCCTGCTGTCAAGGTTTCCTAATTGGGGCTATTACGTGCTAATGTTTGGGAAAGTAGCATCTAATGTTGTTAAAGTAAGTAATTCTGTAAGTAGACGCGTTATTCTAATAATTAATTATTTTTCTTTAATCGCTCCAAATCCTAATCTGTTCCAGATCCTTCTAACTTTTGCCTTCCTAGTGATTGGATTTTCATTAAGTTTTATGATACAATTCCATTCCGAGATGCCATTTGAAACCCCTTGGGCTGCTTTCGTAAAAACTGTGGTCATGATGACATCAGAATTTGATTATGTCGCACTTTTTGATGAGGAACACACTGAGAAGCTAGCTACATCATTAGTAATAGTACGGTTGATATTTTTAATATTTCTTATTCTAGCCGCTATTGTACTAATGAACTTGATGGTTGGTGTTGCCGTGAGTGACATTAATGATTTAGAAATATTGGGCAATATAAATAGGCTTGCTAAGCAAGTTGAATTTCTCTCTACGCTGGACAACTTGGTTTATAATAGATTCTTTACCACAATTTTGCCACAAAGAGTTAACGAGCACATTAAGTATAAACGAAAAGTTCTCAATACAATTACTATGTCTCCTGGGAAGCCTAGATGGCGTTCTTTCAAAATTCTTCCTTCATACCTCCGAGACGCTCTTTTAACGATAGCTCAGGAACAAAAGAAAATAAAAGATCAAGAGATTGGATCAGAAGAGTTTACCAAAAAAATTGACGAAATGCATGAAGCTATAACCAAATTATACAAGGAACAAACGGAGAAAAATGAATTGAAGCAACTTGAAAATAAACCTTTATATAAGTTTAAGTATGAAGATGTATTAAAACGTTTGAGCGGCATAGATGATGGCATAGATCTGGTCAAAAGTCAATTGAATGATTGTATAGAAGGGGCTCATTCTCCTATTGAAAAGTTAACTGTAAAAATAGACCAAATATCATTAGAAATGGAAAATATTAAACAATTTTTAAGCCGATTGGAAAGCAAACTTGGCAGATGACATGTCCAAATAACAAGAACCAAATTAGCTTTTAAATTAGATAAGAAATAAATACCTAAGGAATTTGATCATGATGTGTATTTATTTCTTTCCAGTTACTTACTTAAATCGTTACTTTGAATGTTAACATTTTAACTGTCGGAAATGTCGTGATGCTTCTTCCGAGCTATAAGCAAACATTTTGTCATTTTCTTGACTGTAGGCGCTTTAGTATTACATTGCTTTCTACGATTTCTCATCAGCTAAATAAAAAATGTATTAATTATTGTACAATACCAAGACCTATGAAGGAGTTCTTAACGTATATCGTCGTATAAAATATATTGTCTTACTCTGTCTAAAAATACCTTATCGTTATTATAATGGTGTTGTCCCGCGTAGCAATATATTACATAAACAATCGAAGTGTATATATTTTTGAAGTTATTTTTTCTTAATCAATTGGTGTATTAGTTTTTTTATCCTCCTGAGCACGAGGGTATGATTTTTACGTATTTTATCTGAATTTTTAAATAGTGCACTTTTGCAACATCTGTTATACGTAATAAGTAATCGCATCCAACCAACAAATACAATACGCAATTTCTTAACTATAACAAGTAGATCTGGCACCACAAGTGACAAGCAGCACCCGTTCACGCGTTGACGCAGGGACTAGCCATCGTTACCTTCGCATATATTTGACCCGGAATGCCATTTTAGTGAGCACGACGAACCGTGTTACAGCATACACATGATTACTACAAAATCATAAAAATAATCTCTTATTTTCTAATTTATATTACAAATTTTAATTGTAACCAAAGAAACGTTGATTATTTTGGTTAAAATAATAAATTATTCATCCAAAAGATGTAATTCATTTGTTTCCTTTCATCATAAAAAAATAACTTTTAAAAACTTTTATATTTTTTTATTTTTAGATTTTTAGTGAATCTGTTGTACACTAACTAATAACTTGTCTAAATATGTGTAGATCTACTAAATTTTGTAATGCAGCAATGAACGTAGGCGTATTGAAATATGATTACAGACACTTCTGCCCCAGATCGCACCCTTACTGTAAGTAGTTAAAGAGTTCCATTGATCATCATATCCGGATACGGTAGGTGACTCAAATATCCAAAAGATTCGGCCGATTATCGTTTATTACCTCTTAAGAATTGAAGAATTCAAACAAAACTATCTTCAAAGTATATCCTTTACAATAAAAAATCATCGAAATCGGTTGGCGCGATATTGAGTTATTCGTAAATTTGTCACGCACATACTTACAGCAAATTTAAGACTTTTATGTTTTTTTCATGGATTCCATCATCAAATCTGAACCAAATTACAATGGGACCACACGGCCAGCAGCTTCCAAATTAAAAATAGAAAGTCGAAAGTTCTGATGAAACAAACATAAAAAAATACCGACGAATTGAGAACCCCCTCCTTTTTTGAAGTCGGTTAAAAATATATTGGTATTTACGTAATATCTGTTAATATGTACGTATCTTTTTTATAACAATGGAATAGAAATTTATTATTGTTCACTTATGTTCTCTCAACAAGCAATTAAATTAAAAAAAGGGTATAAGTATTGGATATACATTTCAACAACCAATTTACTGAAGGAAAAAATGCAGTAAAACTTCCTATACTAGCAAATTATTCAGTATTATTTAAGTTCGTTATCGCTTTAATTGATGATACTTTGTAAAGAATAAATAGTTTTGTGGGAAAGTTAGACATAAAAATTTGATACTCAGAATCCTATGTTAGTTCAGTTTAATACATTATGAAAAATAGCGTAATTATTCATTTTTATAATTCTTAATAAACTACAAATATGGTCACTAATTTAAAAACGGCACGCAGTGTAATATTTACTTCTTCTTCTTTTGATATAAAAAGCATTCTTCTACGATTTGAAATAAATTAATTATTTCCATAAAATCAGTTTTTTGGCGGTACCAAGGAATATGTAATACTGGCCATACAGAAAAATCAGCATTTCCGGCTCATGCAAGAAGCATCCACTAGGGTACGATATATATACATACCAATAATATTTCAACAGTAAATGCTTGATAAATTAATTACTATAAAAAATGTACTCGCTTTTCTAGTAAATTCCAAAGATATCTCAATTATTGTAAAAACTTTGTTTGCCTTGTTGATTGGCGCGAAGTCAATTTTTGACAACACTGAGAGGTAATTGTGACATTTGAAGTTACATAGAGGATATGCTTATGCCAATTCACCTAGACCACCCTACTTAAGTTTAAAAAACACTGAGACCGTCATATATTTTAAAATTACAGTTTTGTTCGACGTCACTTTGCCGTGCCTCACAGGCAACGGCCGCAGACAAAGGACGTTGCCTCTGTGCCATTTTAGTAGGAGGCAGCCTGCCTTAAATATAAATAGATCCACCTCACGATGGCATCATAAAAAATTGAGCTGTCTGTTCTACGCAGCAAATATATTTAATTGATTAAAGGGCAAGTGGTAAGGATACCAATTCAAAACAAATGACCAGATCTCTTCTGTTATACTTTAGAGTAGAAAATCAGAGCTAGCGGTGGCGCCCTTACAAAGGCTTCACACGAGATTGAGACAAGATGTTAAATTATATTATGTAGCCCAGTAATTTTGCTAAGTATGGGGTCCTTTAAACAGCCGTGGAAGAAAAAGCCGTGGTATAATGCTAACTTAACAGTTTAAGAATAAAAAATACCGATTTCAATCGTTAATTCGTACTCACAAGGAAACAGTAACTTAAAAGTACCTATAATAAAAATTTCCCATACAATACTTCGAAGTTGAGGTAGTAAAAAGTAAAACATAACATTACGACATTTTATACTTATATCATATAGTAGCAAATGATACTTGCTTATTAGAAATAATCTTTTATATTATTATATATGTAATGTAATGTTAATACAAAATACATACACTGGCATCGGGTACTTTATCTATAAGAGGAGACAAACGGGCAAGAGGCTCACAGGAGGGGGAGTGTTGAGGCAACCGCCCATGGATATCAGCACAGCACCAAGAATAAAGGGATGTGTTGCCGGCCTTTAAGTTGTGATTGTGCTCTATGCTTGACGCCTAAGTCGTATCGGTCGGGAAAACTGCGGCTGCTAATTGACTCCAAAGACTGGATGTGCGATACACGAAGCTCATAAATATTGTTCACCAGAATATACAAGGTATCTCAAGTAAGGAATTACAAATTGAACTGTTTTTGAGCTGTTGTAATATAAATATATTATGTATTACAGAACATTGGCGTAAGAGTCATCAGCTCCAGTTTAGTTTTAGAGAACATAAAGCAGTCAGTTCGTTTTGTAGAAGTAGGGCAATACATGGAGGTTCCCTAATTATTATTAATAATAGATTAAAATGTAAAAATAGAAGAGATATTTTTAATCTCTCTATAGAACAACTAATTGAGATAGCTTGTATAGAACTAGAGCAATTTATTATTGTAAGTGTATACCGCCCCCCCCACTGCATCATATGAACAATTCCAACATAGAATGGAGGAGGTACTATCAAAATTTAGCAAAACCAGCAATTCAATTATAGTGTGTGGAGATTTTAATATAAACTTGCTTGAACCTTCGGCCAACTGTACTAGCCTTAAAAATTTATTTCAAAGCTTTAATTTATTAAAATATTTACAAATCTTATAACTATATTTACAATACTACGACTACATAAAATTAAAACTATCATTACGTGGAAGCGTACCAAGAATACTGGCAGCATTACCGCGTTGGATAGCAAGGCTGATCCGTTGACCGAAATAGCTGCCAGCGCTTGGGTTTCCAGTAGCCTTATTGAGGCGCGAAGATAGTATTTTGAACATTCTCCGTGCCTCTGGGCCCCACGGGCCAAGTGTCTCGACACCAAACGGCACAAAGATGTATGACTCACTGAGACCAACATATTTGCGACGCTTGCTATCTTCGGCAGTCGAAGCAGCAGCCCCAGCACCAACTGACGTAACTTGGACATGAGAAGGAGCCAGAGTGTCGACGCAAGTAGCGTCCCACACCAGCGCCCTTCCCCGTGCCCAAGCCACCAGCGTCATTCCATCAGGACGCTTGCCGGCGGGTAAAACAGCTGGTATATTAAGAGCGGCAAATACCCTGCGGATGACTTCATTAAGTTTTAATTTCATAATTAATAATCTTCAGTCCGACCATAGTGTGCAACTTATAAAAGTAAATACAAGATTGGACAATGTCAGACCAAAAAAGTTGACGATTATACCAGTTACGGGTAGCCGTCTTGAGAGGTTTAGAAATAATTTGGTAAATACGATACCATTTTTACACTGTGGTGAAACTGCTAATTTTCACTATAACTTAGTCTTCAATTCCTTCTGTGAGGAATTTGACAGGATTTTTACTCCAGTAACGGTGACAGTAAACAACAAACATTGTTTTAATGATTGGGCAACAATGGGTATCCACAAAAGTCGTAAACGCTTATATGACCTTTATTATGAGAAACATTACAATAATAGTCAATAATTTAAAATATATGTAAAAAAAATACTCCAAGCCATGTCATGAAGCGAAAACACGTTTCATTGCAGATAAAATCAAAAACAGTAATAATAAAGTAAAAGCGACTTGGAGTGTAATTAACAATGAAACTGGTAGATCGAATTGCCGTAACACGTCTATCTGTTTAAATATTAATAATCGCGTTATAAATTCGGAAATAGAAATTGCAAATAAATTTGATAAATACTTCTCCGAAATCCCGATTGTCACGACCAAAGACCTTAACTCTTCGCCAAAAGCAGCATATGATATGCTTAAATTACACGTACCAGTATCTTCCACTGATTTGAAATTTAAGTATGTTACAGGTAGCGATATAATAAAAATCTTCAAATTAATTAACCTAAAAAATACAAAAGACCTATGGGGCCATTTGACTAATATTGTAAAATACATACTTGACATTATAGCACCTGAATTAGCAATAATATTTAATGAATGCATAGATGAGGGTGTGTTCCCTGACCTTATGAAATACAGCAAAGTTATACCTAAGTTTAAATCGGGCAGTTCTTTTGACCCTGCTAATTTCAGACCTATTTCAGTACTGCCTGTTTTTAGTAAAATTTTTTGAAAAACTTTTGCTTCAACAGCTACAAATGCATTTTTGTAAATTAATGAACAAAAATCAGTTTGGTTTCACTAGGGGCTTATCAACAATTAATGCGGGTACTAGACTCATTGAGCACATCTTTGACGCCCGGGAAGAGTCACAGGATGCATTGGGCATTTTTTGTGATTTGTCAAAAGCATTTGACTGCGTCCACCATGAAACTTTACTCCTAAAACTAAAACATTATGGAGTGAAAAATAGAGCCCTAAATCTGTTAAAATCATATTTAAGCGAAAGAGTTCAGATAGTCAATGTAAATTGCAAACGGTCTTCGGGTAAACCTGTGGGAATAGGTGTTCCACAGGGTTCTATTCTCGGTCCTTTCTTGTTTCTTATATATATTAACGATCTACCGTTTGTGGTAGATGATAGCCATGAGATTGTATTGTTTGCTGATGATACTTCACTTATTTTTAAAGTGAAGTGACGTGCGGATATTGATGACGAGGTAAGCAATGCACTCTCAAAGATAGTGCGTTGGTTTGAGACGAATAATCTGCACTTAAACAGTAAAAAAACAAAGTGTTTACGCTTCATTACACCAAACACAGCGGAGGTACAAACCAACGTACTTATAAGTGACCAGAGATTGGAACTTGTGGACACTACGGTCTTCTTGGGTATCACGTTATATAAAAAGCTTCAGTGGGGTCCACATATTACCCATCTAGCAGATAGACTCAGCTCTGCGGCATATGCAGTTAGAAAGATTAGAGAGTACACGAATGTTGCGACCGCTAGATTAGAGTACTTTTGTTATTTTCACAGCATCATGACGTACGGTATATTACTATGGGGTCATGCTGCTGACATTGATATAGTGTTTGCTCTGCAAAAGAGAGCTGTTCGTGCTACATATCAGCTTGGTTATAGACAGTCTCTCAAAGAAATATTTAAAAAAATAAATATTATGACTTTTCATTGTCAGTACATTTATGAAAATTTAATATATGTTCACAAAAATCGTCACCTTTTTGCTCTTAATAGTGATTTTCATTATTATAACACTAGAAATAAGGGATTGCTTGTAACTAATTCTAGTAGGCTTCATAAGATACATAATAGCTTTAAGGGTAAATGTATACACTTCTACAATAAAGTCCCAGCCACTGTTCAGGCATTATCTATAAATAAATTTAAATGTTTTATAAAAAAAATGGCTCTGTCGTAAATCCTATTACTCCACTGCTGAATATCTAAATGATCGGAAAGCCTGGGACTAGATTGTGATTATTTTATAGCGATAGAAATGACTGTACAATATTGTATATTTTTATTGAAAAGAGCGCAAAAAAAAGAATGCTGGGAGAGTTTCTTGCGCCGCTTCTTCTCTCTCAGAGCGCCATTTGTTTCCAAAGCGGAAGTAGTATCTAGTAGTATAAGAAATGACATCAAAAAGAATTCTAAAGGAATCAATTTTGAGAAAATAAATGCCTTTTTATGCCTTTTTTTTTACGAAATGTATCACAAAACTGGCGGTCCGGTGGTGGAACTCAGCTGCTGGTATCAACCTGAAAACTCCTCTGAGCACTCTCCGTGATAAATGCGGAAGAAGATGTATCTACATCTCTTTTTTTATGATAATAACCGACGAGACTAGTAGGACGTTCAGATGATGGTAATTGATACGCCCTACCCATAACAATGCCGTGCCGCTCGGGATTTTTGAAAAACTCCTAAATTCTGAGCAGGGCACTACAATTGCGCTCGTCACCTAGAGACAAAAAAGAATAAGTCTCACTTGCCCAGTAATTTCAATAGATACCGCGCTGTTCAGACCGAAATACAGTAATGTTTACACATTACTGCTTCACGGCAGAAATAGGCGCCGTTGTGGTACCCATAATCTAGCTGGCTTCCTGTGCAAAGGAGCCTCCCACTGGTAAATATCTCTACGTAACGCCAAAGAATTCGAAAGTATTAAGTGAAACTGAAAAAATAACAACTTTTGAACTAATTGAACAAATAAATAATTCGAACCCGATTATAAAATATGAATTTTCATTAATTGAAAGTTTGTAAAGGCAGTGCAAAGGGAAATGCTTTAATTACTTCGCAGTTATAATTGAAAACAGATTAAAATTGGCTCTCGAAGCGCGCACCGTCGACGTCGATCGATCGGTCATTGACGAAGTGGAAACTCACCTGAACATTTTCATGTGAAGTGTAGCTGTGATATACACGGGAGCGATTTCATAGCGAACCTCAATTTATTTTAGAATTAAAAATGTTTTTTTCAAAATCAAACTCTCAGTCGAACTAACTGTTCGCCCCGGGCTAAGGGAAAATTGAAATTCGTTTTTTTATTTAACATAATATTTATTTAGTCAAAATAATTAACATTATTATCTATACATTGCTGGCATCTAATAGGAAGGTCATTTATGCCTTTGCAATAGAACTGTGGTGGTCTAGAGTCTTCTAACTGTGTGAAAGCATTTGTTCTGCCTCCTGAGAAGAAAATTTTTTATCACGTAGAAAATTGTACAAATCATGAAGAATATGGTAATCCGTTGAACCAAGGTCTGGCAAATACGGCGGGTGACGAATGGTTATAAAGTGATCACTTAAAATCACGAGAGCTGTGCGCTCTTTTGTCCTCCTCTGAAATATTTCACAACTAAATAACAAATAATTCAGTCAATAAATTTCGTTACATATGACAATTGATACAATGAGCGGGCGCGGAGTACTTTATTATTATTATATATATATATATTTTATATTTATTATTATGATTATATTAAAACAACGTTTGCCGGGTCAGCGCTTGTATTATAATATATTGAACTTGGCTCTCATTTCACATTTATGTTTTTGATGGGATTATATTTTATTACAGAATTATAGAGGCTACATATTTATAATAGTATACAGAACAGATGTAGTTACACAGATTTTTATGAATTTATTTTTTAATTAAACAAACATATAGACATACATACATGATCATCATCATCATCAGCCGGAATACATCCACTGCTGGATAAAGGCTTCCCTAAAAGATTTCCACGACAATCGACAATACGTTGGCGATCTTGACCAGATTGTCGGTGGGGAGATCTTGTGGGGAGCCTACCAACACTGCGTACGTGATCGCCATTCGAGGACTTTATAGCCCAACGGCCATCTGTCCGTCGAACTATGTGCCCTGCCCACTGCCACTTCAGATTCGCAATAATTTGGGCTATGTTAGTAACTTAACCAAAGTTAGGGATCCTCCTAGATCCTCCTAGGGATCTCCCCATTTCTGATTCGATCTCGCCGGGAATCTCCGAGCATAGCCCTCTCCATTGTCCTCTGAGCGAACATGAGCTTTCTCATACATACAGACAAACAGACAAATATCTTAATCCTTTTTTGTATTCGGAATTATTTGAGGAACACACAGCGAGTATTCTTTTCACGTACTTTAATTGAATATAAGTTTTTGAAAACCTTAAATCGTTAACTGCAAAAATTAAACCTATTCGGAAGTCAGGACTACGAGTACAAAATTCAATGAAACGTAGAAGTCGCTAGACCGTTACCTTTTTTTGTTTTTATTTGTTTGGTTTAGGTTTTGTAATCAAAACCGACTCGATTTTGTAAATGTCACTGTTTTTATAGCTCTCGTATTAATATAATTTTATAAAGTTTATATTTTTTATAAAATTATTAAACTATGGAAGAGAATTACAAAAAGAATGTTGCCTTATACAAAATGCCAAGCGTAAGTTGGAAACTTTTCTTATTTAACATCATATCTGCATGAGACAGAACACTTGTGAACCTTTTTTGTGTCACCATTGATGCTATATTTTGATCTGTACAGTACAATGTCTGTACAGTTAAATACGCCGGAGAGTTTTTGAAATGATAACTTACGTAGGTGATGGAGCACAACTATTACGTCCGACTATATAAGGCTCGTTCGGTTAAAGTCGGCTTGCCTCGATTTGAATAATTATATCGAATTCAAATTCAAATATTTTTATTCAAAATAGGATAAAGGATGAAATCACGTAAAATAGCGGTTAAAGGTAGAACACAACGCACTATAAAGTTCTTTATGTACTTAAAAACAAATACCGGTTCAAATTTTATTTGGTTTCCAAGACTTAGAGCGTACTTGAGACTTTACTTTCGTATAATTTAGCTGAGTGTAAGCACTGCAAAATGTACGATTTCGTTTTTAAGTATAGTCATTTAACAGCTGAAATTATGCAAAGTTTAAGCTCAGAATATGTTTATATGTACAAATATATTACATGTCCATCCTTTTGAATTCCAGATTTATCCAAAACAAACGATTGATACGATCCATCGAATCGAAGCGCATCAAAATGTACTCGGCGTATTATTTTTTCAAAACGGTCAGTGAATATAAAATCTTCTAAATATGCTTTAATTTATACGAATGTGTGGTTAAGGTATTACACACTATAGACTAGCTATATCAACAACATTTTAATGTAAAAATGTTAACAATAAAAACACCGGCTTCAAAACACTATTCCAAAACAATAGATATAATGTGCACTAAAAAGTATTATAATAATTGCGTATTTTTATACAATCTAATTAATTAATCTAATTCTAGTTACGATTATTGTTATTTTTGGAATCGGTGTCCTTCCGCTGCAACCCGCTCTCGCCTCTCGCATCCTCACGACTCAAGCACATCTCACCTATAACTATGTATGTGGTAACAAACCTATCTTGGATGACACCGACTCCAAAAATTACAATAATCGTAACTAGAATAAGATTAATTAATTAGATTGTATAAAAATACGCAATTATTTTTATACTTTTTAGTGCACATTATATCTATTGTTTTGGAATAGTGTTTTTGAAGGCGGTTGTTTTTTTGTTTTTTTTTTTTATTTTATGATTTTTAGTGAATTTCAAGTACACTAACTAACAATTTGTCTAAATATGTGTAGATATACTAAATTTTTCAATGCAGCAAGTACTTTGTAATTTGATTACAGACAGTGTTCCGTTACTTTGTCATGGATTCCGTAATCAGAACCTAACCAAACTCTCACCAAACTATAATTGAATTATATGCTTTCCAATAAAAAAGATTCATCGAAATCGGTTGGCGCGTTATTGAGTTATTCGTAAATTTATCATCCACTTTGCTATACGTATGTATAGCAAAATTTAAGACTTTTATGGTTTTCTTTACTTTTATGGGATTCCACTGTCAGATCTGGACCAAATTACAATGGGACCATTCGGGAAGCACCAGCTTTCAAATAAATAAAGAATTATCAAAATCGGTTTACTCACTCGAAAGTTAAGAGGTAACAAACATAAAAAAAACGACGAATTGAGAACCTCCTCCTTTTTTGGAGTCGGTTAAAAACAGACTAGTTTTATTAGTTTTCAGTTGATTTGTTTTAAGGAACTATGCTACTGTCACTCTAAGGGATCAACATCTTTTTTCGAATTCTCTTCGACGTATAGACTAAGATGCTACAACTTTATTTCTAAACTTGGCCCCAATGACGTTGCATAGAATGTCATTGCTTGCCTCTTAATTCAAGCATTGTTGTTGGTTTATGTATGTTAGCACGATTTTACACGAGATTTCTATCTCACATCCCCATAAAAATAAATCTGTCGCGGTTATGTCAAGACTCCTGGGTAGCCATGTAAATCGCCTCTTCGTAAAATCAGTTTTTCTTTATATAATACTAGCTTTTCGACAGACGTTGTTCTGTACTAAATTAAATACTGATTTTTTATGAATTTGTCTATAATATTTCATAACATCAAGAATTATTATTTCGTAAAATACGCTTCCAGATCTTATAATGAAATTGTTTCACAGCAGAACTGTCAAACCGTGCGTCAATAAATTCTCTCATAGAAATTAATATGTCCATACAAAACAAGCTGACCTAATATTCCTACCAAATTTCAAGTATTTAGCTCTAATGGTTCCAGAGATATCGTGATGAGTGACTATATACGTGGAAATCTCTGATATATATAGATATTATAATTTACCTGCATGTTAAAAATTTGTGATTGACTTCTTGTTCGTAAAACATATTAATCGTATATTGTTGTACCGCTAGGACTTAATTTACACTGGCTTTTATACATTTTATATATTTTGTTATGACAATAAAGATATTTTAAAATTGTAAGAAATTGTCTTTAAGGACTAGCAGAGACTTGTTAGAGGTGTAGCAAATGGCTCCATCTTGCTGATTTTGATTAAAGATTACAATATCATCCACAGTCATCACATACACAACAGAGTTGACAGTAACGGTATGGCCGCGAAAATACCTAAAATAAAGTGTCCAATGATTCTTTTTGCTGAAATAACCGCCCATATAATTATTACCTTTCACGTGTGAGGGGATCGATAATGTTTAGTTTTGGGATTTTCGCTGCTCCCGTATCTACTATTCTGTTTGTTTACGTGCCCGTTGAGATTGAAATGGGCTTCGTTGAACAGGATGTTGTCAAAGGTCTGGAAGCGATTTAAGATAGTTTCAGTATACAAATTTCCGTAACGACGTTGCGACGTTCGTTATTTTGTTTTTGGTTTCTTTTTTGGTTTAGCCAAGCCCATACATCCGTATTCGTTATTTAATAATTAATTGTGAAAGCCATCTGAGCAAGTTTTTAATAATATTGTTCTTTCTATAAACGTAGAATAGCAGGAGCAATAAATAATTTTAAGGATTTTTGCTTTGTTACGCCAAAGAAGTATAACTTCTTGCCTACATACATAAGTACAAACACACTTTTTTTATCATTAATCCAGTTATTAAGCAAGACCCACATAAAAATAATATAGGTCGAGACTATTTCACTATTAACACTGGCTATTAGAATATAAACGATAATCAAGATCGGAAAAGGCTGTATCGCAAAAATTATCCCTACCTATAAAATTATAAATGTGAATGTAAGTTTGTCTGTTACGCTTTCACGGCTAAGCCACCGAATTAATTTTGATCAAATTTAGAACAGAGATAAACTAGAGCTTGAAAAAAGACGTAGGGTCCATTTATTGCAAAAAAATAAATGGAGAACTTTGTATTTAGACACTTGATAAGAAATAATTTATAAACATTTGTTCGAGCATTTTTGAAACCTACATCGGGATGAAATAAGAGATTAAAGTTCACAGGGACATACTATTAAAGAGACTGTCCACAATGACAAGGCATATGGGCTGTATCATAGAAGAGCGGTGCCAGCAGCGGAAAGAGGAGTTTCTATGTGTATTATTTAATAAGTATCCAAAAAGATAAAAATTAACTATTCAAAGCGGATGAAGTCGCGCGTAAAATCTAGTAATTAAATAACTTATAATATAAACAATGTCGGTCGCGGCACCAGTCAGAGTTGTGATTGCATAATTACTTTTAATGGTGCGATAAGCCGTAGATCGCTAGCAGAAAGTATTGATGATAGAACAAAAAAATGTTCTACAGTATTATACTAAGCCTGGCTATAGATACTGTTACATTTAAAAATAAACAAATTTTGAATTTAGAATCTGTCATTTTTTTATGATTGTTCATTGAGTTTTCTCATTTAGGCGCCAATACATTGTAGCAGCCTGGCGCAACTCTCAAATAAACTCGAATATGTATGGCATTGCGCTAAAAATAATGGCGGCAAACGCTGTCTCGCTCTAACATATATTCGACTCTTTTGTTTGTTTTGGTTTGAGTGTCATGTGACATGTCATTCATTCAAAATAAAAGCGACTGTTAACAATTTTTGTTACGAATTTTCGTTTTCTTTTACTTTATTGTGTATTATTCAGGGTAATGTGCTTAATTATTTCTATAATAAATGCGTAAGACTTTCTAATTTATGCCATGTAATAAAAAATGTGGTTTAAAATCTGGCTGAGCAGAGAATTTTCATGGCTAAATTATTTTTGGTTAAAGAAAGGTAAGCACTCATGAACAAATAATAAGTTAATAAAGAATGCTTAAAGTGATTAAATGTGATACAGTATTGATTTAATTCATCTACAATAAAAAATATAATACTATAATCTATCTGTAGTGTTCTACACTTTTTTATCGATTGTCGATATTTTATTATTATTTATTTCATTTTTATGGTATCTATATTTTTGTTTAATAAGTTTATTACCTTTAAAATCCTTTTTATTGTATTATATTGTGGTTATGATGTGCAAAAAAAAATGTTTAAAGCCTAAAAATTAGGGTTAACTAACTTCTGCTAATATGTATTTTGTTATAATTTCAGATTCAGGGCCCTCGCCTACGACTTTATTGTAACATCTGAAAAACGAATACCAAAGTATGTCTAAACCGAAACTAAAACGCAAAACAAAACTATTAATAAAATATTATGTTAATTGTTTTTTTCTTTGAGATAACTAAAACGTATCCCTTAGTTTAAACTAGGTTAGACTTTGCTTAGGTCAATATTAAAATTAAGAAAAGAGAACCTTAATATATATATATATATATATATATATTTATTAATTATATAAATTAATATAAATAATTATTATATATTTATTCTTAGCTAATTATCGATAAAAAATATGTATTCATTCCAACCCTATATATTTATTGTATTGGCAGCTCTGATATTACGTCATTAGTTGATTATGTTGGTTCTCATTATTTTGTATGGCACTCCCGTCTCTTGAACGAAGTGTTTAAATTCTCTTAGACATTGTACAATCGCTGTGATTGCATTATACAAAGTATTAAAATGTTTATGTACCGCGCTAATAATAGGTACAATGAAACCTCCTCTGTTTGTGTCAGAAAAAGATCTGACCGTCCACGTAGTGTTCGTACGAAATAGTTGGTCAAAGCAGTTAGGGAAAGAATTCGAAGAAATCCTGTCCGAAAGCAAAAGATATTATCTCGGGAGATGAAGAACCGTGTCACGTATTTTAAAAGATAACTTATTACTTGTAGCCTATAAGAGACATACCTACTGGTCATTTCTTAACTGATAATTTAAACAAGAATAGGGTGGTAAAATCGAAACAACTACTGAAGCGGTACGCAAAGGGAGGTCACAGAAATTTTTTATTTACAGATGAGATTTTTTTACAATTGAGCAACATTTTAACAAACAAAATGACCGTATTTATGCTCAAAGCTCAAAGGAAGCTCCCCAATTAGTCGACAAAGTGCAACAGACTGAGCCATACTTTTGTGAAAACATATCAACACATCGACACAAGTGTATCAAGATACCATTCTTGAGAAGATAGTGAAGCCCCTATACAACACCATGTTCAATAACCAAGAATGGTCCTTCTACCAAGGCTCGGCGCTGGGTCATAAAGCTCGGTCTACGCAGTCTTGCTTGGAAACCAACGTTTCGGACTTCATCAGAGCTGAAGACTGGCCGTCATCTAGTCTTGATCTTAATCCGCTGGATTATGTTTTATGGTCGGATACCGCTTGCTCTAAATGCCATGAGAATTTTCCTATGGAAAGAGTGCGTGCTTCTATTAATAACTGGCCTTATTCAAATTCAAATTCAAATATTTTTATTCAAAATAGGATTTATAATCACTTATTGAACGTCAAAATCTACCACCCATTCAAAAGAGACTGCCTCAGACCTGAGAAGAATGGGCGCAAGAAACTCAGCGGGCTTTTTTTTTATATAAAATATGGATTACAATGTAATATCGTACAATAAACATTAATAATTAAAGAGCCCGAGGGTGTTCGCTTTAATCCCAGTCCGTGGTGTCATTAATAAAATCGTTTATGCTATAATAACCTTTCCCACACAAACGTTTTTTAACAATTCTTTTAAATTTCGTAACACATTTGTTTTGTACATTTTCTCGGATCATATTGTAGAAGCATATACATCGCCCAACAAAAGACTTACTAACTCGACCCAACCGAGTAGTAGGCATAACAAGTTTATGTTTGTTCCTCGTGTTAACATTATGAATGTCACAGTTTCTAGAAAATTCCTCAATGTGCTTATGTACATACAAAACATTATCAAAAATGTATTGAGAAGCAACAGTCAAAATGTTTATTTCTTTAAATTTTTCTCTTAATGATTCTTTAAGACCTAGGTTATAAATCGCGCGAATAGCCCTCTTCTGCAGCACAAAGATTGTATTAATATCGGCCGCACTGCCCCATAACAATATACCATAGGACATAATACTATGAAAATAACTAAAGTATACTAATCTCGCCGTATCTATGTCAGTTAACCGTCTGATTTTCTTAACCGCATATGCTGCAGAACTAAGCCTATTCGCCAATCCTTCAATATGGGGGCCCCACTGCATCGTTTAAAGGACTTTATTGTAACCAATGGAGACCACTTCGAATAAGCTTTTTATATTTTAAGTTGTTTTATATTTATCTATTAAACTAACACACTTAAAAGTAATTAATGTTATTTGCAATAGATTTTTTTTTCTATGTTTCAGTATTTATGGCAAGTCTAGATAGAACGTATCAATATCTACAAATACTGTAGTTAGTACATTATCCAACTACTGTAGTTATGCCACTATGACTAACCTTTTAAAGTTCATATAAGTACCGACAATAATCAAACCATATTATTTATGCCTGTGTATTTATCATTATCACAATAAATGATATTTTATTAAAGACCGTTTCAATACCAATAAAATACTTTAAAAATTATTCAAAGAAGACATTTCATTTAAAAGATGTAACGAATTCAACTAAGAGAAATAAAACTTTTATGTTAACAAAAATAAAACTATAGTCCGACTTAGTAGACTTTCCCCTACAACGAGATCGGTATCTAAGCGAGTGAAACCGCGGGGCATTGCTAGTACTAAATGAAGTATGAAAAAATCCAACATTATTAAAAAAATATGTGTGCGACGCGTGATTCCTTGCTTAAAGAAGCGGACTTTACACTTACTTTTACACATAGGTACTTTACATTTGTTACAGATTTGCTGGAACTGTCTACATTGCCTGAAGCGATGACTCAAGCCCTTTCATACAAACTCCCTACAATCGTTCAATGTTTCCGAAGAGCTGTCCATGAAATCGTAAATATTTTTCAACCATTTCCATACAATAGTAAAGGTATACATACAAAACAGGTAATCTATAGGCGCCTTTGACGAAGGATGTACCCATAGGTGTATCGGGTAGGACTGATCGGCCAACATCTATTTTTCACCCACCCCTAAATATTTGATTTTTGACAATTTTGTTTAATTTTTTTTATTATGATTCAGCATAAAAATTAAACACACACTTCAAATTTTCACCCGTCTAAAATTAACACCTATTTTTGTTTCGCGATTTTAATATTATTCTATTCCATCCATAGATACGGAATAGAGTTGCAAGATGGCAATTGAATATGATGATTATTGTTAGGTCTGAGAATCGGACGGCATCTAATTTTTATACCCCAACAATTTTAATAATTGGATTTTTTTTATTACTTTATATGGCAATACAACATTTGCTGGGTCAGCTAGTATATAATATGAATCATGCAGCGTCGCTTCATTCGCTGTCACCACCAATACGTGTAAGTTGTACGGCTTTTGACCCGTACAAGTATGTATATTTGGCTTTTACACTATTTGATATTAGTAAAATCTACTATCTTTTGTTTGGCATGGCCATCAGGATATTTTGGATGACTTTATGGCGTTCCGAATCGCGACAGCTTCGTTGGAAGTTCTATTAATTGGTGACAAGAGTTTCTTAGCGTGCGTGGTTCAAACATTTCCGAAAAAAAGGAAGCATTCATCTCATCGCTTTTAACGATAAGTGTAACGCTACGTGTCTAAAGATGTAAGTTATTTATTAATGAATTTCTATAAAAAGAATGGTGTGCGTACTTTTGATGAGAAAACATCGTGATCATGTATGCTGATAATTTTTTTATATATATTCATAACAATCACCGCGACACGAGAATTTTATATATTAGATAATCAATATTAGTTAGTAGTAAGTAATAATTGTTACGACCTAGCCGTCTACAATAATAATATTTATTACCTTTTATTTTGAGTTTCCATTTCCTTATTATATTCAGTAGTCGAAGCACTTGTGGCTGTAATCGCGACCGCCGCCTTCTTGAAGGTAGCTACTAAAACTCAGTGTTGGGTTATACCCTACTAACATTCTGAGTAGCAAACCTCTTTGGGAAACTGCAAACACCACCTTATTATGTTAATCTAGAATAAGCCTTACTTTAGTTTTTTCCTTGGGCCTTGATGTATATATTAGTTTTAATTAGATTAGGCTTGTATATTTTATTCGTTATTATTTACCTGTTTATGTTTTTTTGTTTATTATATAATGTTTACCTGTATTTGTAGTGTTTGCGCCAAATAAAGATATGATTACTTACTTAACTATAATTGAGTGTAAATTACTCTGGTAAATTTTTATTCTTACTGATCGCGTATATATCGCTTGTAATCGACTCGAGCAAACTTTACTCGAAAGAGCGTTACATAGCCACGCGTGATGGCTCAGTCTTATTAAATATCCAGAATATAAATGCAATAAATTTACGTATCACGAGTCGGCTTAAGGCGTAACAGCGTCAATCTGATGTGCCTATAATAATTATATGATAACAACTTGGATATCGTCACCATCATCTGGATACCTGGCGTTCCACCACAGTGCGGTTTTCAAGGAATTTCTTCCACAACCAGGCTGTGGAATAATCTTCTGTGTGCGGTGTTTGCAGGACAATACATATCTATCTACATCTAGGGTACTTTAAAAAAAAGCGCGTACACCTTTCTAAAAATACCGGCAAAGCTTCTGTGATTATTCTGGTGTTGCTAGAGAATGTGGGTGGGGATGGCCACTTAACACCAGATTACCCGTACGCTCGTTTGTCCTGGATTATATCCAAAAAGGTAGCTCTAATTGTGTTGTTCCTACGATGACTTGCAATAATTCTTTTTTTTATAACAATAAGGCACGAGACATTACCATGCAGTGCTTCTCAGGATTCTTGAAAAATCCAAAAATTCTGAGCGGCACTACAATTGCGCTCGTCACCTTGAGACATAAAATGTTAAGTCTCATTTGCCCAGTAATTTAATTTCACTAGCTACGGCGCCCTTTACCCCGAAACACAATAATGTTAACACATTACTGCTTCACGGCAGCAATAGGCGCCGTTGTGGTACCCATAAGCCATTGCTTTCAGAAGAAGAATTGTCAAACTATTCAACCTTAAGTAGTTCCATAAAAAGGCATTCATTTTCGTTGCGCTAGTGCTGCGTCAGTGAAGTACGAAATTGACAGTCGCCGCTGCCTCAGCGTCGAGCTGCAGGTCGTGTTGCTCAGAGAATTGCACAGCTAATCGTTAATGCTTCGCCGCACTTTGGATAGAACAATTATCATAATTAAATATTAATATTTGTTGATGTTTATCATCGTTGTTTACAAGGATCAAAACTAATTCACTGGGTTTTTATTATACTCACGAATATGAACACCTTTCACTACCGGACCAACTGTGAAACAGCGGCGTAGCTACCGCCGTATCTGCAGTAACAATTATACAGGGTCTCCGACGTGCGAAAGTAATAATTAATATAAACCTTTTTTGCTTGCCGAAAAAAAGGCAAGGAGAGTGTATATTTAATTTGAATTGTTTGGTAAAAGTGACAGAAAGATAATTAGGATGAATAAATATATCTTTAATATTATGCAAACTTTTTTTTTGTGAGTAAACTTTACCTTCAAAATGGCCACCAAGCAAATTTTATACGGGGCCAAGTCACGTTACGCCACTGCTATCACATAACAAATCAGCTATATTATCACACAATAGTTCTATACGACTAAAGGATGATGCAAAGAGGATGTAAATACTACGTAATAAGAGGCTGAACTGCCTAAGTACCTACAAATTGAAATTAAGTTAAACGTGCAGTCATTTTACATAAGTTTGAAATAGTAGTAATTACAGTAAGGCGATTGGCTACCAAGTATTACAATCCGGCTAAATTTAAAAGCGAACAGTTGCTTAAAACGTGGTGGATTTCGGGTATCTCCGCTTTTTACAAGATTATAGCCATCATCTGTTAAACTATCAATCACTGCACGTTTCATACAATCGAGTGAATACCTTTTATCTTAGAGAGTTTCGCTGCTAAAATTATATGAAACAGCTGTGACACCCTTCGAAAATTTGGATAGCGATAAAATAGCCAATTAATATGTGATTTTCAAATTTTCAGTGTACGAGACTTTAATGTATACATAAACGATACTATATTATGTAAATTAAGTACCTACATAATAATTGATTATAAATTATAATGAAAATTTTAACAAACTTGCTGAAAAACTACAACGACGAAAGGCTCGTTCGAACTGTAAGTATTAAATATATATATATTTGATGTGTTTGAAATGACGTCATTATACCTATAGGTATAGGTATAATGACGTCAAATACAATAATTGTGTATATTATAAGTCGCGAAATTACGGCCATTTTGAACCGACTTCAAAAAAGGAGGAGGTTCTGAATTCGAAGGTATATTTTTTTTATTTTTGTAACCTCATAACTTTCGACTGGGTGAACCGATTTCGATGGTTTTTTTTATTAGAAAGCTGGTGCTTCCCATGTGGTCCCATTGCAAGTTAATCCAGATCTGACACTGGCATCCATGAGAAAACCATACAAGTATGTTTTTTTTTCAAACAAAGGAGCGTACGGGTCACCTGGTGTTAAGTGATCACCGCCGCCCACATTCTCTTGCAACACCAGAGGAATCACAAGAGCGTTGCCGGCCTTTAAGGAAGGTCTACGCCCTTTTTTTGAAGGTACCCATATCCTATCGTCCCGGAAACACCGCACAAGGAAGTTTAAGTATGTGAACGACATCACACATCACACGATTTCGATTATTCTTTTGTTATTAGAAAAGATGTCCTTCAAATATAGTTTGATGAGAGTTTGGTGAATTCTGACTAAAGGAGCCATGACAAAGTAACGAAACTCTTCAATTCTTACTTCGATACTCAGGCGAATATTTTTGGATATTCTATCCGGATGTTTGAGTCACCTACCGTAACGTCGTAATGGTCAAGTAATTGTCGTAGTCGAATATGATGATCAATGGAACTCCTTACCGACTTACAGTAAATGCAATCCGTACAGGTGCGATCTGTGAAAGAATTTCAAACTGTCTGATATCAAATTGCAATATGCTTACGTTCATTGCTGCATTGTAAAATTTAGTAGGTCTATACAATATATTCAGATAAATTAGTAGTCATCATTAATCAAAAAATAAAAAAATAATTTAAAAAATACAACCGACTTCGTTGCTCGACAAAAGCTCCCCCCAAAGATATCCACGACGATCAGTCCTGCGTTGCCCTCAGTGTAGAAAAAAGATTACTTTTACCTTCTACCGTGGAAGACGCAGTGTTTGTAGGCTCCTCACAAGATTTTCCGATGATCTGTTCAGGATCGCAGTTATTATTTGCATAAATATATTAAAATAAGCTACTAAAAATTAATCCTCTATGAAATTACAGACGGCATCTCTGAACGAGATAAATCCAATAGTGGACAGAATTATGGAGGATGACTCCGTCGAAGGTGTTATAATGGCGAACAATGAAGGTATTAATCTATCCAAATTTATCTTTCTTAGTGAGGCCAAAAGAGCTAGTTACTCAAATTACTGGGCAAATGAGATAACATATCATATTTCTTAAAGTAACGAGCGCAAAAATGACGCCGCGCCGCTTAGAATTTGTTTTTTTTTATAAAAGGGGGGGCAAACGGGCAAAAGACTCACGGGATGGGGAGTGGTGAGGCATTCTCCCATGGACATCCGCAACAACATGTGTCAAGAGATGTTTTGCCGGCCTTTATGGTGGGACTATGCTTTTTTCTTGAAGGTCCCTAAGTCGTATCAGTTCGGGAAAACAACAGCCGGTAATTGATTACACAAAGTGGCTGTGGGAGGCAAGAAAATTCTTGCAATACGTGCGGTTGTGGAATACCAGACGTCAACGTGATACGGGTGGTATTTAGCATTTTGTCGAAATGTCCGGTGTTGGAATTCGGCCGCTGGAATCAACCCGAACAGCTCCTCTAAGCACACCCAGTAATGCGGTAGAAGATGCAGAGGGAACCCACATCTTCAGGCAACGCCAAAGAATCAAGCCGTATTTTTAGCCGGGTATTTTAAGAATCTTGAGCAGCACTGCATTGTAATGGTCATGGCCAATCATTTATCATATAATGAAACACCTCTTTTTTCATAAAAAAAAAAGTCCATAACATAGTGTTTTAATTCTTCACAACTACCACTGTCTAGTCCCGTTGAGACTAAAATATCTAGTGTTTTTGTAACTAAACCGGCAACCACAACCTTCAAACACAGTAGTTGTAAGACTAGTATCGGAAAATCTGTATCCGGAAGACTTTTATATAGCCTGGAAATGCTCTTGTGATTTTTTTCAGGATACAGCATATAGCAGGAAAATGTGGGTGACGGTGATCACTTAACTTTAGGTAACCCGTTTGCATATTTTATTGGGTAATATGTTAACTCTGGTAACATTATCTCTGAAAATGTACAAAACTAATGTACCATGGACAACATTGATTCATGATACACTTGGCTGATAATTCTTTGAAAAACATAAAAACAGGTTTATATTTGCTCGCAATAGATTGTTTGACAAATGGTGGACTGTCAGTGTCTAATAAAATTATAACTGTTACTTAGGAATTGTATGTTCAAGCGAATTTTTGCACCTACCTACTTATTTATAATGATTGCAGGAAAATAACCTTAAGGTGGGCACCACTGAATTTTGTCAATACTAATCCAAAAGGGATTGTAAAACAGAGCGTTGCCGGCCTTTAAGGAAGGTTTACGCGCTTTTTTTTAAGGTACCCATGTCGTATCGTCCCGGAAACACCGCACATGAAAGCTCCTCACACAGGTTTGTAGAACGTGGAAGAAAGCTTTTTGAAAATCGCACTGTGGAGGACCGCCACACATCAGGATGATGGGGATGGTATCCTAATTTGTGGCGTGTCGTGCGAAGGTAGAATTTGGCGCCAAGAATCAGGTGAAACAGCTCTTTGGAGCACTCCCCGTTATAAATGCGGTAGTTGACACACAATGAAGCAAAGTCTCTACGCAACGCCAAGTGATCCAGCCGTTCACAGAGCACTGGGTAACCGACGATTCGAGCTGCTCTGCGTTGCTTGATGCCGTGCTCTATTTATAACGCCCAGTTTCTTCGAAGCTTTGTCTTTGCCCTCTTTGATGGCCACGGAAGTGGCAATGGCTCGAGATTTCGAGACCCAGTATTCCGATACTAGGCGAGGCTTTAAGGGAAGTGTTTTCGAAGACCGGTGAAACGACAAATGGGGTTTTTTAATGGTAATCGCGCAAACTTGAGTCTTTTGGGTTTAATTTAGCCCATTTCGTGAGATTCTCGAGAGAGACTCGATAGAAGGCATAAGATTCTCCCGGCACTGGTCGACGATTTCCCGAGAGAGACCTGCATGGCCGGTGAATACGGCATCACCAGTGCTGTCGTCTACATAGAAATGTATGTTGGAGGTGTCTAACATATCATTGATATGCAGAAGAAACTGTGGGAGATGGCACACAGCCTTGGGGCACTCGAGCGTTCACGGGCTTCGGGTTCGAGCAATAACCATCGACAATTACTTGTATGCTGCGCCCAGTGAGGAAGCTGTAGGTCCACTTGCATAAGAACTTGGGAAGCCCCAATGATGGCCAAATACACGATCAAAGGCCTTCGCTATATCCAGGCTAACTGCCAGGCCTTCCCCCTTGATTTCGGTAGCCTATCTATGTGTCAGGTATGCCAGAAGATCGCCTGCCGACCATCCATGGCGAAAGCCGTACTGTCGATCGTTAATCAACTTCCAAACAACCTTCTATGTATACCAAGAGCTGGCTGTTAATTATGCTCTCCACTTAAAAGTAACAATTAAAAGTTGCACACTGTCGACTACCTGCGACGCATAGCAAATATGCTAAAGTTACGTGCCTTTTTACTTTATGTGAATCAATTTCAGGTGAGCCCATACTGACGAACATGCATCTTATGAACGCAACAACCTATAGTCTTGCGATGCATCGTTTAGGCGTAATGGTACAGAACTGTGTCAAGGAAGTGGTATATTCCTACATTATTCTTATTATTATTTATGCTTGATGTTTTTTCTGACTTGTTAGTTGTACTGCCCAATTCCGAACGGTCCTATATCCGGCGCACTATAAATTTAACATTAAACCCTGGATTACGCCTGGTTTAATCAGATGTATTCGAAACAGAGACAAACTCCATCAAAAGTACAAAAATAATCCAAACGATGAAATTAAAAAGGTAATTTATATAAAATATAGAAACTTCTGTAATAATCTACTACATCGACTAAAGTACAATTACGAACGCTCACTTTTGACAGAAAGTAAACATGATAAAAAGAAGCTATGGAAGGTGATTGGAGATATTACTCATCATAAACGCTCACAGCAGAATGCTGAAGAATTAATTAAAACGTCTGATGAAGTAGAACATTGTTTAAAGTTGCATAACGAATATTTTGCATCTGTGGGTAGACAACTTACTAAGACAATTCTTGACAACATCAAAAAAACTGAGGAAAATTTAGCATCCGAAATAAAACATATAAACACTCCAATAAGATCATTTTTCATGAAACCAGCTGACGAGACTGAAATAAAACACTGGTTAAACGATCTACGAATAGATAGTGCTTCAGGAATAGATCAAATAGGAGCAGTACTACTTAAGCAAAACTCGGACCATATTACTTTACCGCTGACTCATATAATAAACTTGAGTATAACTACTGGAGTCTTTCCTGTATCATGGAAGCTAGCAATGGTAATTCCAATATATAAATCAGGATCAAAAGAAGTGCCTGGAAACTATAGACCAATCTCATTGCTCAGTGTAGTATCAAAAGTTTTGGAAAAGGTAGTCAATTCCCGACTCACTTCTTATCTTGAATCTAAGGGCCTACTCTGTGATCGTCAATTTGGTTTTCGTCGAAGAAAATCCGCAGAGGATGCATGTTTACTGGTAACAGAATTGATCTCACGGTACATGGACAGTGGACATCGATCTATTGGGGTATTCTTGGATCTGTCTAAGGCATTTGATACTGTCTCAGTTCCAATACTTTTGAAGCGACTGGAATGTATGGGCATCAGAGGCCTTCCTTTGAAGTGGTTTGCTAGTTATCTAACTGGCAGGAAACAGTGTCTGCGTGTAGGTAAACACATTAGTGAATTGCAAGAGGTCACAGTGGGTGTTCCACAAGGCTCTATCTTAGGCCCAACCCTGTTTTCAATTTACATGAACTCCCTACTTAAATTGAACATTGAAAACGCGGATATCGTTTGTTATGCTGACGACACCGTAATATTATTTAAAGGTAAGTCATGGGAAGAAGCAAAACACATGTCGGAAAAAGGCCTCTCCGTAGTAGCTAACTGGTTAGATAATAACCTCCTGACTCTTAACCCCGGGAAAACGAATTACCTGTCGTTTCACATAACAAAAGCTAGTGCTCCAACCGACTGCGAATTCATTCAAATACATAGATGTGATAAAGCAGCAGGAGCACCATGCTTTTGTCCAAAGATACAGAGGACGACAGAATTACGGTACCTGGGAGTCCAATTGGATGAAAAACTCACCTTCTTGCCGCACATCTTATCCTTATCTGGAAGAGTTAGAAAACTCATGAATATCATAAGGCTACTCAGGAACTCAGCTGACTGCCAATTGCTTAAATCAATCTATATTGCACTATGTCAATCAATCATTATGTATTGCATAACAGTCTGGGGAGGAGCTGCAAAATCTCATCTAATAATATTAGAGAGAGCTCAACGAGCCTTTCTAAAACTCATGTGCAGGAAGCCACGACGACACCCTACGGACAGTTTGTATACGGAATGCGGCGTGCTAAGAGTTCGACAATTATTCATATTGGCTAGTGTAATGAAGGAGCACAAAAATGTTCTCAATACTCCTGGTTTTGCCACTAAAAAAATGAAACGCACGTTTAACATAACTCGCCCAAGAATTAATACCAAGTTTTCGGAACGACTGGCACCTTATATATCTAAATATTTATATAATTTTATGCATAAACATGTTGGTATATTAGACTTAAGTACAAAAAATATGAAAATAAAAATCAGTAAATACCTAGGAGAATTAGATTATGAAAGAACTGAAAATATTTTGATCCCTTGTATTTAATTTTGCACACACATACACATAAACACACACACACATAAACTTACACACACACACACAAAGACATGTTGTTACTTTAATTTTATTTTACTTTCTTTTAAATTTAGTATTGAATAATTTGTAGTTTTTTTAATTAAATTATTATTTTACAGTTGTATATAGTGTCTTCAAAATTTGTAATAGTAATGCCAACGATGACAATCAAGATAATGGTTTACTGTTAATCATATCTTTATTTGATCCCACGATACAGTCTCCGACTAGTGTGGTGATTCAATGGCAATAATAATTTAATCATACTTATATATAAGCTTGTAAAATATTATTTTGCATATTTTTGCATATTCAAATTAAACTGTTGTTTGAGTGCGAAAAGTTTACTTGTCGCACGCAAATTATACTTGACACACGAAAATAAAGATATAATAATTGCTATAATATGTATAGTATGTATATATCATTTTATTTATGGAAGAGGAGAACTAACGAGCGTAATGGTTGGTGCTAAGTGATCACCGCTGCCCACATTCTTCTGCTACACTAAAACAACTACAGGAGCGTTGCCAGGCTTTTAGAAAAATATGCGCGCTTTTTTTTAAAGGAACCCATGTCGTATCATCCTGAAAGCACCGCACAAGGAAACTCATTCTACAGTATGGCGATACGTGGAAAAAAGAAAAAAGTCCATATATTCAGACGTTTTTCGTAGCTTTTTATGTATTACTTCTTCATTTTTCTTTTTTTTTATTTAATTTTCATACTTTTTGCCGAGTTTAGTTAGTAATCGATATAGGTGTCTAACCTCAAAAAACGTGGTCAAACTCCTGTTGGTACTTTCTAAAAGTTTATAGATATTTAATCTAATAGACGCAGTTTTCTTAACAATAAAGTATTAAAAGTAGTAATGAAGTTAAATTTATACACTTTTCAGGATCCATTCGACGAAGTCATGGTACTGCGAGTTAATACAAAGAAAGTAGAAATAATGACGGCGCCTCATAAAGACTTCTGTATTATAATTGTACAACATTCTCGTAGCAAAGTCAAAGAAAAGCCGAAATAAATAACTTTATCTCAATTCGTTTATTTATATAATCAAATTAACGGATGTAGGTACCTAAGTTAAGATCATTAATTTTTATGGGATCAAGTTATTGTTAACCTAAGCAGAGGGTATCTTCCGCAATACCACCCCGTTAACATCGCAATGCACCAGTCACTAACAATTTACATTTGCACAAGCATAATATTAGCAAAAAAAAATTGTGCTTTACACGATAGACGTTAAAACTTTATAAGCGCGGGGTAAATACATCCAAATTACGAAACGCATTTTACTTTTTGGGATATAATTATTGTCGTCTATCTTCTTATCGTCAATTTTGATAAAATGTATTAAACGTAGTGTTTAAATTGTTTTTGAAATGTATTATTAGTTATTGATCTAATAAAAATTACTTATAACCAGTTTTAGTTTTGAGTTTCTTAATCTTTATTTAAAAATTAATTTGTCATTTTAATGAGAAGACAAACCGACCTATAAACTATTTAAGTGAACTGTGGTGAACATCATAGAAAATAGTTGAACAAATAGGTTTTTATTTTAACTATTTTCCCAGCATGAAATTATTGTTTTATATTTCGTTATAATTTATTAATAGGTTAGCATATAAATCAAACAAAATATGTATATTATATCACATAAAGTGGATGTGCTATCCATGGGGGCCTATCTACTATCTACCCAGGTAGTGAGAGTCAAGTGAAATACGTCTTAATCCAGTTAAAGAATATTTCAATAAAAATAATTTCATTGTACTATATGTAACCATTTCTTATCGAGCTATTATAAGTAAATTATCTTTTATTGTATGAAATTCTCTGGTAACACATACGTATCTACATATTTAAAACACAAGTATATTAAATTTGTACATTATTAAAGAGCAACTTAGCGCTATGATCTATTTAATAAAATAATTCATTTAATATGTATTCCAAACAAGGAACTATGGTATTATACGAATTACCTCTAAGGCCTACCAATAAATCGCCAACCGAGGGGCAAATTTGTGAACGAACTGTCAAGCGTCAAAAGTAAGGTAGTAAGGTTTAGTCATAGACTGTCACACCCAATAAAGACTGTCAATTGTCACTTGTCAAACCATTTCTATTTAGATTTCCATTTTCCGCTCTTGGATTTTGGAAGTTGGCTGTTGGTTGGCTTGGCTTGGCTTGGTCTCTTTGAAATCTCAATTACCTCCTGAATGTCGGAGAAAATAAAATAAAATTACAATTTCGTTGTATTTGTATTGAAACTATAATAATAAGTTACGTTACCATTTAAAATGGCTGATAACAGCGGTGATTTTAAACGCAATTCTAATCGTGACTCAAATCAAGATGGCGAGGACGCGTCTAATAATATGAACGAAAAAGCTGGCGAATACATGCGGGAATTACTTGCAGAAAAAATAAAACTAACTAACTCTAAGTTTCCTATATCATGCAGACTTATTGATACAGGTTTGTGAATAATTTGTGATCTTTTATAAAGGCATAACCTCAACAATCATCTGCCGGTATTTTGGGTCACAATTTGTGAATTTGATGACAATAAGTATCTAATGTGATAACTGTTAATATTTTACTAAGACTTTGCTGTACAATTGTCATGAGAGTATATAACATTCGCCGGATTTCATAAATTTTGCTTGCCTAGTGCCCAACAGTGTCCCTAACTCAAACGATGTACTTGTAGTATTCGTCCAAACATAACAATGAAATATGAACCTATTGCTTATGTATCTACTAATTCCACAAGTCACTATTTCACACATTTTATGTTAACAAAA
The DNA here is from genome assembly GCA_949711755.1 of Leptidea juvernica. Classification (NCBI taxonomy): domain Eukaryota; kingdom Metazoa; phylum Arthropoda; class Insecta; order Lepidoptera; family Pieridae; genus Leptidea; species Leptidea juvernica. Next base: position 11,407,058 of record CATIXQ010000012.1, on the reverse strand, counting down.
GATACACTAAACACTTGGTTTGGCTCTTTATTATACTTCCTACAAAGATTTAAAATGTGAAAGTTTGTATGTTTGTACTCCTTTAACGCAAACACTACTGTATGGATTTTGATGAAACTTTGCAATAATATAGCTTACACACCAGAATAACATATAGGCTATAATTTATAAAAATATTGTGTGAATTATCTATACATTTAAATAAAATTGGGAGTGTCTGTTTGTAATAGTGTAATAACTGTTTTTAACTAAATGTATATTATGAATATGGTACATACACCAAAATAACATTTTTTACAATTTTTGTCCGTCTGTCTGTTTGTTCCGGCTAATCCGGCGACTTTTATTGGCAGGTAGCTGATGTAATAACGAGTAACTAAAGCTATGTTTATTTTTGAAAAATAAAGCAATGTCCAAGAAACGGTATAACTCTAAAAATAATTTATATGGCAAAACAATGTTTGCCGGGTCAACTAGTTTAGTAATAATTGTATGTAAAAAGCAAAAGGGTCAATGTACTCTATGTACTGTGTCATTTTGTCCTGCAAATACTGCATAACAAACTCATTACACAGCTGGAATGTGCTAGAAAGTTGATGAAAACTGAACTGTGGACGAACTAGATTCGACTAATTAAATCATGATATAATAACACTAGTCGGTCTCATCACATATAAATTGTAATTACGAAGCTGTTGGATTTTAATACCATGGCCCTGATTGTGAATTGTGATCCTTATTAGAGATGGGCCGAATGTTCGTTTTATATTCGGCAGCTTTAACGAATATTCATATTCGGCTGAATCACCTAATATTCGGCAAAGTGATACTCGAAGTTTTTAACTGTTATTGACCCGTGTATTATCATGATTTGAGTGTACAGTGTAATGAGGTAAGTATTTTAGAGTATAGCTTTCTGTTTTTGTGGTCACTGAAGCTTTATTTTCAATTAAAGTAGGTTGGTAAAAAGATAATAACTTAATGCAAAATATAAGTATCTACTATCTGTTTTGGGATTAGGCTGCTGTGTAAACTCTTTAGAATAATATATTATAATCAGGTTTTAATTGAAGGAAAATAAATGTACCGAATATTCGGCCGAATGTTCGTATTCGCTGCAACCCATGTTCGGCCCATCCCTAATCCTTATATGTAGTGGTCAGCTAATGCTGTATGACACCCAAACTTTTCATTTGTGTGTTTGGAATCTCTAATCAGTAGCCAGACTAATCAGATGAGTTCAGATATTTTGTTTATTATTAAGTAAAAAATGATAATTTGTGTTTAATGAAATGCTTCCTAAAGAGCATATGTTAACACTTTATTTTATTTTATTTTTATTATCTTTTCTTTTGTGACTTCATACACAAATAAAGTCAGGGTTATTATTACGTAGAAGGTTCAGTAGGCTTTGGATACAAGTATCGACTACTGACAAACGACAACACCAAAGTCTACTGAACCTTCTACCAATCCTATTACTCCACTACTGAATATCTAAATGATCTGACAGCCTGGGACTAGATTGTGATTATTTTATAGCGATAGAAATGATTGTACAATATTGTATATTTTTATTGAAAAGAGTTCAGAACAAACGATGCTGGGAGAGTTTCTTGCGCCACTTCTTCTCTCTCAGAGCGCCATTTGTTTCAGACGCGGTAGTAGTATCTAGTAGTTATTAGAAATAAAAAATCAAATCAAAAATAATTCTAAAGGAATCAATTTAGAGAAAATAAATGCCTTTTAATGGTCAGATACTTACTTATACAAATACTTGTCAAGGTCCCTAATAATTGATTCTTTTCAGAGGTTGCAAAAGTCCAATCATTGGGTCGTGTCCCACCAAAAGAATCCAAGTATGTTGATGTCATGCATGAAAAACCTATTAAGGTGGCAATCAAAGTTATTGTGCCAGTGAAGGAATTCCCAAAGGTAAAGCAATTTAATATCTAATATATAAAATTCTCATATCATGGTGTGCGGGACCGAACTCCTCCGAAACGGCTTGACCAATTCTCATGAAATTATGAGTGCATATTAGGTAGGTCTGAGAATCGGACAATATCTATTTTTCATCCCCCTAAATGTTAAGGGTACTCACACGAAATTATTTTTTTTTTTGACATTTTTTTTTAAATTTGATTATGAGTCAGCATTAAAAAATACATACAACTGCAAATTTTCACCCATCTACGATCAACAGTTACTTTTGTATTGCGATTTTAATATCGGCAATACAACATTTGCTGGGTTAGCTAGTAATTTTATATTAAATTTTGTTAATATTGAATAAACTTTTAATATTAATCACAAAAGCTTTCTTTAATCTGAAGCCTTAAAATTCATTAGCAAAAGTTGGTCTCAATCACCCATAACTGATTACATACAAATATAAAAAAAATAAGTGATTTATTAAATTTGTTTCAGTTCAACTTTGTAGGTCAGTTGTTGGGACCAAAGGGTAATACATTGAAACAACTCCAAGAAGACACAATGTGTAAGATGGCTGTTCTGGGCAGGGGGTCTATGAGAAGCAAGTAAGAACCATTTATAACACAAGTTTCTTGTCCATCTCTGTTACTATTAGAATATGGATGCCGAAAATTTAAAGAGTTTGTTTAAACATAATAATAAACTAATATGATTACTAATACAACAGATTAAACATAAAAAAATACATTTTATTTTTAATAGTGCTCATGTAAAATAGGTCTATTAGACCAATTGTTGACCAAAATACATTTTATTTTTAATAGTGCTCATGTAAATAGGTCTATTAGACCAATTGTTTTTTTTTTTTTTTTTTGAAGTGACAGCTCTCACTTCTCGGATTATTACACAGTAAAATTTGAAAACAAAATTTATGAATGATATGGGGCTCAAACCTGCGACATCTCGCGTTCCGTGCGAGTGCTCATTCCAACTGGGCCAACTGTTCAAGTGACATTTCGTCGATAAATTTTGTATGCTTGTTCAATACTAAAGAAAGAGCCCTAACACGGTCACGGGTTTGAATCCCGCATCATTCATAAATTTTATTGTGTATATCAATTCATTTAAGAGGATTGAATAAATATTCTCCCCTAAAAATTGTTCCATTTGTTTTATTAAGCATATAAATAACAATTCTTGCTCAAATAAATTAAAAGAGAAATAAGTATTCTATGCTCTCTCATCAGCCAACTCTGCTGAATATTTAAATAAATTCTAATTTGTCTTGAGTTTGATATTCACTCCCAATTTTGCATTATAAACAACACAGGGAAAAGGAAGAAGAACTCCGCAACTCTTTGGACCCAAAGTATTCACATCTAACAGATGAGCTCCATGTGGAAATCTCAGCCCGGGCACCACCAGCTGAAGCACATGCCAGAATTGCCTATGCTCTTGCTGAAATCAAGAAGTTTTTAGTACCACCACCACAGGGTGACATGATGGGACCAAATCCATTGATGGAGAGGGGTATGTGCACTAAAATAATTTCAACTTCAATTTTGTAAAATATACTCTCATAAGCACCTTTATGTACCTAAAGTTTTTGATACTCACGTCCAAATTCTTCAAAAAATTTAGTTTTTGACAAATTATCTTGCAACACAGGTAATGAAATTGTTTTCCATTGAGGCTTTCATGCTACTTTTTTATGGTTGGCTGTTTATAAACAGTGCTACCCAATATTACAAAATATAGGGTTTTGTTGTTGTTTGAAGGGTGTGGGGGCCAGTGCTGTAAATTCGAAATTCTAAGAATCTGATACCAATTAACATCTATAAACTGATCTGATGATTCTCTTGAAATATTTTCTATTTCTAGAGTTGAATTTTTGGCAGTTTTAATTTTGCTCTACCTTAATATTTTGCTATATTTGCTTAATTTAGTGCATGAATAGATAAAAACCTCTATTGCATATGTTTTTTACCAATGATCACACTATACAGTGTTATATCACCCACTTACATCACAAGAAACAAGCCTTTGTGTGGTTACATTTGTTTATTAGTAATTTTCATGTCACATATATATATATTAATGATTATTTGGAATAACTATACCACAGCACGCCAAATTGACCCAACTTAGTGGTTTCTTTGCGGAAACAGGCTCCTGTTTAAGTAAACATCCTGTACCTTTGCCAAGTATAGCACAGAACTCTTAATTTTGAATACTACTGCTAGGTAGGTTAAAGTGTCAAAAGCTTGATAAAAATCCAATTTTAAATTACAATTTTTGGTTTTCTAGTATTTTGTTAAAACTGGGAGCTCAAGAGCTTATTAATTAATTTTTATTACAATGCTTAAATACAATAAAATTACTTTGTTTGGTATTATAGTATATATTTTGTAATAAAATTTTCCAAGAATTCACAAACAATTTCACATAAACATTTGAATTTGGAATAATTATGTTTAGTATGAATAATTCAGAACTATAAACACCTCACAACCAATTAACTATAAATCATGCTTTGATATACTAATACTTTGCCGTATCAAAGTGATTTTTTTTTTATTTGTCTCTAGGCCCGCAGTTGACATTTATAAAAGTACAATTAACTACCCCAGTTACTCGTGACCTATTTATGAAACAATTTTATATTACGAAACTAAAATATTAACTACAACTCTCACTTAATAGAATAATATATCATGTGGAAATTGCGTCTTAATTATTTTTAGTTTGGTTATGTTGTATATTGTGTAATTTGAGACTTAAAATAAGAGAATTAAAGTCGTAACTTAATCATAATTGTACTTTTTAAGGGTGGAAATGCAATGTTTTCAATTTGTGGTTTGTACATGATGGTTTTAAAAAAAAATATTGTGTGACTGACGGTGGTATTATCAAAAAATAATGTTTTGATAGTAAACATGTAGTCAATAATATAATATATACATGTTAAATACTCACAAAATAGCCATATAAGTATAATGGAGCACACTTACCCGTTGAAATGATTTCAAAATGATGGTGTGATCACCAAATTAAGAAAAAGGAAGGCAGCTAATGTTTGTCAATGTCAAAATGCACCCCAATTAGGACACTACTGAAGCACTGTGAGTGCTAGTAACATATATACTCTTTTTTAATATAATGTATTATAACTTTGCATGTTCCTAAAACAATTCTCAAATAATATAATAAATAACAGTCAAGTCGGGTTCTTTGCCAGATGGTGACCTTGGGCGGAGACCCCCACTCCTACAAAACCCTCTGCAGCAAAAACCAGTTCTTTATGCCGGTTGTACAGTCACCAAACGGTCACTCTCATATCAAGACCCAATACCTAGCTTGATACAAGGTGCGCATTTTTGTTTATTTCACAACATCACTCGAAATTGCTTTTTAAATCCACCCTCAAATTTGCGGAGATAGAAGTACACACCAAAGTAGGAATACCACAAACATACAATAATTATCTATCAATTCATACATATGTTGACATACAAAATAATATTATCACAATATTTATTAAAGTTAGATTTCTATATTACTCTTAAAATTTAATGAAATAATTACAAATATATCACAAATAAAACACATATACAAATAACAATACCGTTTTAAATTTACAAATAAATGTAAAGTTGAGGTATTGAGTAATGCTTGCATGATATTCACATTTTTTTTTTTTTTTTTTGTTTGAGTTCTTGTGGCAGGCTTTTCTTCATGCTTACTTAAATGTCATTGCTTGTGGTTCGGGACTGTCCCTTCCCTATGTAAACTATTGTTAAATGTAAAGTTACCTTAAAATTCATAGTAAACTGTATAACTTCCATATTGTCGATATAATGCTCGCATAATACCTTTACTTATGAACAGTGTGTGTGTGTGTCCACAATTAATTCACGTAGTCACACAGATAATGGTCTTTTATTCTAGGTTTGGCTAAAAATTCTGGAGTGCAAGAGTTATTTTAGCGTAATCGACAAACTGTTGATATTATCGTTTTATTGGGGATCCTAAATTTCGATAAACAGTTTTCGGGTTGAAGTTTTCCACATACTTTGCCTTTTATTGTTTTGACATTTATAAGTATCATATTTGAGCTTAATGTGTCAAAATTTTTTTGATTTTGATTCATTTTTTTTTTTGGATTTTATGGCCTGGTAACGAGTGATTTTGATTCAAAAATATGCCTTAAACAAATAATAATACAGCAATAGGCGTGAGAGAAATACATAAGTCTACTTCTGTCTAGGTGTTCATCAAATCCCCGACATCTTTACTTAATTCTTTGAATGATATCACAAATGAGAAAATCGCGGGGCTCTACACAATAATATACGTAATGCGCATTGCTTACTATATCGCTTGTCAGGATACTTGAAAACAAAAATTCTGTGCACAGTGCACTTGCTTTCGTCACCTTAAGATATGAGGTGTTAATTCTCAATACCGCAGTTGTTGTTCCGAAGAGCTGTTTAACCTGATTCCTGCCGCCGAATTCCACCTTCGCACGACACCCTACAAGTTAGGATATCATCCTCACCATCTGGATGTGAAGCGGTCCTCCACAGTGCGGTTTTCAAGGAGCTTTCTTCCACGTACTACAAAGCTTCCTTGTGCGGTGTTTCCGGGACGATACGACATGGGTACCTTCAAAAAAAGCGCGTACACCTTCCTTTAAGGCCGGCAACGCTCGTGTGATTCCTCTGGTGTTGCAAGAGATTGTGGGCGGCGGTGACCACTTAACAACAGGTGACCCGTACGCTCGTTTGGCCTCCTATTCCATAAAAAAAGTTGCACATTCTAAAAAAAAAGCCTTCGCAGTGGTTCTAATCTAACTGGCGCTTGTACATACATCCTTCCATTCGTCTCGTCTCGATATCGCTTACATTGGTGCAATATGAACACGCCTTATGTCTTGCTGTTAATAATAATTTTCCGCCCCTTTTTGTCTGTGATTTTACGTCGGAAGTAGTACTTTTCTAGCTCTATCTTCCTACCAATCTTACGATCTACATATAGTCGACATTATACATTATATAAAATTCTCGTGTTGCGGTGTTTGTAACCAAACTCCTCCGACACGGCTACATCAATTTATATGAAATTTGGTTTGCATATCGGGTAGGTCTAGGAATCGGCCTACATCTATTTTTCATACGCCTCAATATATTTTGATTGTATTATGATTCAGCATTAAAAAATACACACAACTTCAAATTTTCACCCGTCTACGACATCAACACTATTTTTGTATCGCTATTTTTATATGAATCTTGTCCATCCGCAAAAGGGTTGCAAAAGATGGCTATCGAATATATTAATTATTGTATAATGATAAATTTTATGTACGATATACTTGTTTGGTCTGAGAATCGGTCGTCATCTATTTTTTATTTCCCAAAAATTTTAATCATTGAATTTTTTTTATTACTTTATACACCAATAATCTAAAACTAACATAAGTATTACCCTACATAGTTTTCTTATTGGCTAATAAAATAGTAACAGAATGAAAAACTATAATATTATGTTGAATATTTTTAATAAAGAATACATACTTGTTGTGATCTCTACAAATAATACCGGAGCCAAAAAATACTTTGTAGAATTTTGTGTGTATGGATGTCCGGACAAAACGCAAAAACTACGAAGGTCTAATAGTAGTTAGTTTTTATATATTGAAGTCTTTCGATAGCTACACCAGCTTCCTTAATGGGCGCAGCATACAGGTTGTAGTCAACGGTTATTGAATGTCGGTGGCGGTGATCACTTAATATCATAACTTACGGCCGTTTGTCCTCCACTTCCATAGCAAAAAATCTACTGAATTTAATTAATAATTCAAATTTTGCATGAATATTAAGAAGAGAGATGCAGATATAGTATTTTTGCTACTTTATAAGAGTTCCACGCGGATGGGGTCGCGGGCAGCAGCTAGTGACGATTATTTATTTACATTCGTTTGTTTTAGGCCCGCCACCACCCATGCCACATGCAAGAGGTCGCATGCCCCCTCCACGACCCATGCCTCCTCCAAGGCAGATGCCTCCAGCTCGTCCAATGCAGCCATCCCGTCCAATGCAGCCCAAGAACAAGGTGTTCAGCATTCTCGACCGCGCACGGTCAGCCATGGAGACTTCATCTTATAATAATTATGATGAACCCTATGCTCCAGAACCACCGGTACCACTATGCAATATTTATTGTTTAAATTAAGTTCCCTAATATTTTGTGATAGTTCATAGGTGTGTGTTATTTTTTTTTTAATGAAAATAAGGGACGAGACGAGCAGGACGTTCAGCTCAGAGATTATTGAAAACCCTGAAAAATTCTGAGCGGCACTACAATTGCGCTCGTCACCTTGAGACATAAATGAGATGTCAAGTCTCATTTGCCCAGTAATTTCACTAGCTACGGCGTCCTTCAAACCGAAACACAGTAATGCTTACACATTATTTGTGACTCATATAATTATGTGGCACTGGTACTTTATAAATGAATTTATTTCAACAGATTTTAAGGGTGGAGAATATAACTTAAAAAAATAATAATTTCATGTTTAAAAAGGACATTATGAATCACATTATGATGGTATTTATTTATATATAATCTGATTATTATTAAGAGTTATTTCAAATTTGCAATAAACATTCAATTTGTGATAATTTTAGCAAATTCGTCCCACTCGGGCTGCACCTGAACAAGATTATTACTACGAAAACAGTGGGAACAATGACCGCTTCTACGAAGACGATTACTATAAGGTATGAGATCTTAACTATAATTTACTTTTATCAAGATTCACTAACAGGTGATCCACCCTTTACGTAACCTCTTCTTGATGATATCAATTCTTTGTCTCAAATTTTTTGATTTCGTTTTAAAGAACTTTTATTTCTCATGAAGACAATTGTCACATTATAACATAAAATCAGTGAGTGAGAAGCGATTTGCACATTGCTGCATTCCGGATTTAAGGCGGTGGTCCAAATTACAAGTTATGGTTGTTACATAATACACATTTTATACAACATTTTAATTAATTAACTTATCTTACTTAACTATATTATTAAATTAATTATTTGCAGTAACTTTTAAACAGTCTGTGTCCTCTTTCTGTTAACTGTCTGTCCTTCGACAAAGCCCTTCTCCAAGGTCTTCCATTCTTCCGGTTCCTTGTTATTCTAGTCCATAGTGGTCCTCCTATCTGTTTCAGTTCATTCTCCCATCGTATGAACTGTCTTCCTCTGTTCCTCTTATCGCCTCTGGGGCACCATTCGTTATTGCTCTAGTCCATTTTGGTGTTTCATCCCTCATAAAGTGGCCTACCCATCTCCATTTCAAAGTGCGTATTGTTTCGGGGTAAAGCGCCAAGACACAGTGCGATTGTATGTATATAAGATGGTTTTATTCTAATGAATAATAGCATAGCATATACCGAATAATTTCGGTATATGCTATAACAGCCTTCTTAAGTTGTTAGCAATCTTGCCTAACAGTTTTCGGAAGCTTTTTGTATACCTGTGCTTCTGCAAATGTTATGTTACTTTTACCATAGTTGATTCTAATACAAGGTTGGCGCGACGTAATCTTAATATATATAAACTAAGTGACACGTTGTTAGTGACGTAGTTTTATTTCCAATATTTGTTTTGTATGTACATATTTTCTGTAAGAGAATTTATTGACGCACGGTTTGACAGTTCCGCTGTGAAACAATTTCATTATAACAACAGTGAGCATTTTTTACGAAATAATTCTTAATGTTTTGAAATATTATTGGCAAATTCCTATGAAAAAGTTTTTTTTTTATCTACAGAACAACGTCTGTAGAGTTAGCTAGTATACCTATATTCCTATAGTGTTGTATGCTGTTGTGTTATATTTATATAGGTGTAAAGTTCAATAGTTTCGTTTCATAGTAAGTACAAACTTACTTAAATGGTTTCTGAAACAGTTAAATAGTCATACTTATGTAAAAAAAAAATCCTTCCGTTTTGTAGGGTTTGGATTTTGCTTAGCCAGATTACCCTATATTTTAAAGAGGTGGAGTATGTGGCTTTACTAGGGCTGTTCATATCAATTGTCGAGCTTTTTTTGGAATACACCAAACTATTTTTTGTGGTGAACCCTACTAGGAAAGTTTGCTTTCTATATATTTTATTAGGTGTGAATTCCATGTTAATTTGTTATTGAGTATCAATCCAAGGTATTTTACTTCATAAGTCCTTTATAATACTTATTACTGTTATGTTTTGGAGGTATTGATAGTTGGGGGATTCAAAAATAATTGAATATAAAAAGCTTTAGCTATCAATGAATTATTTTTGAACGTGTATGAATCCAAAGTGCTTTGAGTTTCCCTGAGATCGAATCAGAAATGAGGAGATCCGTAAGAGAACCACAGCTACCGACATATTCCAAATGGTTGCGTAACTGAAGAGGTATTGGGCAGGGCACATAGGATCGCCGGAATACTTTGGATGAGGGCAGCGCATGATCGATCGTCGTGGAAATCTTTGAGGGGGAGGCCTTTGTCCAGCAGTGGACGTCTTCCGGCTGATGATGATGTATCCGAAGGCTATTTATTTTAAAATATTATACGCACATTATATATGATTTAGGAGGAGCCTCAGCGTGAATACAAGGCATCAGCGCGCGATGTAGGAACACGGCGTCAGAACTCAGGCCCGCAGCGGCACTTCAACCAGCGACCCACGCCCTACTCCAGACAGGCTAAGTAACAATCTATTTGTTGCAAGGCTTTAGCTCAGCGCACATTGACTAGGTACAGTACTACAGAATACACAGATCTTTGAACCTTAAGGAGACCACGTCATCGAATACTAATGATAACAATTTTTTTAGAAAGAGCAGCAATATAAATTGTAGTGTAGTGAAATAATTCAATATTTTTTACAGATTTAAACAAATTGCAGCAAACATTATGATAGCAAATTACACATGATCATTGAGGTGCTGGCGGCCTTTTAATATTAAACTTTAATGGGTATTAACATATTAAACTTTAACTAACTGCATTGTAACGTAATTCGGACTAAAATTATTAACGTAGTTTTTATTCCGTTTTGATTGGATGCGGGTTGAGATTCGTATTCAGCATTAACTACTTAACTTATTACTGCCAAAAAACCAGTAGCATAATTTTATTCGCCAGCTCCTCAATAATTATTATGTCGGTATCATTGATGAAGGAAAACAGTAAACATATATTACCCAAATTAATAATCTGATGGTGTTTTGTTACATTGACATTTTCTTATTTACTATAGCCAAATTTTATACATACATCTAAATAAAAGTCATTAAATGAGAATATCACATTACCACAATTTTAGATTATTTATTCGGACATTAAAATATGGATAATTTTCATAATTATTCGTACTGTAAAATCAACATTAAAACAGTTACAAACTATATTTCAAAACTAAAAATATTTTAATATAATATTTAATATGTTTTTGTTTCAAACAAAGTCTGACCTCTAGTATAATAAATGAAACTTAAAACGCAAATTATATGTATTTTAATCATTGGCTAACTAAAGCTATCTTAAAACAAGATGGCGCTTGGCAGCCATTACGTGTAAAATTTTGACAGTTCAAATAATACGACGATTTAAAAATATATGAATCATCCAAAGCGTGTAATAAATAAACAATTCTAATTGATATAAAACATTTCCAGGAATATGAAACAATAAAGTGCCCTGAGTTAACTAAACCCAAGAAAAATTAGATCGCAGACAAAAGAAGACAAAAATGAATTGATGGACAAACAACTGACGAGATTATTATAACATTAAAAATAATCAACTAATTAATAACAGAGATAATATAATGGATATCCATTTTTTATTATAAATTTTAACTTTATTCGTTCTTAAATGAACAAAATTGATGTACTTTTATTATGGTAAGATACGAATAGTCGTAATTTCAGCATGTTTTAATTCCTCTACAACCCAATCAAGTTTAAAACTCGACAAAACTCAAATATTGTTGAAACATGATGAACAAGCTTAGATGTAATTATGATTCTTGTGTGATCTAAATAAATACTTTAACTCCAAATTGTTTTGATATTCGATCAATACCTATAAAAAATCAGATATTTTGTTGAACTATATTATATTTTTAAAGTATTTTCTGTTTATTCCCCTCAAGTAGCAGTAGAACTATGTAGTGCTGTTTTGTCTCATGGTGACGGGCGCCTTGAATGGTTTTTTAATCTGTTACAACTGAGATCATATTCTCACTGTTACGGGCTCATTATGTCCTTGATATCTGTTTGTTCCTGCCCAAATATCTCCATAAAAAAATCAAACCCTGGCTTACCTAAATTTCTCAAGGGATTCCAAAATATTAAATATTTTAATGGTGTGATTCCTAAAAGTAACTTTCGATTGGAAGCCTTTTTAAAATCATATCCAATTAATTAATTACAAAAATAAACGCATTTTTTCTCTTTGAAATATTAGTATTATATTTAATTTGTTACAATTTAAAAGTAAACTCAAATCCATTTATCAATATCAAGTATTAAGAATACACATTTTGTTATCCTGCAAATTTGTGTATACCCGAAAAAATTATCAACTAAGCCACAGGTAAAATGTCAAAGAAAAATTAATACTGTTGATAAGGTAAGTTTAAAATTGATTTTAATATGCAATGTTATTAAATTATAGTCTCAACAGAGGCCTTTAAAATTGGACAACAAGAATCTTGTCCATCAATAGGAAAAAGAAAATATTAAAATAATACAGGGTCGGAAAATATATAAAGAACCATAAACAATTTGGTGTAGAAGTATATGTTATACAAAATAATAGAGGTTCTAATTCTTAAAATTAATTCAATTGAGGTCAGATTAACATGTAAACAAAGTAATAAAATGTTAAATGCAATTTCTGTTATCATCTTAGTCATACTAAAAAGCTAAAAGGATTCCAAAACCAAGCTAAATTCCACCCTCATGTAGGTTCATGTCTATTTCCAATGTTAAAAGATAATTTGAAGAGACAGAAATTCGAAGATTATTATTAAGCTGTAGTCGCTACAGAAAAGAAAACAATCCATAAGATTGATGATTATCATGTCGTTTAGAGTATAATATGCCACCCCCCTCAAAAACTGACCATAAATCATATTCAAAGAGGATAAGATCGAAACTCGATGGCGGTTAGTTTTCAGCTCTCAATAAGTAGGAAATGTTTGTGATATGGATGAAACATGGTGTTGTAACTTTTATGCCCCTTATGGTGCGTGCAGATTGGTGAAACGGGAATATAATATCATGAAAGGTAACAACACACTTTGTAACAATTTCTCATAGTTTGGACGTCTTGTGCGCGCAAAATGAGGATTTCACGAGCGCGCGCGAGGAGCTACACGTGATTTGTCTGTTTTTAATGTGTAATTTTATTTTGTGGAATGAACACAAAGGGGCGCGTCCGCGGCTAAATGTGTTCGTAGTGCGGAATGAGCGTGCTATGGTAGAATTATACATTTAATGTTTCGTTTCACCAGTCTGTACAAACCTTTATGGCTTAACCCCCCATTTTTATGGAATAGAAGGACAGCATACGGGTCCTCCTGGTGTTAAGTGATCACCGTTGCCGGCCTCTAAGGACGCGGAAGGTGTACGCGCTTCTTTTGAAGGTACCCATGTCGGTCTTCCCGGAAATACCGCACAGGGAAGCGCATTCCGCTGCTTTGTTGTACGTGGAAGAAAGTTCCTTAAAAACGACCTTCTCGAGAATCTTAATTTGATACACCCGTGCCTATTAATATTTTGATTGTATATCACTTCTTAATAGTGGACATCCCATCACTGAAGACCTTTAATGCCCATATTTGGTTGATGCTTATGCTAGCTCTAGCGTTTTAGCTGCAGCTGACCGGAAAAAACAGGCATATCGAAGCTGGGCTGCGGCGCTGGGCAAAATGGATCCGACCTGCAAAGAAGAGGTCTAAAGAGGAAATTCAACCATGCCTTCAGATTATTTAAGCACCTCAAAATCGGCGAGCAGTTTTCAATTGACTTGGTTGGAACTTCAACCAGCCGCCGCTGCACATGATGACATCCCCTGGTAAATAATCCAAAAGAGAAAGCCGATCTTCTGCGCACTATTACTCCACCTCGACTCTTGACGATGGCATGGCATCGCCGAATATTCCGCGATGCCGGTGCACTATGCCAGAAGAATACTTCAGAGAGACAACTGTTCATCGACCTCTGTGTTACTTGGACCCAAAGAAGTCAAGCTGACCGGACGGCATTTCTCCCATCATGCTCAAAACATATGCACCTGACTTGACGCCGGTGCTAACGCGTTTATTCTGATAAAAAAATCTGGACAAGTGCGAGTACCGCCCACCGAAGGTTCCGTACTTATTAAGTACCTACCTATAGGTACTTATAAAAAAGGGAAATGTTTTTTCATTCTTCGTGCTAAATCGAAAACAACATGCATTGCTATGGAGATATATTGTATACGGCATACACGGGGGCCATACAGGTCTCTTGGGAAATCATCGATCATTGCTAAACAAACATATCAACTTGTCTTCTATCCAGTCCTCTCTTGAGAATGGGATAAAGTGAACCTTGTCCAATTTACCAACTAAAAAACCTCATGTGTCGTGTTACCGCTCTTCGACAACACTTCTCTGCTTCGACTAGTATCGGAATACTGGGTCAAGGGGCAAGGCAAAGCCAGGTAAGCTTCGAAGAAACTAGGAAAATTATTGAAGTTATACTTCTATAAATATATAAATTTTAAGATGCGCGCGCATCACTGTAACAGGTTGAAGTTGGTTCCTAAAATTTTCTTTCATTCGTTTTTTTTTGTTTCTTCGTCCATTATTAGGACAGGCAAAGGGTTCAAGCCCATACAGTCGTATTCATTACTTAATTATTCATTGTCAAAGCCATCTTTGCAAGAATTTTACAAAATTGTTTTTTCTAGAAACATCAAATAATAAAAAAACATTTTAATGATTCTTGCTTCGTCAGGCCAAAGAAGTATAACATCTTGCGTGCATACTTAAGTGCACACACACTTTTTTCCTATGTGTTGCAGGATAGATATATCGAATATAGAATTATTTTAGTCCCAATTTCAACCTGCTACAGTAAGAAATGACGGCCTTTTGGTAAGTGATTTATGTATCCATTTTTATTTTAGGTTAGGTAAAAATAAAGTTTTTCATTTTATACACTTATTTTATTTCTTATCCCCTAAATAAAACAAATATTTGTATGTTAATGATTTTATTTCGTAATAAATAGAATTTATAATTATTATATATGTGTAATTTTACAGTATGGTATTTAGAATAATAACAATCTCTAGGATGGTACAGTAGTTTGACCACAAGTTAGTCTTTATGAACACTAGGTGAATTTATAAAATTTTCAAGCTGTGATCATATATTTAATTATGTTAGGCAAAGCAATTGCATATTAAATACGACAAGAAAGCACTAAGCTTAGCTATTACAATCATTAAATTTTCACAGCAAAATTAATAATGCTTCTTATTAAAACGAGTGTTTTATTAGTTCTTTAAAACAATCCCCTGTAGAAACACTACACTACATCTGCCCATGTGCTGTATCACCTAACTATCACGAAATGGTCTAAGCTGATACATTAATCTACGCCCATCAGCCTAAGACTTAATGAATCCGCTGGTCGAGATATTTCTTGAATGAAGGTATGATTATATAAAAAAATATGGTACTACGAAAAACTTTAAATAAATAGATTTGTCAATAACTAGTTTTACTTATTTCTAGAATTTAAAATTAGGCTTATAGTTGTCGACTAGTCTGAAGTGTTTTGAATGACAATAAGTATAAATTCACGATCAGGTGCAATCAATATTTCATGTCTCCGACTTCGAACTCTGAGAAATGTAAACTCGTTTGAAGTATCCTGAAATATAAATAAATGTTAATATCTTGCTTTCGGTTTGAACTATATTTAAATAATAAAATCACTTTCTGAGAGTTTTAGGATGGCCGTCTTAATTAAGTTCATCACTCGAATCAAAGATTAACAATCAAAATGCAATTTTACTTAGACAACAAGACCAAACATTTGTGTTTTTAAAATATTATGCAGGTTATGTGAGAACACATACCAGGCCAGTCTCACTCCCCATTATTAATTACGCGCGGCGGCCATACCAGCGTGGTTATGCAGTAGGGACTCACTTGTGGTCACCAGCGAGCAGTGACGTCCGGGCGGACATCCGGTTAAAAATGGGTGATCTTTTTAAAAAAAAAAGGAAAGCATATTTTTTTTTATGGAATAGGAGGACAAACGAGCGTACGGGTCACCTGGTGTTAAGTGATCATCGCCGCCCACGATCTCTTGCAACATCAGAGGAATCACAGGAGCGTTGCCGGCTTTTAAGGAAAGTGTATGCGCTTTTTTTAAGGTACCCATGTCGTATTGTCCCGGAAATACCGCACAAGGAAGTTCATTCCACAGCTTAGTAGTACGTTGAAGAAAGCTTGAAAACTGCACTGTGGAGGACCGTTACACATCCAGATGGTGGGGATGGTATCCCAACTTGTGGCGTGTCGTGCGAAGGTGGAATTCGGCGGCAGGAATCAGGTTAAACAGCTCTTCGGAACACTCCTCGTGATAAATGCGTTGGAGGACACACAATGAAGCGACATCTGTACTCAACGCCAAGTGATCCAGCCGTTCATCGAGCACTGGGTCCCCGACAATTCGAGCTGCTCTACGTTGCACGCGGTCAAATGGATCGAGCTGATACTGGCGTGCGCCAGACCAGAGATTGACATTATAGTTCACGATATATGATTGCTTTTTGCTTAAACGCTTCAAACATATTTGTTGGCTAGGAATTAGATCGGCTCCTTTGCCAGTACCGACTTACGTAGTAGCTACGGACCCTCCAAGAGATGACAGCAATACTCCATGTGTGGCCGGACCTGCGCTTTGTAGAGCGCTAGAATGTGGGCCGGCTTGAAGTATTGCCGTGCTCTATTAATTACGCCCAGTTTCTTCGAAGCCAATTTGGCTTTGCCCAGATGGCCACGAAATTGGCAATCGCTCGAGATTTCGAGACCCAGTATTCCGATACTAGGCGAGGCTTTAAGGAAAGTGTTGTCGAAAAGCGGTGATACGACAAATGGGATTTTTTTTGTGGTAAACGCGCAAACTTGAGTCTTCTGGGGGTTAAATTGGACAAGGTTCAATTTACCCCATTCCGCGACCTTCTCAAGAGAGGTGCCGGCACTGGTCGACGATTTCCCGAGAGAGACCTGCATGGCCCGTGTATGCGGCATCATCAGTGCTGTCGTCTGCATAGCAATGTATGTTGGAGGTGTCCAACATATCATTGAGAAACAGGCATGTGCTATCTGCACACAGCCTTGAGGGCTCCAGCAATCACGGGCTTCGGGGTCGAGCGTTCGTATCCGTCGACAAAGACCTATATGCTGCGCCCAGTGAGGAAGCTTCAGGTCCACTTGCATAAGCAAGCTCTCGGGAAGCCCAAATGATGGAAGTTTTGTGAGGAGCGCCTTGTGCCATACACGATCAAAGGCCTTCACTAATCCAGGCTAACTGCCAGGCCTTCCCCCTTGCTTTGCCGCTTGAACGCAGCCCATGAGATGATCGGTTTCTGTGTTACCACTATGGGACCTCTGGACACACGCATAGAAGCGGACGCGGTCCTCTAAATCTACGCGATAATCTACTATATTAAAGGTCATTGCGATCCAAATTTAAATTTTATAAGCTTTCTTAAGATGCTGAAACAAGGATAAGTGAAAGACTAGCACGCGAGCTGACCTCGAAAATATTACATACATAAGAATATTGATTGAATATTACACAACTGAAAAAAAACTGAGCTTATTTTATAAGATGACCTTATACTAGGTAGGTACTAGAATTTGGGTAAAGAAGACAACCCTAACTTCGTCAGAAGGTAAGAGTCGCTCAATAGAAAGAGAGGCAACTTCTAGGTGAATAAAAATTTAGGTTAATATTACTGTGCAATCAAAATTGCACCATATTTGTATGAAAGCAAAAGTGCCTATTTAATTGATTTTGCAGAGTGAGCCTTATGTACTTGTACTACAAATTCTGTGCTTATATTGTGTTTGTAATTTTCAAAGCATTAAACAGACTGAAAATAGGCAGCACAATAGATCATTTTATTAGTGTTGATAATACAAAAACAGTCTTGTTATTGAAAAATTTGAGAGATGTTATTTGTGGACGAGAGATACCAGATTGTTATGATAAACATTCATCTAATGGGAAGTGAGACACTCTGCCAATGGCAAAAACTGGTAACTTTATGAAAACGAAGAAAAAGAAGACAATCACTGCTTAGGTAGGCCTACAATATTATTATGTGGGACACAGACATTATGTTTTAAGAAATCATTCTAAAATTACCATTTCACGAACTACATTTCTTGCTTTTTCAGTGAGCTGCCCAATTAATCCAGCATACAATACAGATGTAGCATTGTCTAATGAGCTTTTAATTGGAATACCTGAAAATGTTTATCTTTGTTAATTCGGACTGCAGGGCATACATAGGAATGACATAGGTCAACAGTGTTAGTATTTAAATGTATTTAGATAATAAACAGTACAGAATACTTGCATGTTTTTTTTTTATAATAAACAGTAAGAAAGACAAGTAAGATTACTCAGTGATCTTGAAAATCCCAAACTCTGAGTGGCATAATTATTATTCATGACTTTAAGACAGTATAATTTAATGTATCACTATCCCTGTAATTTTACTAGCACCCAATTGAAACAGGATAATGCTTTCACAGAAAAAGATGCTGCTGTTGTACAAAAAGTGCAAAGAAGTCAAACTTGTCTGTTTGAACCATAAGTGAAAATGAGAACATAGAGAATCTACAAAATCTTAGATAATTTATATGTCTAGATAGACTATGACAGCTGTGAAAATGTCAAAAAAAAAAATTTAGAAATATACCCCTATTTTGACACACACTAACATAGAGTGTCATAGAAATCTCAAGTGTAAGACGTAGCCAGTCACACAAATAATATTCCTGGCTTGTTTTTATTGGTCGTCTAACAGCAAGAGACTATTTAGAAGTTGAAATTATCTAAGTACAGAATAATAAAACCACTCTCAAATGCTGGAGGTTCCAAACACTCAATTAATAATTATGAATCACTTGTAGTCTGATAAATTATTAAACCATAATACGATTGAAACCTATAATGGAAGAAGACGTTTGTTTCAAATTCTAACTTTTAAATTAATTTGTGTATGAGTTCAAATCAAATCGAAATCACTTTATTTCAGGTAGGTCAAGGAAATGACACTTATGAATGTGAAAAGTTTTCTTTTTATATTTACTGCCACTTCGGAAGGGGTAGAGCTTTACTGAGAAGTGGCAAGAAACTCATTGCCACTCTTTTAAATCAACATTTACAGCTTCATCTTTTCTTTTCAAATCATCTCAGATATAATATTGTAAGTAAAGTGACTCAACAAAAATACTCAAACACTCAATGCCTTAAACAAGTCAGTCAAAAAAAGTAAATGTAAATTAATATGGAGTTTGAGTTATTAGGTACAATAGATGAATCTGTCCATACACACACCATAAATAAATGTATATTGCCAGCATTTTATTAGTGACTATAAAAAATATAATAACTTTAATTATAAAAACATGAAGCAGAGTGGGATCACCAGTGGGAGGCTCCTTTGCATAAGATGCCAGCTAGATTAAGGGTACCACAATGGCGCCTATTTCTGCCGTGAAGCAGTAACATGTAAGCATTACTGTGGTTTGGTTTGAAGGGTTCCATAGCTAGTAAAATTACTGGGCAAATAAGACTTAACATCTTATGTCTCAAGGTGACAAGCGCAGTTGTAGTACCACTCAATTTTTGGACTTTTTCAAGAATCCTTGCGGCACTGCATTGTAATGGGCAGGGTGTATCAATTACCATAAGCTGAACATCCTGCTCATCTCATCCCTTATTTTCATAAAAAAAGAGTTTCCGGTTACAGGATTATCCTGCCATAAATTGTGGTGGTTAGGGACTATTTAATAGTACCCTTTTACAAGTATGACACATGGGCCAGCCATCACATCCAATTTGACCATTTTACTGTGTAATATAATACGTAATTATTAATATTATGAGTAATTGAAACTCAAATTTTTTAGAGCAATTCATACAAAATGCGTATGACATGTCTGTTCAACAAGAACAAGCAAGAAACAATAAGTGAAGCTACAATCCCTCAGGACGATCTTAAGAGACAACAATAAATAAATCAAATCAGATTTATTGAATAAGAGCAACAAATGAAAAATTACTTTTTTTGGTCACAGTTGAGGAGGCTTTAGTACAAAGATGTGCAGAGGCAGAAGATGAGTAACTTTTAGTTTATATTTTTATTGTTATGTTTCTGTATAAATGTCTCTGAATGAATAGCTTCATTATATCATTTTAGTAATCCACACCCTACAGTTTTCATTAGAGATATATTATACTCATAAAATGTAACAGAGACAATATTCATTTATTAATTTATCAAAATAAGGAACATTCCATGGGCTATCTTATAATATTAATGACTAGTGCAGTGTCTATGCAGACATAACTGCAATGATCCAAACATATTGAATAAAAAAGATATCTCCTGTCTGATACTTTCATTTAAAGAGTTGCTAAGGATGTAAACATAACTATATTGATCAAACCTTCATGATTCACTATGATCACACCTATGACACCTTTATGTGCTTGAATTCTCTTAATGGTTTCCTCCACTTCTGTTGCCTAAAATCGAATACATGAAATATAGTAATGTTTCAATATTTAAAACAGAAAATACAATCCAAAAAAACACATACCATATCGAAAGAAGTTCTTGGTGTATCTTTATTGTTTACGATATATTTCTTTCGATGATAAGCAGCTGCAACAAAATATATTTTATCGGTTTAGCTTTATTCCAATAAGGATTTTGAAGATTTTTTTCAAGGAAACTTTCTCATTATTAAACTGCACAACAGAACTACTGTGCTCTAGAGTCTAGACACATGCATTGGCATCTATCTATTAAAATTCTTTCTAATTTCTACCTAGAGTAAAAGTGTTCACTGTTCTGTGATCTAAGAGCTCCCCCCCTGCCGCTTGGCAACGATGCGACGTGCTACTTTAGTTCAGTTTGACAGTACGTACTGTGATGTTGTGCTGTCTCTAAATAGCATTAATTATTTTGTGTTTTCGTTGCAATTTTATGTAAATATACCAATTTAGATAATATTTTTGTGTTTTCGTGGTAATAAGGTATAAATATAGATAGTACCTTTTTAGTGTTAATATACTAAATTTGTTTTTCTTATTAGTGATTATTTAATTAAAACGAATAATGAAATCACCCGTTTGGAATCATTTTGACAAAATCCCAGGAAAGAGTGTGGCGAAGTGTTTGTTATGTAAAAAAGAATATTCGTATAAAACTTCCACTGGCAACTTAAAGAAACATTTAATGCGCAAACATGTAAGTACTTATCAAACCTTTTTGAATTCTCACCCAACCGGAACGACCCTTACTACTGAAAATCTTGAAACATCGACTGTTGAACAGGAAGCAGAGCCAAGTTTCATTTTAGTCGTTGGAGCAGAAAGCTCGAACGCTTCTCAACCAGAGACAGTTTACCCAGAGGATATAAAGTCAATATTTCCAACAGGTGCACAAATCCGATTGCAGCACCGCGGGCAACAACAAATAAACACATTCGTGCCACGAAAGATGAACAAACATCGAAAAAAGTTAATTGATAGAAAATTACTTCAAGTAATTACTCAGGACTATCAACCATTTACTGTGGTCGAAGATCATGGTTTCAAAAGTTTTGTAGAAGCTTTGAATCCGAGTTACGAATTGCCTAATAGAAAATTAATATCAAAAACCTTAATACCAGGCCGGTATTTAGATTGTAAAAGACAAATAATGGAATTAATCCAAAAGGCAAAAAAAGTCTGTCTTACTACGGACTGCTGGACTTCTCAATTCATGGATGTATATTTAGCTGTGACAGCTCATTTCGTGATTGACTATGAACTGAAAACGGTTTTGCTGCACTGTGAAAAATTCAGTGGCTCACCTACCGCTGACGCTTTGGCAGAGGCATTGAAAGCTATAGCTTTGGAATGGAATATTGTTGACAAAATTACTCTTGTAGTTTCGGATAATGCCGCTAACATCACCAGTGCAATACAACAAATGGGGTGGCCATTTTTCAGTTGTTTTCTGCAGAAACTGAACTTAATAATTGAAAAGGCGATAATACTATTAGACAACATATTAGAAAAAGTTAAAAAAATTGTAGCTCATTTCAAAAAAAAATATTTAGAGACAGAGTCGCTTGTAAAATACCAAATTGATTTTGAGAAAAAGTCTGTAGCACTGCGACTTATTCAATCCGTTCCAACACGATGGAACTCTGTTTATTATATGTTAGAGAGATTTTTAAAATTACAGGGAGCGTTACAGGCCGTTTTACCAAATTTGAGATCTGAATTACCTTTTATAACGGATAAAATGTGGGAAGCATTAAAGCAAGTGTGCATCATTTTGAAGCCATTTGAGGAAATTACACAAATCATGAGTGGGACCCACTACCTTACTGCAAGTCTAGCAATAGTTATTGTAGATGGACTAAAAAACGTAATATCAATAATGAAAACTAAACAAATTTATGGTGTAGCGAAAAACTTCCTTCTTAAATTAGAGGATGGATTGGAAATTTACTTCCCTCGACATAATATAGAAGATAATATGCTACTTGGTTTATGCACATTTCTGGATCCCCGGTTCAAGATTCACGCATTTCTTGATAATGCATCTCCTAAAGATAAGCCTACTTTAAAGACCAGTCGGCACACAACGCGTATTAATTTGATTAAGAAGCACATCTTGGACCTATTGAAAATAAATATTAGAAAAAAACGTAGTAGTCCTGCTGTTGAGACGATCTTAAACATTCCACCAGGAACTGCCTCAAAATGTGAAGATATTGAAACAATGTCTATATGGGGCAAAATGGACAAAACCATTGCTGCAATTACGCCTACAGTCGACGACATAGCTACCGACGCTGAGACCGACTCAAAATGTGAAGATATTGATACAATGTCTATATGGGGCAAAATGGACAAAACCATTGCTGCAATTACGCCTACAGTCGACGACATAGCTACCGACGCTGAGACCGAGCTGGAAATGTTCATTAATGAACCAGTGATTCCGCGCGATTCCTCGCCACTAGTTTGGTGGAAATCCCACGCCTTTATGTACCCCAATTTAGCTGAAATATTTAATGAGCACTGCCACATGGTGGTGACATCAGTGGAGTGTGAGAGAGTACATTCAAAAGCAGGAAATTTTGCAACCCAAAAAAGAGCACAATTAAGCAGAAAACGAACAGCGGAGCTTGTATTTTTAAAAAGCAATGAAAAGTATTGTATATAAACATCTCGAAAAAAAACAAAGAAAACAAGAGTGTTATAAATACATCATAAGCCACAATGTAGTTAAGATAACGATTAATAAAATGATTTAAAATATTAACTCCTATTTTATTTTCTATTAAAGCCGCCGTATTATTTATGTGTAAAATAGGACTAGACTCGGATTTTCTAACCGTAATACTAACATTTTTAACCCATACAAACTTATAGTTATTATCTTTTGCCTTAATTTTCACCTGGCATAAAAGAGACTTATCTGGTCAACTGGTTGTTGAAAAATATCAACGATTGACTACCCGAAAACCAATATCACATGTTTTTAGACTTATAAAGTTGCTTTGGTTTGCTCATTGAATCGTCGTTATTATACCTCGATATAAACCGAATAATAATCAGCTTAGGTGCTTTGCTCCCCGGAAATGACAAAGATGATTCAGGAGTTGAAAAACCAGGGCATCTCAGAAAAACCTTCAACATTGGACCCGAGTTTCTTTTCAAAAATGTTTCTAATAAAGAAAACCGATGGGGTCAATGAAATTATATACATATGGACATATCATTCGCAGTCTCGTAACGGAACGGCAAAAGTGTGCTTAAAGACAATTTAAGAACACTTTTCTCCTTAGTCATGTGTCAATCAACAAGCCTAAGTGTGCTATAAAAAGTGCTTAAATAATACATTAACGACTCGGAAAAAGATGGTGTGACTTATCATCGGTAAGGTTTTTTTATTTATGTAAGATTGATATGCAAAAAGCGGAAGTAATTTTTAAAAACGAAAATTTTTTCATTAAATATGGTACAATAATTATTGACAAGTCCCCAGACAAGACCCGCTTGTCAGAAATGGAAGATGAATGGACACAGTCAGAAATGAAAACAATAGAGTCGCTCTTTTTAACCGACTTCAAAAAAGGAGGAGGTTCTCAATTCATATGATTATGACTTGTATGTTTTATATGTTTGTTACCTCAGAACTTTGGACTAGGTGAACCGATTTTGATAAGTCATAGCAAATTGGTCTAGATCTGACAATGGTAACCATGAGAAAACTATTAGTCTTAAATTTGCTACATTATACTTGCAGTATGTGAACAACAAATTTACGAATAACTCAATATCGAGATTTCAATAACTCTTTTTTTATAGGAAAGGATAAACTTCAATGGTAGTTTTGTGATAGTTTGGTTAGGTTCCGCTTAAGGGATGTAACGAATCTAGGCCGAATCTTTTTTACCAACTTCGTTAACAATGTTTCTCAGTGACAGTATTCATTAGCTACAGCCAAATTACATCACTTTCAAAATTCTATTATTGTGTTACATTCTTGCTAAATGCCAAAACAATAAAATTGCATTTATGTACATATTTCATCATTAGAGGACTAATTTTAATTTGGGAAAATACTTTAACTTTTTGGGAATAACTCATAAGCTCAAAGCTGGCAAGTTGGCAACATTGGCTACCGCCGATCGCCAAGAGGAGCTATGTTTTATTTATTTTGTCATATAAATTTAGTTGTGATAATATGTACTTGTATCCAATAAAATGGTTGTTTTATTATTAGAGTTGTCTCAACAGATATTAAATATTTTTAAACAATGAATGACACTGCTGCTGAATGCTCCGAAACACTAGATCCTCGGGTGCAGGTAGGTAATCAATAAATTATAATAAGTTCGCACAATCAACAATGGTTCTCACATAATATTATTGTTGAGGATATTAAATTAAATGTTAAATACAAAGAAAACTATTAATCAGTAATTGTAAATATTTTTTTGTTTTTACTGGAAAGTTTTATAATTTATTATATCATTTTACAACAACATTATCGGAATATTTTTGTTGTCGCTGATACCTTATTACTTACAATTTACTTATATATTTATTTCTAAACTATTTATAAAAAAAAATTATTATATTATTTTGGCTATCACTACCTCTGCTTTATTGTGATCACTTGATTTTTGAATAAAATTGAGTGAAGTTGTTGAAGTATTTTCTGCATTGTTTTTGATTTTTTTTTAAATCTGTTCTTTTATCATTCAGCAACTTGAAGGGCAGCCAGTCTAGTGACATTTAATATGCACTGTTTTTTTGTGTTATTTTTAAACAGAAAATAAAGAATCCTCAACTGTATCACTCAACAAGTGTCGACAAAAAATTATGGAAAACAACAACACAATAACAAAAATAATAATATTAATGCTAACAATCATTTATAACAATATTAAAAGAAAATTTAGGCTTCGTTTCACTAGAATCAAATAATCAGGGCTGCTATAGGTATTTAAATTTATAATAATATAAGATCGAATATAAAAAGTGTTAATTTAAATAACATAGAATGGATACTACCTACAAAATGTGTTAATTTGATCCAACATACACCGGTATTATGTGAATTTGTATTAACAACTGCCTTTGACTTATTAAATACAAATTAATTTCAACATTTTTAAGTATAATTTAAATTACTGAAGTGATAGCGACTTGATGAAATTGATATATTATATTGTACTGCCTCCTATTACAGAAGGGAATTCTTATAAACCACAGGTAATTGTATAATTATTCAATTTTGTTCACAACCAAATTGGGTAGTACCCTTGGGGAAGTACTTAATTTATGACGCAATAAATATACCTTATTTATCCTCATTGATACAAAAATGCTTTGATGAATTATAAGAACAAGTTTTATTACTTATGATCACAATCAATCAATATCAATTATTTTGACATTATTATTGTTATTCATAATTATTTTTTAATTTATTTATTTAGGCAATCCAAACAGATCACAATAATTTCTAACCGAAAGTCTTAATTAAATGACATTTAAATCTTATTGCAATCCTATAGAGTCGCGCAGGTTGAATAAGATTTTAAAATCAAATCAACTACAAATTACTGATCTACTTAATTATTTCACCTAGTTTATTAAAAAATAATGAAAGTCTAGAATTGAAATCATCTACATGTATGTCTAATTTGGCTATTTCATTATTTGACCGACACATTCTTATGATTGGGTTATAATATGAGGTGTTATTTGAACCAATGTCTAGAGTCAAGGATTTTGATCATGTACATCATAGCAAGGGGACCAAATTATTGAGAAGTCCGTACATGTGTTATACAACAAAATGATGCTATGTGGTTTTTTAAACAATTTCCTGGTTCTTGCTTTGAAACACAGATTCTTGTAAGCTTTATTATACTATTGTAATGATTGGGAAAACTGTGTTGATCATCAAACAGTATACCGAGATTCTTGATAACAATTTTACTCTCAAGAGGTTGAATGTTAATTTTTTACTGAAAAATAATTTTTAACCGTTTTGTGGTGAATGAAATAACAAGCATTTTTTAATATGTATTAAGATGCATATGGTTTTGCTTTCAGCAATCTAATAAAGTAAATAAATGCTTCTGAAGATGCAAAATCACTGATATCATTAATTTGACACAAAAAGACATGGTGATGACAATTTTTCAACTAAGTCATTAAAAAAATTGCAAAGAAAAGGGGACCTAGGTGTGAGCCTTGAGGTACTCCGAAAATGATTATAATTGGCTCTGAAGTATATCACTTGAGTCTCACCAATTGACTTCTGTTAAGCAGATAAGATTCTAGCCATCTTAAAAGATTTCGAAGAACTCCATATTTCATCAATAATATAATATTATGGTTAACTTTATCAAAAGCTTTTCTAAAATCTGTATAAATTGGGTCTACTTTCAGACCTCTTTTAGCAAATACTCTACATAAATAATTTTTATACTCTAATTACTAACTGTGTATCTATGTCTGAGAAAACCATATTGCTGTGATGCTAGTAATGAATCAAAATGACTGTAAAGATACTTATATATAGAGGCTTCAAACAATTAAGCCAATCTGATTTATTACCTGATTTATGGATTGGAACTATGGGGGCTATTTTACAAGCAGAAGGAAATTCACCTGTATTAACTGACGAAATTTACAACCGTACTTTCGATATTCGTTTACGGCCGCTTTCAATAACCTATCTATCCTTAGTTTAACTTACGGATACATTGCTGTCACCGTTTAATGACTAGATCTTATCTATCCATAGTTATGTCCAATATAGTAGTCCAAAGCTATCTGTCAATAGGTTATTGAAATGTAAGTAAGCGTAAAAGGATAGATTTGTTTACCTCTAGTAAGTTAAACTAAGGATAGATAGGTTATGGAAAACGGCCGTTAAAGTAAAGTGTGTGCGTTCACCACTAAACAGTCTCCCTTTGTTGTATCCCCTCGATTCGAGATCATTCCATTAACTGCCACAGCCTGTATTGGCATACTTGGCGTCGATATATCGAGCTACGTTCAGTTCCGTGGTCACTTGGAAGAGAAGGCCAAACTGGCCTCTAAAAAGCTTGGTGTATTCAATAAGGCAAGACAGTACTTTACTAAAAGCCACCGCCTGCAACTTTATAAGGCGCAAATTCGGCCTCACATGGAGTACTGTTCTCACCTCTGGGTGGGTGCTCCCCAGTACCAGCTTCTTCCATTTGACCGCATAAAACGAAGAGCGGCTCGAATCATCGACGATCAAGTCATCTCCGATCGGCTTGATTATTTAGCATTGCGTAGAGATGTGGGTTCTCCCTGTATCTTCTACCGCATTTATCAGGGGGAGTGCTCAGAAGAGCTGTTCGGGTTGATTCCAGCGGCCGAATTCCACCACCGGACATTACGTGTAAAGTACCATGCGCATCACAGACGTCTGGCATTACACAACCGCGCGTTTTTTTAGAAATTTCTTGTCTCGCACAGCCACTTTGTGGAATCAACTACCGGCGGTGGTCTTCCCGAACAGATACCACTTAGGGACCTTCAAGAAAAAAGCGTACCTTAAAGGCCGGCAACGCATTTCTTGACACACCTGTTGTTGCGGATGTCCATGGGTGGTTGCCTCACCTCTCCTCATCCCGTGAGCCTCTGGCCCGTTGGCCACCCGTCATATAAAAAAAAGTTTTTTCATATCCGTAATAGTTACGGAATAACAGCCTGAACACACTTAAAGATAACACCCTGTATACAATGTATCCTGGCTTGTAGTAATAAAACTTTAGAAGTAGTATATAAATAATTTCATCCATGAAAATACCCCACATAGGGGGTAAATTCCTGAGAAGTATCCGGATGCGAGTGGATGAGAATTATTCTCGCTAGTCTATACTAATATTATAAAGAGGAAACATTTGTGTTTTTGTATGGATGCTTGTAATGTTTTCACACACAAAAACTACTGGACCGATTTCTAAAATTCTTTCACCATTAGAAAGCTGCAATTTCACTCAATGACATAGGCTATATTACATTTTCATTAATGCAATAATATAACCCAAATTGTGAAAAAAATAGTCATCGAAAATCTGTCATCGCGCGCTGTGCGGAAACTATTGATGTTTGAACAAAAAAGTGTTTTAGAATATTTATTGGTATGAGTGTATTAATATCTACAAAAAAGTCCGCGATACCATAATATTTCCAACTACTGTAGTTAAAAGGCATAAAAGGCATTTATTTTCTCAAAATTGATTCCTTTAGAATTCTTTTTGATGTCATTTCTAATAACTACTAGATACTACTACCGCTTCGGAAACAAATGGCGCTCTGAGAGAGAAGAAGCGGCGCAAGAAACTCTCCCAGCATTCTTTTTTTGCGCTCTTTTCAATAAAAATATACAATATTGTACAGTCATTTCTATCGCTATAAAATAATCACAATCTAGTCCTAGGCTGTCCGATCATTTAGATATTCAGCAGTGGAGTAATAGGATTTACGACAGAGCCATTTTTTTCATAAAACATTTAAATTTATTTATAGATAATGCCTGAACAGTGGCTGTGACTTTATTATAGATGTGTATACATTTACCCTTAAAGCTATTATGTATCTTATGAAGCCTACTAGAATTAGTTACAAGCAATCCCTTATTTCTAGTGTTATATTGCTATAGTTATGCCACTATAACTACTTTTTTACATTTTAAAAGTTGATAAAAATGCCGACCTTAATCAAACCATATTATTCATAAATCTGTATTAATCCATATCCCATTAAATTATAAAAGACCGTTTTAATACCCGTGAAATACTTTTGAAATTATTAAAATCGGACTTAACATTCAAAAGATAATAAAAGAAATACAACTATAACAAAAATAAATCTACAGTCCGACTTAGTAGACATTCCACTACCACGAGATCGGTATGCGAATAAAACCACGGGACATGGCTAGTATGTAATAAAATTGTCAAGCAATAAAGGTTCACAATATGTTAATCTTAATATATATAAATTACGTGACACGTTGTTTGTCCGCGATGGACTCCTAAACTAATGAACGGATTTTAATGGGGATTACTTCATGGAGTGCAGTTTGGTCCAACTTGAGAGATAGGATAGTTTTGGATTTGGAACCCATAATTATTTTTATTTTCAATATTTGTTTTGTATGGACATATTTTCTATGAGAGAATTTATTGACGCACGGTTTGTCAGTTCTGCTGTGAAACAATTTGATTTTAACAACAAGGAGCATTTATGTTACGAAATAATTCTTGATGTTATGAAATATTCTTGACAAATCCAAAAAAAACAGTATATTATTTATTATGTACAGAACAACGTCTGTCGGGTCAGCTAGTATTATATAATTTCAGATTGAACTAGAACGCTTAAACACAGCTACAGATGAAATAAACCGCTTGGAGGTGGAACTTGACGAGGCTCGACTCGTGTTCCGCCGCCTGCTAGCTGAGGGTCATCTCCGCATTCAGCAGCTCACAAAGAAACTTGGAACCAGCGTGCACAAAGCCAGACCTTATTATGAAGCGAGATTCAGAGCGAACATTGTATGTATCTCAAATTGTGCTTTGTGCGAACGAGAAACCATGAGCGCTATTACCAAAATCGAAATACGAAGTTTCGGTTGACGAATCGTACATTTTCCTATTACGAAAGTGCTTCGAATGCGAAGTTTGCGATCAGAAATTTTGACTTTCGCTTACCTTATTCCCAAATTCACTTAACATTTACTTTTTCGTTGTTTGACTATGGTCCGCAATTTTCAGATCCGAAGTACTTCGGTAATAGGATTTAAATCAAGGTTCATCGTTCTTTCGTTTCGGACCGAAACTTCGGCTTTCGATTTTGGTAATAGACCTCCTGTAAATAATTTGTTTTCAACAGAACAACCATAGAGTTTCTTGCTCGTTCTTCGCTGGGGAAATCTACCTTCCGTATGAGCTTTTTTTTTACCAGTGGTAGGCTCCTTTGCACCGGATGCTGGCTAGATTATGGATACCAGAACGGCATCTATTTCTACCGTGAAGCAGTACTGTGTAAGCATTATCGTGTTTCGATCTGAAGGGCGCCGTAGCTAGTAAAATTACTGGACATTTGCCCTTAACTAGACTTAACATCTTATGTCTCAAGGTGGCGAGCGCGGTTGTAGAGCTGCATAAAATTTTTGGGTTTTTCAATAATCCTGCATTGTAATGGGCAGGGCGTATCGTTTTCCATCAGCTGAACGTCGTGCTCGTCTCGTCCCGTATTTTCATAAAAAAAGCTGTAGTATAAAAAATTACATATTTCAAGTGTAATGTTTTTTCCCTACGAAATAAAATATTTTTGATTTGATTAAGTCCCTCATTCGTCAATTTTGTTTTTAAATTAAATCTATTTAATTATTTATAAATCTCCGGAAGGAAAACAAGAGCTTGTGGTTGATCTTAAAGCTGAAGAGTTTAAGAGATGCCTGGCGACACCAGACTACACGCCATAAACTCTCTCCAATATATAAAATTCTCGTGTTCCGGTGTTTGTTACCAAACTCCTCCGAAACAGCTGAACCGATTTGTCGACATCTATTTTTCATACCCCTAAATAATAAGGGTGAACCCCTAAATATTTTTTATATGTTTTTATTTTATTTTATTATGATTCAGCATTGAAAAATACATGCAACTTCAAATTTTCGCCCTTCTACGATCTACAACTATTTTTGTATCGCGATTTTTATATTATTCACAAATCCGCTATAGGGTTGCAAGATGGCAATCGAATACAATAATTGTAGTACGATATATTTGGTATGTCTGAGAATCGATCGCATCTATTTTATACCCCAAAAATTTTTTTTAATTAATTTATATGGCAATACAAAATTTGCTGGGTCAGCTTGTTATAATTACTAGAATAATATATCTTCTACAATCTACATCATCTGGAAGTGCGTCACCCGAGAAAACTTCAAAGGGCTGGCTACTCCATTTGACAAACGAAGGTAGCCATGCCTACATAGCCGGCGACGTCGCCATGGCGTCTCGGAGAGGTAGGACTCTTGAAGCAGGAATCTTAAAAATATATGAAATATAATTACTTCCAGACATCACAAGAACTCCAGACAGCAAACATTGCCTACGACAAAGCCAACAGTGCCCATGCTGCAGCGCGAGAAATGGTCTACCTGGCCGAACAGGGCCTCGCCAGGCTCGCTGATGGCTCCGGTGGACTCACCCTGGATCCTGCATGGCAGGAAATGCTCAACCACGCGACGCATAGAGTCAATCAGGTTGATATATCAAACAACTTCAAAGTTTTCACTGTTCTACTGCATAGACATATTATATACAAGCGTTTAGCCAAAAAACGAGTAATCTACGATACAGCAAGATAGAAAAGGTAAGATAATCTATTGTGACTGTAACCGATTTTGACTGACAGGTCATAAACAGTAATAATTATAATATTGACACATTCTTACACAAATTATCCAAACTAGGCATAGCCTGTACTATGGACAAGACAACGATATATTTAATACAATATACATACTTAAACATACATAAATACATATAAACATCCATAACTCGGAAACAAACATCCATATTTATCATATAAATGATTGCACCTAACGGGATTCGAACCCAGGACCTCTAGCTTAGTAGTCAGGGTCACTAACCATTCGGCTATATGGGTCGTCAAACAGTGATCAACGTTTGGGATCCTTAGTACTTTGAATACCATTAACTAAGGCACAACTTTTGGGGTATTGTCGGTCAACTAAAAGTCGGTATGGTTCCGTACCTCCCGCCGCGCGCCTCGGACTTCACCCCCGGAGCGCCCGGACTGGTTCTTCGTGGGGATGCGCGCAGCCATGCCACAAGCTAATCAAAATTGGTCACGTATTAAGTATCGGGCTACTTGTCAGTATCAGATCGTCTATACCATAGCTTCTCGACATTATTTTGATCACCGCACACTTTGAGAATATGTTTTTTTCTAGAGTATTTTCATGTATTTTTTTGCCTTTTTAGACTATATTTTTTAATCTACCCACGCCCCATCTGCGCCATCTCAATGCCCCCTAATTTTCTCTGGGTCTTCTACTGCCCCCCAGAAAGTCTCAAACGCCCACAACAACACTTTGAGAACCTATGGTCTATACGCAAGTATATTCTATGATCTATTGCATTGATCTGTTTGTTGTTCAATGATAACACATGGGTTTAAGTAATAGCTCCATAGGTATTGATTATGAGAAGTGGGAGGCTCCTTTGCACAGGAAGCCGGCTAGATTATGGGTACTACAAAAGCGCCTATTTCTGCCGTGAAGCAGTAATTTTTTAAACAATACTGTGTTTCGGTCTGAAGGGTGCCGTAGCTAGTGAAATTACTGGGCAAATGACAACAATTTTACGTTTCAAGGTGACGAGCACAATTGCAGTGCTGCTCAGAATTTTGTGGGTTTTTCAATAATCCTGTGCGGCACTGCATTGTAATGGGCAGAGCGTGTCAATTATCATGAGCTGATCGTCCTGCTCGTCTCGTCCCTTATTTCTAGAAAAACAAAAACTGTTGAAAACTGCCTCCCATACAATGTTTCAATGTAAATATTAGCTATGGTGCGCTTGCATACATAAATATTGTTAGTACATAAAATCAATGTTAGGAGCATCCATGTCCCCATCTATCTATATATATATATATATATATAAATGAATTGCTGTTCCTTAGTCTCGCTAAACCTCGAGAACGGCTGGAGCGATTTGGCAAATTTAGGTCTTGAATTATTTGTGGAAGTCCAGAGAAGGTTTAAAAGGTGAATAAATAGGAAAATGCTGCTAAATTAAATAAAAACAACAAATTTGTTTTTCCTTTGATGTGTCCATACATAATTTCTATGAGAGAATTTATAAACGCACGGTTTGACAGGTCTGCTGTGAAACAATTTCATTACGACAGCAGGGTGCATATTTTACGAAGTAATTTTTGATGTTATGATATATTATTGACAAATTCATATAAAAACATTGTTTTATTTATTATATACAGAACAACGTCTGTCGGGTCAGCTAGCATAATAAACATGTATCAATGCAAAATCAAACCCGCCTTGATGTACAGTTCAATTTAATTGACAAATCTATTTAAAGATCAGCGGCCATTAATGAATCAATTCATGTTTACAAGACGACGAGAATGATTCGCGCCATTTTTAATATAAATAAATAAGACAAATAAATAGTATACTTATGACAATTTCCTAACTAAATAAATATTCTCAACAAACCTTGGTTTGCCATATAAATTAAGTATACAATATATAAAATTCTCATGTCGCGGTGTTTGTAGTTAAACACCTTCGAAACGGCTTGACCGATTCTCATGAAATTTTGAGTGCGTATTGGGTAGGTCTGAGAATCGGACAACATCTATTTTTCATCCCCCTAAGTGTTAAGGGTGGTCCAGACCAAATTTAATATTTTTAATTTTTATGACATTTTTTTAAAATTTGATTATGAGTCAGCATTAAAAAATACATACATCTTCAAATTTTCAACCATCTACGATCAACAGTTACTTTTCTATCGCGATTTTAATATCGGCAATACAACGTTTGCTGGGTCAGCTAGTTTATTTATATAATTTCACTTTTATATATGTTACACTAACATTACAGGGTTATTTCACATTTATATATTTTACACTAACATTATTACCTAATGCGCTAGTGTAGTTGTCCATAAAAATATGTCAAATTAATAGGTACAATTTAAATTCAAATTCATATATTTTAATTCAAAATAGGATCTCGTGCCAGATTTTGGCGAGACAACACGTCCTGAGGATGCCTCGTGTAGAGGCGAAACACGTGTCGAATTGTTTTAAAAACAAATATTGGCGGAATTAACACTAAAGAAAACTTAAATCATAAAACATAAAATAGAAAAATGTCTTGTTTTATTGGGAATTGGAGGATGCTGGTGTGACCTTCGACATATTCAAATTCAAATATTTTTATTCAAAATAGGATTTAAAATCACTTATTGAAAGTCAAAAACTACCACCCATTCAAAAGAGACTGCCTCAGACCTGAGAAGAATGGGCGCAAGAAACTCAGCGGGCTTTGTTTTTTAATATAAAATATGGATTACAATATGATATCGTACAATAAACATTTACAATTAAAGAGCCTGAGGGTGTTCGCTTTATTCCCAGTCCGTGGTGTCATTAAGAAAATCGTTTATGCTATTATAACCTTTCCCACACAATATTTTTTTAACAATTCTTTTAAATTTCGTAACACATTTGTTTTGTACATTTTCTGGGATCATATTGTAGATGCATATACATCGCCCAACAAAAGACTTACTAACTCGAAACAACCGAGTAGTAGGCATAACATACAATAGCTGTATTATATAAAGGCGTTCCCTCACAGGCAGAAGCTGACAGGTCGTCCGCAGCGGTGACGCAGCGCTGTAGGGCGGCCGCACACCGCGCGGCCGCGACGCTCGTTCAACAGCTGCAGAACAACCTCAAGCGGCACATAGCTAAGTCCAGGTAGTTATCAGTGTATTAGTTCAAGCAGGGGCGTGCATTGGCTTCCTAGCAAGGTTAAAAGCCGGCAACGCTCCTGTGATTCCTCTGGTATTGCAAGAGATTGTGGGCGGCGGTGATCACTTAACAACAGGTGACCCGTACGCTCGTTTGTCCACCTATTCCATTAAAAAAAAAGGTTGGCACTATGTATCTAACTAGTTGTATATGAGCTTTGGAATATGTAAAGATTGCTTATCGTAGGTATCTACTATCTAGCGTGAGGAAAAATATTAAAAGTGCGTGTTTAATAGAAGTTTGGTTATAAAATAACGAAACCAAATTAAACTAAATTAAATTTAACACTAGTGCTATATTTATTACGATTTATAACGAGGTAAGCACTGCTTAATTGCCTATATGATATGCACGCCCCTGCGTTCAAGCTACATTGTACACACAATTCATCTCTTATCAATCCTTTACAGTTGCCGCGTGAACTGTTTAGTCAACGAAACCTTTATTGAGCTTAAATAACCAAAACCCGTAATATTTTGGTTAAAAATAGATCAAAATTGATTTAAATCTGATCTAATCTAAGATCTGTCTGTAGGTACTTGAACATGAACGTGTTAGATTTTTTTTATTTCCAAGCCCTGTAGACAAGTTGTTATTGCATCGCTCATGAATATTTAAAAAAAAAACATTCTCTCTTAAAATACTTTCCTTATACGTTCTTTAGCAATAGATAAACAATAGTGCATCGTGTTTATACGCTGTTTCAACTAACGCTAAAATACTGATGATTGTAACTACTAATGTCAAACATTCGCTACCCGCGCGGTAATATAATGTGTTATCGGACTTACGGTGGGCATAGTCAGCCGTAATATCACATCGATATTGGTGAAATACAAAAGTAACATCTGAAATAATGACGAACCGATTATTTATAGCACCGCTAGCAGTGATGATTTGAGATAAATATAATTAGAGCTTGATATGCCGAAAAGTGACAATCCAAACAAAAAAAAATCAACAAGAATATATATTATGTATGTGAACCAATAGAAAACCAAGGCAATAAAAAAATCCAAATATTATTCTTGGTAAATGTATTCTCAATGGTAATAAAATCCAGATAATTGAATTTGATCAAACCTAGACCAAAATGTGAAAATATTTCATATATTAACGTATTTGCACCGAGAGTAATTAAAGGTCAAACGTCATTTTCTCGAAATAAATAATTATCGATGTAATTTGAATACATTTTGGCATAACAGGGTCTAATTATTTTTTAATATTTTTGCAACAGTGCGTACTACTAATTTTTACGACTAGCACTATTCGATGTATGGAATTTCCGCAAAAAAAAACTGTAATTATGTATAATTTTCGCAATCTGATCACGTCAACGTCTAAATTCATTGAACACAGCTATGAAATGCTGCTTAAAACTACATGCCAATTAAAAGTCCTGGCAACTTAATTGTTGTCTTAGGGCCAGTCCAGAAACTTTCAGTATGGCATACGTCACTTATGACAATGACAGTGATTGTCAACTCGCTAACTGACAGATGTCAATTGTAATTGATGACCAAAGACAAATAAACTCTTTTAAATATTGCTTTTGGCAACCCTTGTAATGGCATACTTCTATTTTCTTCCTATGAAGTAGTAGCTTACAGCACTAACAGTAACATTTAGTGCTCTGCTTCAATTAGTTTGCACAGTGTAATGTATTTTTCGCAGGTCGCACGCATCCGCCCATGAAACTACGTTTGGTACTTTTTTCATTTACCTATCTTTGCATGTTTCTGTAATTTATGGTTATCCAGTACAACAGTTTACTAACACGCTCTTTTCTCAATCGAGTATTTATAATGTTAATAATTCGTTATTTTAAGTGATATCCTTCACTTCTGGCATTAATAATACAAATTAAAATTTTAACCGAAATTTATGAACGGTTTGCGCGGGTTCGTTCACAAATCAAGGAGAATGTGTCGGTGATCAGCAGACGAGCATGGGGTTCAATCGATTTCAGGTAATCACTTCCATCGATTCTGCTGTTTCTATTTCAACTTGTAATATTGACCGTTCTCAATATTACAAGTTGTAATCTACTACTACTATGTACTAGTTGTAATCTTAATACTATGTACTAGTTGTTATCTTCACATCTGGACATTTAGACAAAAAATATAGTCAGCTCATCTCCGCAAAGGTAATCGACTATCATTTCTGTCACTCGTGAAGTAAAATTTCGAAATATGCTATTTGCGTCCCTTGCATTTTTTAATGGAGGTTTTTTACCTCAATTTCATAATAAATCAGTCTTGGAATAAGTCAATTGTTTTTCTATGGTTGGAAACAAGTTTCGAACAAACTTTCAAATTTTCACTGGTGTCTGGAAAACTATATTACTCTTTGTGTTATGACCGCTTTGCATCTCTGTGTTATTGGCATGAATTAGAAGATAAACTTGCGTAAAATAACGTTATGTTTCTAACACAGGAATTGAAATGAAACGAAATCACGTACAGCACATACCACTGCACAGGCTGTTCCATATGTTTGACAGCAAATTTTTTGTGACTATTTGAAGCGCCATTGCGAGTGTCTGGAGAACTTATTTTGACGTATAATACAAATGGCTGCAAATGAAGCGTGCCTACAATACTCTGAAATATTTTTGCATTTTGAATTTATTTCGTTTTCCGTGTTATTTATACTTACGTAATGAACGTAATAAAGTACACATTTTTTTTTTGTAAATAGTTTTCCTATCGAGGTTGTCATCAAATCAAAATCAGTTTATTCACGTAGGTCACGGAAATGACACTTATGAATGTCAAAAAAGAATAAAATATTTTTCGTATTGAATCTACCGCTACTTCGTAAAGCTAAGCTTCGAGCTAATTAGAAGAAGTAGCAAGAAACTCATTGCCACTCTTTTATATCAAGATTTACATTTAAGTACATCGATTTACAAATCATTTCAAATTACAATGTAATATGTAAAATGATGCAACAGACACACAAACGTCAAATAGTCAATGTCTTACACGAGTAAGTCAAAAAAGTAAATGTAAATTAATACAAAAGTTATTGAGTACAGTAGCTGCATCATCCACTTACACCATAAATAAATTAATAACTATATCACTAGTTTTAGTATCGCAGACTCTCGTTATGACCAACAGCGCCAAAATGGCGAATATCATACCATGCACCAAAGGACTTTGACAGCCGCCAGACCAGTGGTAGTAACAATAAAACACTTAAAGCAACAATATTTTCTATCGGTTATTAACAATTTAAAAATGAGTTTTATTAATATTACATATAGTATTTACGTGATATAAAGTTTCATTTCAATTTTCATATTGTTTTAGACTCGGATACGGATTTTGAGCTGTATGCTAATATTATGTGCTGATGTACAGTCGCGTATATTATTATTTACAATTATTACAATTGGCGACGATCATTGCTTGTATGTTTACGAACATCGAGCATTTTATCGTAGACAGTAACGGTAAAAGCAAGGCGGTAAATCCATCTTATATTGAGCGGGATCATTGTAACAGTAACGTCATGGTATGGGTCGTAACACAACAGAAAATGACGTAAAGCTTTACCTTTAAACACAACCCTCGAATTGCCAAACTGCGCCCGTCGCCTTGAGACTTAGGTCCGTATCGCAGGGGCGTCTCAATACATAATCCGTTATCAATTGTATTTTGTCAGTCTATCTTCATAGCTGTACATAATAGAAATGAAATAAACTTGATCAAGGATATCATATACCTTGCCATTGCGGTTGCCTGCTTAATCCGTCACTGTTCCAACTGGAACACAAAATAACAAGAGCACAAGAGAACAAAAACACTGTTGCAGTGCCGCTCAGGATTATTGAAAAATCCAAAAATTTTGTCTCTGTTTTAGACATAAGATGTTAAGTCTCATTTGCCCAGTGATAACACTAGCTACGGCGCCCTTCAGACCGAAACACAATAATGCTTACTCATTACTGCTTCACGACAGAAATAGGCGCCGTTGTGGTACCCATAATCTAGCCGGCATCCTGTGCAAATAGCCTCCCACAGGCGTGTTCTAGGTGATTATGTCTCTTGGCAATACCTACGTGTATGTGTTTGTTACCGATCCTAATAATTACTATCTTCATTTACACCAGTGAGAGGCTTCGAGTAGAGGCGAGGTGGAGAGTAATTTATTTATTTATTAAGGAACAAAACAGTATTTTTACAATACTAAGGTTTCAAATATACATAAAATAGAAGACGAAACAGTTCCATAAATTAAATACTAATATGTTTACTGTAATGTTCCTCGTTTGCTCACGAGTGAAGCAACTAATCTTTACTATGTAGCACTACACCCGGACACGTCCGCACGCCACCAATAGCCAATTAGAACTGGCCTTCCGCTGTACTGTGCATTCGTCAGCACTCAACGTTACACGGTTAATGTCACTGTCGATGACATGACAGTGACAATGATAGTTAACACATACTCTGTTAAGACTAGATGTCAGTACAGTACATTTACAAGAGACAATAATACATTGAGTATAATATCGCCTACTATTTTCTTATATATTTGTATATTTAATGGAAATATTATATCAATTTGAGTAAGATGTGAATTGTAACAACTACAAGAGCGTCTCACAAATGTATTTCCTGCATAGTTGGTTTTATAAGGTGATTCATAAAAAGTTATCTTAGAACGAGAGGAGATTCGCGGTGTTATAAACTTAATTTAATTAATGTGCAATCATAATTGTATATAGATTTGAAAGGCGCCGTAGCTAGTGAAATTACTGGGATTAATTAGACTAAAAATTTATGTATCGAAATGATGAGCGCTATTTTGATGCCGCTCAGTATTTTGGGTTCGATCAAGACCCATACAGTGCATTGCATATAAGAGATTTCCACCTATTTATTGACTCATCAGGATATCTCTGGAACCATAAGGCGTAGAGACTTGAAATTAAGTAGTGATATTCCTTTCGCCAAGTAAATAGAGGTCAGCTCGGAACGGATTTTACGAAATTCCACCCGCAAGATTTTTTTTATTATGAACTGAACAATGTCTAGTCAGCTAGTTTATTATAAAAAAATAATTACGTCCGCTAAAGCACTCGAGTGTGAACTTTACAATGTGTATTTTAAAATCATTTTAATATTTATTGACTGGGTTACATATACTAATAGTTAATAAGTCTGAAAATAACCTTGTAAATGTCCAATTGAAAATTGATTAAACTTGTGGCAGTACTACCCGAACGAGCGTTGTGCATATAGTTGGTATACCGCTCAAGATTCGTACCAAACGACGTCTAAATACTGATCAGTGTACCTTTGCTTGATGCATTTCGATGACCATAAAAAGATTGGGTAAGACAGGTGTGGACAACTAGATTGCAATATGAAACGCATTGAAAATCTGTCAGGATCTAAGCAATAGTTGAAATTTATTTTATTTAAGTTTCATACAAATTTTGTCTATTTAACGCAAACATTGTCCATTAATTACTGTCGCATCCAATCTGGTTTTATCTTTTAATGAAAAAAAAAATTAACATTTATTTGGGTCTTATGGCAAATGGTGGGTAATTAACAAATTGTCCATAATTATGTGTTGTTTCTGTACCTTTATTATTAAAAAAAAATCCATTACTTGAATTAATATTCTCTCTTGTAGTTTGCACGTTCTCAGTCAAAATTATACATACAACTAAATGACGAATAATAATAAAGGTACAGCTTATATATCGCTTGGTCCTTCGAGCCGCTTGGTTATTTCCCATAGACCGTACTTTGAGGAGAAGGCCCGGATAAACTCAGCGCTTGAGTCACAGAAGGCGAAGATCCTGACACTAGAGGAACAGGTGACCGAAGCGAAGCAGAAGTATTCGTCAGCGTTAAGGAATTTGGAGAGGATATCTGATGAGATACACAGACATCGGTCGAGGCGTCAATCTACTAGAAATGGTAATTATAATCTGATAACATAATACGCTCATTAGAAGTCTTACTTTAGTATAGTAGATTATACTGAGGAATGTATCCTCAGTATAATGGTATATATAAGGTTCTTGTCTGGTTCTGTGCAGTCCACCTCAATTTGTATATATACCGGCGCCTTTTTCTACCGTGAAGCAGTAATGTGTAAGCATTACTGTGTTTCGGTCTACAGAGCGCCGTAGTTAGTGAAATTACTTGTCAAATGAGACTTAACAGCTTATGTCTCAATGTGACGAGCCCAATTGTAGTGCCGCTCAGGACCAATAATCCTGATCGGCGCTGCATTGTAATGGGCACAGCGTATCAATTACCATCAGCTGAAAGTCCTGCTCGTCTCGTCCCTTATTTCCATATAAAAATATCAGGAAGGCTAAGTTGTTATATGATTTATGTATGAAATTCAAATAATGTTTATTCTTTATTATATGATATCCCATGTCTGTTAAATTCCTAAAAAAGGTAACAGTTTGGATCCAGCTAACGACATGCATATAACCTTTCTGCTCTTAAAAATAATGGAACGCATCATGAAGCGCTAGCCTTCGGCATACCTTCAGTCAGTTATTCAACGACTGTGTGGCGGGTCCTAACACATGGGTGGCGGCCTTCGAAGGAAATCTTCAGTCACCATGCAGGGCTCTCTCGGAAACCGACCAGTTCCTCGACCAGTGCTAAAAGTTACTTGAATCTGCGATCGAGAAGACTTTTATGAATGTCGCAGAATTGGGCAAAATTAACGTTGTTCAGCTTTGT
Source organism: Leptidea juvernica (assembly GCA_949711755.1). NCBI lineage: Eukaryota > Metazoa > Arthropoda > Insecta > Lepidoptera > Pieridae > Leptidea > Leptidea juvernica. The sequence goes on along the minus strand of CATIXQ010000012.1, from coordinate 11,364,846 downwards.
CGCTCAACTGTTCTTCGACAACACGACACTTAATATTGAATAACAATAACATATCACCAGTCCTTTGCGCTGAATGCCGGCTAGATTATGGGTACCACAACGGTGCCTATTTCTGCCGTGAAGCAGTAATGTGGATGCATTACTGAAGGCGCCGTAGCTAGTGAAATTATTGGACAAATGAGACTTGACATCTTATGTCTCAATGTTGACGAGCGCAATTGTTGTGCCGCTCAGATATTTTGGATTTTTCAATAAGCTTGAGCGGCACTGCATTGTAATGGGCAGGGCGTATCAATTACCATCAGCTGAACGTCCTGCTCACCTCACTCACATAAAACAACATTCGCCTTATATCGCAATTTAGATACTATTCACGAAATTTCGAGTGATTATTGCTCTTATCTCTGATGTACTGCAGTACCTATCAGCTCGAAGATCTATTTAACCAACATTGACATAAAAAAGCAGGTCTACTCAGCACTACAAAGTGACGCCATCTAGTTACGAACCAAGTGAACTAATTTACTTTACATAATAATTTGATACCATTATCTTCAGATATAGACCAATCCACAATTACCGATACGGCTAGCGAATCAAACGCCAGTGAAACTCTAGAAGAGATATGTTCAAGCAACGACGAGAATGTTCGAGAGTGGCTGAGGAAAGTGGACCGACCTGACCCCGACACGTGGACAGATATTGATCTGGACTACTCTAGCCCTGAAGAGGTGACACTGACATTTCAAATTATTAATCTTAAAAATAAAGCCACAGATGTTGCTTATTTTTTGTATAAATCTAATTTCAAACATTTGCTTGCGTCGCCATTTATTGAAAAACTAAGTATATGGGCATGAAATTAAACAAAAGAATTTCTGTATATGCTGATTTTAATCACTTGTATAACTAGGAAGTATTACGTCCGTTTTTTACAACAAGCTACACAGTAATGCGCTGCAAGCAACAGAGCAAGCTACTTTTATAGCGGTGGCGTGAGGTAGGTAAAATAAAAATGATAGTTGTCACTCTTACTGTACGTTGACATTTGACACATATGTCAGTCTTACTAACCTATTCTTTTGAAGATTCATTTTTGCATATTAAAATAAAATAAACCAACACCATTCGATATGGTGCGCTAGATAGAGAAAGACGTATTAATTTTTCTGACCTTTGAAGCGCCACTCGCAAGCGTCCAGAGAACTAATTTTGACGTATAATACAAATGGCTGCGAAGGAACGTACAATACTCTGAAGTATTTTTGCATTTTGAATTAATTTCGTTCGTTTTACGTGTTATTTATACTTCAAGTATCAACGTAATAAAGTTCACAATTTTTTTTTGTAAATACTTTCCCACCATCTATCGTTGCTTTTTAGTTGTCATCACTAGTTTTAGTATCGCAGACTCGCGCTACATGGCCAATAGCGCCAAAATGGCGAATATCAAACAGGTACAAAAGCACTTTGACAGCCGCCAGTCAGTAGGTATATAGTAGAAGTCAGTGTCGACACAACTATTGTGTCATAATTTTACTTAACTAATCAAATAATGTATACCATACAGGTAAGCTTCGAAAAATGCTCTCTCCGGCCGCGGTCGAGTCCAGATAAGTCCCCGCCCAGTCCGATGGAGTCCAAGGTGTCAGCGGCGTCACCACGGCGCATCATCAGGATTGGCGACCGCAGCGCCTGTCTGCGAGCTGAGCTGGAGCGCGGCAGGAGGCAGAGCCTGGACGCAATCCTTCACGACACCGGGGAGAAAGTCAAGGAGATGTTTCAAGGTACCCAGGCTTTCAAATCAAATCATCTTTATTTGCAAGATAAGGTGTTGCAATAATAATAAGATGTTGTTGGCTTATAATGAACAGGTGCTCTTATCCTAACCCATAAGGCATGCAAACTTATAGTGGAATACATAGTCAGTTCACGTTTTAATTTCTGTAACAATTATAATATACTGTACTATACTAAAAAAATATATACATCCCAAGCAAACTTAAATTAACATCAGTCATACAATAGTTATTATTTCAAAGGATTATTCATTTTAATTTATAATATAATGTAATTAGCTACACAAGGATATTGAGTTCAGTCGAAGTTAATTTTTATTATTTACTATATTATCGTCAAGAAAATCTTTTAATGAGTAGTATGCTTTTTTTATTAAGTAAGATTTGAGTGACTTTTTAAAGTAGAATATATTTTCGCGCTTTATATTGTCAGGTAACTTATTGTAAATTGTTGGTCCCATGCAAAAGATGCTGTTTCGATACAATTACTCTGTTCTGGACTTCAAAAGTCGTAATTTGTTGTCGTATCGTTTCGAAATAATTAGGGTTTCATATTTATTGATATTATTCTTTACCATAACTGCTACTTCATAAATATATATTGATGGCATGCTAAGAATATTTTATTTAATAAAGTGAGGTTTACATGATTCGGTTGCTTTTAGTGAGCAGACAGATCTGACACATTTCTTTTGAGCTTTGAATACTTCATAAATTATCATTCATCATACCTAAAATCAATGTGAAGGGATGGTTAAGTGTACACCGTAATATCGTGCCTGAAAGACCTGCCCTGAGTTGACTGAACGATATCAAAAATTGGGTTAAAAACCATGCTATGAGCTATTCAATAATTTTCTCTTTCCGTCAGGCAGTTGTCGGGTTCGATTCTCGCCTTGGTAGGGATTGGTAAGGGTCATTAAAACAAATACCGAATTGGTTTTTTATTATGGCAGTATGCCCTTGAACCACATTTCATAACGAGCGAATTTTTTGTGTTTTTTTTTTTAATTCGAACATTAATATTGCTCCATCTACAAAACCGTTCTCGCTGCCTATTTAGGTTTTAAGCCTGTGGTCAGGGATTCTTAAAAGGCTTATTTTTTGTATAAAAGCAAAATATTCACTTTCCACTTTTTTGCAAATTTTTTGCAATACACAATATACATAAACATTTAGGTATATAGTATAGGTATATATATCCTATTAATACGCACCTTCATTGTCATCACGCAATAATAATTTAATATATAAACGAAAAGAAAAGAAAAAATAAGTAACTGGGCGTCACTAATAGAGCACAGCAATACTTCAAGGCGGCCCAAATTCTAGCGCTCTACAAAGCTCAGTTCCGGCCACACATGGAGTATTGCTGTCATCTTTGGTCTGGCGCATCCCAGTATCAGCTCGATCCATTTGCCCGCGTGCAACGTAGAGCAGCTCGAATTGTGGGGGACCCAGTGCTCTGTGAACGGCTGGATCACTTGGCGTTGCGTAGAGAAGTCGCTTCATTGTGTGTCTTCTACCGCATTTGTCACGGGGAGTGTTCCTAAGAGCTGTTTAACCTGATTCCTGCCGCTGAATTCCACCTTCGCACGACACCCTACAAGTTAGGATATCATCCTCACCATCTGGATGTGAAGCGGTCCTCCACAGTGCGGTTTTCAAGGGGCTTTCTTCCACGTACTACAAAGCTTCCTTGTGCGGTGTTTCCGGGACGATACGACATGGGTACCTTCAAAAAAGCGCGTACACCTTCCTTAAAGGCCGGCAACGCTCTTGTGATCCCTCTGGTGTCGCAAGAGAATGTGGGCGGCGGTGATCACTTAACACCAGGTGACCCGTACGTTCGTTTGTCCTCCTATTCAATAAAAAAAACGTATTATGTGAGTTGCGTACCGTAGGACTGTCGCTGTTCGGCGAGCGACGCGGCTCTGGTAGCGCGCCCCGTACCCCGCGTCGCTCCCCTCCCCGCGCGCGGCGCTCCCCCGCGCACTCGCACGCGTCCTCCGACGAGATACACTCCGACACCGACAGCATGCCCAGGTAACTTATAGTTATTTATGCAACTGTTGTGTAGTAAGTATTATTTTATAGCGATAGAAATGATTGTACAATATTGTATATTTTTATTGAAAAGAGCGCAAAAAAAGAATGCTGGGAGAGTTTCTTGCGCCACTTTTTCTCTCTCAGAGCGCCATTGGTTTCCGAAGCGGTAGTAGTATCTAGTAGTTATTAGAAATGACATCAAAAAGAATTCCAAAGGAATCAATTTTGATAAAATAAATGCATTTCAATGTCCTTATAACCATTACATCATCCAAACGAGTTTTGTAATGAAATTCAGTACAGCATTACAACACTCGTTTGGATGATGTAATGGTTACTAGGACTGGCTTTTTTATTGTTAGCAGTAAGCTAGCTGTTTCAGAATCTCTTATAGAGGACTCATATTATGGGTGTAGATAAAGTCTTGTATGCAACTGTTGATAATTAGGTATTAAAACACTCATGTGATACTATTATCACACAAACTCATATTCGTGTTTTAATACCCCAACTGTGTAGTTGCATAAATAACTATTAGAATTTTTTATCAGATTAACTTGACAAGAGTGTTCTGAATCACAATAGGCATGATGATAGATTTAGGATTCCTATTCTTACATGTCGGTACACAGTTGATTTCAGCAACATAATAAGTTGTATCGCAAATAACTGTATTTTTATCAGACCACTTCGAGTTGCGCGCGAAAACGCTCGTGTCAAATATAACCACGAGTAATATAACAACCAAAACTTCAAGCGAGGCGGTGATGATTGTGGAGCCGTGACGTCATTTATATTTACAAGACCGAATGACGTATTTTATTAATATATTTTTAATCTCAATATAAATATTTTTTTTAACTTTTCGTCGGATATGATGTCTTAAAAACTTAATGTTATTATGCACGTTGAAGATGCTCGCATTTTTTAAAAAAAATAAATTATTCAGGTGGTCGTAGTTTGGCCAAATCCTAAAAATGAATAGCGATAAGTAGGCAGGTGTGTGAGAGGAGTCTCGAGCCCGGTTGTGATTAGGTGATCGGAAACCTATGTATGAAATATTCTACCTGGTCCAGTTTATTTTTAATATCATTTAGTATATTGAAGCACTTTTGTACTTTCAGGGTCCATGATCTGATTAATAAATCTATCCATATTTGGCATGGTTCAGAAATGTAAATGAATGTATATGGTTTCAGTGTTGAAATGCTGAGCGACGACCAGATAGCGTCGCTCATGCTGGACGCTCAGCTGGAAGCCGTCTGCGAGAAGCTGGCTGGCGTGGCGAGGGTCACCAGGTCGCCACATTCTCCAGAATCCAGGTTATAAGACTTTCGTGTAAGAAATGCTAAATAAGATAATCCCGCCGGCGAAAAAATTTATGTACAACTATTTATTGTATATTTTCTCAATAAGTTTCTAGTTGTACCCCTTAAAGGGGTACCAGGGTTGTTTATATGGCCGACTTTTGTTGTTGGGTTGACCCCTTAAAAGATTTTCTGCGTTTAAATGGCTAGAATAGTGTTTTTTTTATATGCCAGCCATACTCTAAAATTAGTGTATGTTTAAGAATGTTGTTTCTATGAGTACCCATAAGACTACGTGCCTACATGACAATTATGTTTAGCCATTATTACAATCAATATATATTAGAATATATATTAAGTTTTCTCGCAATGTCGTCAAATTAATCTACGGGCATTTTTGCAGGAAAATTTCAACCTTGTCGCACCCATTTAGAGTAAGCATTTCATGAAACACAATATGTTTATACGACGTTGCTAGACGTCCGTTGAGTCGTACAAGTTATAAAAACCCTTAATCCTTACAAAGGGCATAGTGACAATATTAAAGAAAATATGGTTTTAATAATATAATATGATGAAAGGATTCGGCAGCTATTTTTGCTAAGCATACAACGGTAACATTATTTTGTGAAATTTTTTTTTTTTTTTAATTATTTTGAAAGAAATCATAAGATCATAATAAAACGTGTCAACTATAGTAAAAATAATACAAATAATTCAATTGCATTATTTTTATTTTAACACATTTAGCAAAATAGTCACAATTTCTCTTACAACTCTGAAAGAGCGGCGATATCACAGCACGAATCTATCATAAATCACGTTTCTTGTTTACAATAACCAAGCTTGTTTATCTAGCAACCAGTAACATAAACCGCATAATAATGATACCTCGACTATTGTAAACACAAGTGGCTATATAGCTTTAAAGTAGCCGCGCCGGGTTTGGCGCCAAAACAGCTCAGCAGGTGGCTTCTACTATTGTATTGGCATTTCAGAGGTTAATAAAAATACAGTAATTTGTTCAAATAAAATACAGTATTTTATTATACAAACAAGGTTTATTTCTAAAATAGTACTAGTAAAATACATATTGACATTATAAAAGAGAAATGCAAAAATCTGTTGTCATGCCTATTACAGTATTACCGTCGATTGTAAAATACAAAACTTAATTCTAGTGTTTTAAGAGCAGTATTATAATTTATATTTTTAGTTAACAATTTAGACATTCGAAGTTACATAAAGTCCCAACAAGCTGAAAATCAGTGAAATTGTTCAAAACATAGTTAAGTATAAGTTATAAATGTTGTTATCGTCATAATATGCACACGTTTCCACGCCACCTATGAGGTAATATACTTAGCGCGTTTTTTATAACTTTTTCAATCGTTATATCTCAGAAAGGGCGGCTGGTAAGAAAAAAAGTATTGATACATTTTTTATAGATAATTTTATGATCTACAATTTTTGTAAGAAGTACTTTTATGATAAAGCTTACCGTTTTGCTGAAAATCGCGAAAAAACTCATTTTTTTGACGTATGACCTTCAATAAAAAAAATTCCATACACGGGAATGATGGGGAACTTTTAAACTTTGTTTATAATTATGTTTTGAACAATTTCACTGATTTTCAGCTTGTTGGGACTTTATGTAACTTCACTCTCATTTTTTGGTCTAAATTGACCGGACTATTATATAAGATCTATGTTCCTAACGTGGTATCGGAACCCTTTATAAGGCGTCTATGGTTCACATGTGGAGGCAGTAGTAGTAGCTATGACTTACAATATACTAGCGTAGAGAGAGAAGAACCGCACAGAACCGAATCTCTAGTTACTGTAACCGATTTTGATCGACAAGTCATAAACAGTTTGCACGTTATTAGCTTTATAGCTCATATATATAAATGCAGTGTCCTGATGTTTGTTTCCAGTGAACTCCATAAACTAATGAACGGTTTTTAATGGGGGTGCAGTTAAGTCCAATTTGAGAGATAGTACAGCTTTTATTTCCTTTGGGACCCATAATTATTTTTATTTCCAATATTTGATTTGTATGGACATATTTTCTGAGAGAATTTGTTGACACATAGTTTGACAGTTCCGCTGTGAAACAATTTCATTATAACAACAGGGAGCATATTTTACGAAATAATTTTTGATGTTATGAAATATTATCGACAAATTCATAAAAAAAAAACAGTATTTTATTTCTTCTGTACAGAACAGCGTCTGTCGGGGTACAGATATATAATTTTTTAGCTCTTTAATATTTTTTTAATATTAAACCCCTCTGTAACGCACACATTATCACGCTGTCAGATCTTCTATAAGCTAGTGTTTTCTAAGTCTGTGGTGGCAGTACTGCCTCAGCCGGACACTGTTAATTGTATGTGTGATTTAACAACGTAAGGTACTATAGTAAGTATTAATTAAGTACTATAGTAGTAAGGTATTGCAAAATGGCATTTCAAAAATTACTCTCTATTATACAGCGTGTCGCTACAATGGCGACATTCACATAAATACACGGGTAGAACTACTTAAGCGTAAGGGTAGAATTTTTTTTACAGGTAATCGCCCCTATAACGCGTTGGAGTGGTTCCGCGTTATAGGGAAACTTGTTATAAGGCTAATCCCATATAACGAGTGAAAACTCGTTATATGGGATTAGCGTTATATTACAAGTTTCCTTATAGAAATATAATAATAATTAATCACAATAATTGTTTGCCTAGTTTTACTATTTTATCAAGAAAAATACACAAATTTGATAGAATAATTTAATTTTGTAATAACACAAGTGACACGCGAGCAAAGGTACGCGAAGCTAATTATGAACTTTATAAATTATTATAAACTTCACAGTACAGAAACATGTAAGTGGAAAATCCCCGTGTTATATGAAGCAATTTTGAAATCGCGTAATATAAAACCGAGTTATACGGCTACCTCGTTATAGGGCAGATGTATTTTCCATAATGTCATTTCGGAGCACCCTATAAGTGATCTAGTAGCAGCGCGCTAGTCTAGGCACTGACCTACTTACTTCGTACACGTAAGGGTGATTAAAATTTTGTTTCCTAAATTTATAATTTGTTTGTTTGAAAATTTCTAAATTTGTTTCTTTAAAATTCAGAATTATTTTTTTAGGATTACGGTTAAGGAGTTCTATATAACTGGTAGTAGTTCATATATGAGTCAAATTCAAATCTTGACTCTGTTGAAAATATCCACTTGTTAAAAGAATTCTCTATTAATTGTATAGTATTAAATGCACAATTGGTTGACTTAAAATTTACGAAGCTTATTCGGTTAGTTAAAAATATTACACAAATAAAATTTGAAAAACAAAATTTTATTAACGATGCGGTACTCGAACGGTTAGCTCCGTTGGTTAGAGCACCGGCACGGAACGCCGGAGGTCGTGGTTTCGAATACGCATCGTTCATAAAATTTTGTTTTTCAAATTTTATTTGTGTATTAATCCTAGAAGTGAGGGTTATCACTTTAAAAACATAACATATTGTTAAAAATATTAGCTTAATTATAAAAATACTCATGTAGTACATATTAATATAAGTGATACGTCAATTTATAAGTAGAAATCGCAATATTATGTCTCGTACATAAGATTCACTTTGACGAGTGAACAGTGATTATTGTAAATTGTGTTTTATTTGAAAGTACAGACGTTATATTTTCGCAATAATTTTAAAGTATGAATTATCTATTAAATGTTAAGATGTTTTCACTAATATAAAGAAATCCTTTAGAAAGTGCTAGAAAGCTTGTTGTTGTTCCCTTAAGGCCTACGCAGACCGGGACGGCAAGGCAAGGGATTTTGCCGTGAGTCAGCGCACACTGGCCGCTTAGATACCGCGGCATTCCAGCACTTTGCCACGGCATGCCACGGCGTGCCGCGGCACGACAAAGCACGCCTCAGCGACTCCTGCTGCCTGATACACTTTTAGTCTTCAGTTGCGTTTGATCGAGTGTTGGTGTGCCTCAGTTTTAAAATGGTAGATTGGGATTTGGTGTTGATATCGATTATTGCAGATGAAGAAGAAGGTGCACAGGCTAATAATAGGGATAGAAGAAGATTTTGGGTTGATAATTTATGGAAAGAAAGGGAATCAAAGGGTGAATTCAATAATTTATTTAATGATTTAAAATACGACGTGCAAAAATTTTATGACTATCATAGAATGGATTATGAGAAATTTCAAGCACTGTTGAATATATGTCGACCATATATCGAAAAAACAGAGGACCAATTTTCGCAACCCCATTGAAGCCGATCAGAGATTATCCTTGTGTTTGAGGTGGGTAGTTAAATGATTGTATAAGTTTTATTTTTTCTTCTTTTATTAAATTAAAAAAAAAAAAACAATATTTTTTGCCAAGTACAATCATGTATTGTAGACACATAATAACGATTTTCAAGTTTTTGCACTGATAAACCTTCTCACTGATAATCCCTGGATCTTTATTTGTTTTTACTTAATTTAGAGTACCTACTAGTTTAGATTAGTTTCGTATTCACAAACTGCAGTTTTGTAGCCAGACCCTGAAGCAGCTTCATAGCCAGGGCCAGAGGCGGTACCATAAACAGACCGTGAAACAGCTTCATAACCAGAGCCTGAGGCAGTTCCATAGCCAGACCCCGAAGCAGCTTCATAACCAGAGCCTGAGGCGGTTCCATAGCCAGACCCCGAAGCAGCTTCATAACCAGAGCCTGAGGTGGTTTCATAGCTAGAGACATCTTCAGATGTTGGAGCTGGAGTTCCCTCTATGTATTTTAATTCGGCGTCAGTTACCACATTAAATATTTGTCTCTTTATTTGGACCTGCACTCTTTCTGGTAGTTTTTTTACTGTGGCAGCCATTGTTTGAAAGAACGAATCAATGGGGTCCACCTCCTTTTTCGATTCAATGTATTTATTTAGTATTTCAGCAGTTGTTGTAGGTTCTGGTCTTATTAAGGAATGGTGTGAATCATTGGTCATTCGCGAAACTGAACGTTCATCATTATCATTGACAGCGGATTCTGCGAAAGAAGTCTGCGTATCCTCTGAAGAGGAGTCCAGATTCGAGGTTTGTTTTCTGTGCTGAATGAATTTTTTCAAAAACTCCAGCTCTTTTTCAAACTTGATAGGGCGTCGCTTTGTGTACGGGTCACCACTCTTTGTTTTTCTGTTATTCAGAGCTTTCCTAAAATTATTACGTATATTACCCCATATTTTCTGGCATTCTTCACCTAAAACAAAACATAAGCAGGTAAAATGGTATAGAAACAGAATAAGTAGGTAATGGGAAAAGGCCTTAGATAGTGACTAGGTTAGCACCAGCTGTGTTTATGGGATTATATTGAGCTAATCTTTTTCTAAGTAGAAATTACCACTGGCATTACGGTGACGGAAAAATATCATGAGGAATTCATAATTATATATAAATACGTAAACTGTATTATTTAATTGACTTTGTTTAACTGTGCCCTGTCTTTCACTCTGCCTCACTTACCCCTAATTATATTATCTTTCAGATTTTTGATCACGGGAAGTAGCTTCAAGTCTCTAGGTTACAGCTATCGCATGGGGTTTAGTACAGTGCGCTCTATCGTACATGAAACTTGCCGAGTCATTTGGAATGCCCTAAGACCTAGTGTTATGCCAAAACCAACAAGGGAAAAATGGACGCGAATCGCGATGGAATTTGATGAAAAATGGAATTTCCCGAACTGCATCGGTGCAATAGATGGTAAACATTTCAAGATAAAAGCACCTCGCAATAGTGGAAGTCTCTACATAAACTATAAAAAGTTTTTCAGTATCGTACTACTAGCGGTTGTGGATGCAAATTATAAATTTGTGATTGCAGATGTAGGATCATATGGACGAAATAGTGATGGAGGTATAATGCAAAACTCAATATTTGGAAAAAAATTGACTTCTAATGCCCTCGATATTCCCCCAAAAAAACGTTTACCGAGGACAGATCTTGAGTTGCCGTATGTTTTTGTAGCAGACGAGGCTTTTCCGTTAACCACAAACATTATGAGACCATTTAGTGGCGATCGATTGACAGATGAAGCAATGAAAATATACAATTATCGTTTGAGTAGAGCCAGGCGTATCGTCGAAAATGCATTTGGTATACTTCAAGAACGTTTCGAATTATGTCAAAAAGGAATTCAGGTTCAACCAAAATATGTTGATAATATCATTTTAGCATGTACTTGCTTACACAATTTCATCATAGGTGGTACAAGCACAGAAAGCCAAAATATAGCAAGTGTAAGCATTAATTTAGAAAACGATAATAATATGAACAATGCATTAGATGGTATGACAGTACGGGAGATGTTTAAAGATTACTTTAGGTCTGATGAGGGCTCTATTCCATGGCAAAACGATATTGTAAATAGACATTAATACTGTGTTAAATCTTAAAATATAATTATAGTGCAAAAATATTTACTTACCTGTTTTATTCATTTCTATTCCAATTCTTTTCCACGCATTGTTCTTCATTTGAGTGTTCATATAATGTTTTGATGACATATTATATAAATAATCATAGTCTTGAACTAAAGTTATTAATTTTTCCTCCATGTTGGAATAAAAAACGTAAAAAACTGGTCTCCGAAAAAATCACGTAGCACAGTCGTCAAAGACGCGGGCGCAAATGGATGGTCAATATTGGTGTGCATTCCCCGCTTCTCTACTCCCGCCGCCGCACCCCGCAGTATATCACTACGAGCGCCGGAGTCCGTGGCATGCCGTTGCCTACCGCAGTATGCCACGGCATCCCGCCACGGGAGCCTGTGGCGCGTGTTGCGATAAAATCCCTTTCAATGCCACGGCATCATTTTAAAGCATAGCAATTTATGTCGTATTTCTGTACCAGTACGGTTGAATGTCCATTAGTAAAAATTAAAATCCCTTGCCTTGCCGTCCCGGTCTGCGTAGGCCTTTAGGTTAGGCATAGTTGATGCCTGTTGATAATTCTTAGGAAATACATTTAAAGTGGAATTGTCTCGAATCCGTAGTTATATGACTGAGGCCTAGAGTGTATAAGTAGTAATAATACTAGTACTACTAATAGTATTTTATGACGATACGCTACTCGAACGGTTAGCTCAGTTGGAAGAGCACTCGCACCGGACGCGAGTGATCCTGGGTTCGAGTCCATAAAATTTTGTTTTCAAATTTTATTTGTAGTAATAATACTCCGGTCGCGAAGCACAAAAATTCTGAATATAGTTGTATATATCTTAATATAAATAAATCCAGTGTCCTGATATTTTGTTTCCAGTGAACTCCTAAACTAATAAACGGATTTTAATGGGGATTTATGTTTTAAAACATCTATCATCGCGGAACTTTAAAATTGTAATTATTATGACGGTTACTAACGGTATATATTTTATTAATTTAGTGCTGATATTTCGATCCATTTGCATGAATCGTGGTCGCGGCGGAACTGCGGAGGCGGCGAGAAACGAGATATCGTGATACCCGTCATAATAAATACAGTTTTAATTGGGATCACTTCATGGAGTGCAGTTTAGTCCAAATTGAGAGATAGGATAGTTTTTATTTCGATTTGGGACCCAAAATTTGTTTTATTTCCAATATTTGTTTTGTACGGACATATTTTACGAAATAATTCTTGATGTTATGAAATATTATTGACAAATTCATAAAAACAAGTATTTTATTTATTATGTACAGAACAACGTCTGTCGGGTCAGCTAATCCCCTATATATTGTTTTAGCGTAACGGAATGATATACTATACACATACAATAAAAAATATTAATTAGTAAAAGTACGATTAAAATTAAACTAATTAATATGATTTCAAACTTGTGTCTATGTTTTTTGAGTGTGTAGTTCTAATATATTCATGTTTATATCTCAATATATAATATATTACATAATTATTTTATTTCATCATAGTATTTTTTTTATATTTTAGTGAGACATATTTATTACTTTAGTAAAATTTTTATTTGACGCTTTTTATGCATTAATTGTTTTTTATTGAGCTCTCTTCCGGCCGTTCCTAATATACTATCTACAGATAGAGATAAATTACTACCTTCTACTGTCAGTAATTAGCTGTCAATAATCTGAAGCTGTCCCAATATACCCGATAAGTCATTCTTATCGCCTTATATTGAGATGCGTGAATTGCAATTTTCATACAAACTTCTAACGCTGGTAAGCTATACGTCGTCCCATTGACAGACAGCGTGTGATAAGGTGAGTTACCGTCGATAAGTTTATTGTGACAGAAAATTCAACGATAGTTACGATTTTTATCTCAAGTAAGAGATAGACTGAATATTGGGAGCGGCCGTTAAAGTATCAACACTCTAGGATTAAGTGTAGTAGATTATTTTATTTATTATTAAGTTATCGCCTAATCTCGTCGCGACACGACCTCACTTACGGCCTTATGGGAGTGACGCACCGTGTTACTGTAGATAATTTCACAGTTTTGAATGCTAGTGGAAGGAGCGTTATGTATCTATTTTTACTGTCTTCCATTACAATTACTGTTTATTTTTATTTTTTCACGACATATTGTGTGAATGAAATGATATTGTTAATTTATTAGTATTTATTATTTTAGTTGTGAATAATTATTTATTAGACTGAAACGTAATCTCCAATTTCAACTAATGATATTATTACATACCAACATATTTATAGTTACGCCATCTGCTATTTAACCTATTATAGCTATGGTGGTTATTATTGTTTTTTTAATTAAATCATTGGTAACAAGACCATCAGCTCAAATTAAAATAAAATAAAATAAAAGAAAGTTAGATTATGGATTGGTCTCCGCTGCGCTCCAACTAGATACCGCACTACCTAAGAATAATAGCTTTCTTATTACAGCAACTATAAGATGCTTTTGTGCGTGGCATCTTGACACTCAATGGCATCTTTTGAATTTTGCAACAAACGCTTCGTGTTATTTTGCATTAAAATTAATAAAATACAAATACTGATAATATGTGTCTATCTTATTTCTTGTAAGTAGTATTCTTTTTACAAGTTTTACTACGCAACCCGGCATTTTAGTTTCAATTATTAGCAAAGTTTAACGCGACGTCGAGTAGGTACGCCACTTGGGCGTAATATTAGTTGCCATCTTTGGCTGCGGCTGCGGATATATTTGATAACTAGGTATAGATGGAGAGCAGCAGAGACCAATTCTTAATCTGAGCATAAAAGTATGATTTTATGGCTAGAATTGGTGAATTTTTTCAAGATGATCAAATATTATTTAAAAACCACACATCTTGCACATGTTAGAGTATACAATTTTGAGATCTGCCGTCTCGCCATACAAGATGATAAATAAGAAGTAAATAGAAATGTAATAAGTGATAATATCTTATCTTAATATATGTAAATTACGTGACACGTTGTTTGTCCGCGATGGACTCCCAAAATAATGACTGGATTTTAATGGGGATTACTGCATGGAGTGCAGTTTAGTCCAACTTGAGAGATAGGATAGTTTTTATTTTGATTTGGGACCCATAATTATTATTATCATCAATATATGGTTTGTATGGACATTCTACGAGAGAATTTAGTGACGCACGGTTTGACAGTTCCGCTGTGAAATAATTACATTACAACAACAGGGAGCATTTTTACGAAATAATTCTTGATGTTTTGAAATATTATTGACAATTTCCTATAAAACAGTATCTACAGAACAACGTGTGTCGGGCAGCTAGTAATAATAATAAAACATAATAATATTGTCTTCTATGCCTATACAGGATGAATGTCGGCAATACGAATAAATTAATAATCTAATATTTAAAAGCAATCGCCATATATTTTATGTAAAAAACAATTAAATTAAATAATATGAAAGTTAATATTTTGGATATAGATTTGTTGTTTTTACAGTCAGATATTCTGGAATACAGCATATTTTCGCGTTTTTCCGATTAATACTAAATCACTACTTACCAGCTGTGGGGGACATGTTTGACGAGGCTATGTCACTCCTAGTTCCTTGGGATTTAATTGTTATGGTAACAAAATTAAATATATTATAGTTATATTATTTTATTGCTATCCCCTTATTCATAATGGTCCGCTAACTTTGAAAAAGCCGCTAAGGAGTGTTTTTTCTCGTTCTGACTTAGGTCAATAGAAGAGGACAGAGTGCGAATTAGCAATGCTTTAAGGCGACACTAAATGCTTGCGACCTTGAGCGATATGAGTTCACGGCTACTATGTAACAAAGCCAATATTTTAAAAATTCTTGCGTCGAAAATGTACCATTTTAACAGTTTAATTGCTTACAATTCTCATCATTGATTACTAATCTGAATAAATGTACCAACACAAAAAAAGTTAAAGCTATAAAAACAACTTTTATAAGAGTAGTATACTAAACAACTTGTGTAACTGCAAAGAAAACTAGTAGTTCATAATAGTTCTGGAGTGTTAACTTTAACCAACAACAAGCGTTAGCAACCTACAAGTAAGACTTAAGGGTATGTGTAACAGGATAAAGTAGTGTGCATAGCTCCAAATGCTATATTTTCACCACAGAACTTGTCTAAAAACACCTTGATTGCGTGTTTTCTGTCTACCCTTCGCCTTAAGTTAGCAGACTATTATGAATAAGGGGGCTAATGTTTTGAAATAAGGCTGCGACTAAATATTTTGTGCTTTTGTATATGCTCGCAAAGAACGGCTCTAAGTGTGCCTATTTCCCTTTATAATATAATAATATCTGGACGACCGAGCTGTACAAAAGAATGTACAAAACTTGAACAAAAAAAAATAACAGGACAGCAGTATTCGAACCGGGGTCTTCTGCTTTCCGGATCACCCAATTTCCCACCTGAACCATTATAGTCTTGTAGGTATATAGTGGCGAAATTATCTTTGTATTCTAATCTTATTATAGTTGTTTCTCATTAAAACACGGATGAAACTAAAATTTTTAAAGTTGAAACCTAGCTACATCGATTACTCGCCCCTGAAACTACCTGTATACTAAATTTCATTGAAATCGTTGGAGCCGTTGTCGATATTCAGATTATATATATACAAGATGCTCGTTTAAAAGTATAAGATGATTCTCGTAACAC
Source organism: Leptidea juvernica (assembly GCA_949711755.1). Classification (NCBI taxonomy): domain Eukaryota; kingdom Metazoa; phylum Arthropoda; class Insecta; order Lepidoptera; family Pieridae; genus Leptidea; species Leptidea juvernica. The sequence goes on along the minus strand of CATIXQ010000012.1, from coordinate 11,348,542 downwards.
GAAGAATAGATCAAATTTGATCTGATAGAGTACATATACATAGGAACTGTCTACAGAAAAAAGTCCGCGTTTGTATGTCAATTTTCTAGGATTAATTATTTAACCTCTTCTCACAAAAAAAAATTGGTTACATATATGTAGACGGATTCAGTATTAAGTCTTAAGGCGTTAGTCACCTTAAGCATTTCATACACAACCGTTTCAACATTCGTGAAGCAGTAATGTGTAAGCATTACTGTGTTTCGGTCTGAAGGGCGCCGTAGCTAGCAAAATTACTGGGCAAATGAGACTTAACATCTTATGTCTCAAGGTAACGAGCGCAGTTGTAGAGCCGCTCAGAATTTTAGGGTTTTTCAAGAATCCTGAGCGGCACTGCATTGTAATGTATGGGCAGGGCGTATCAATTAACATCAGCTGACCGTCCTGCTCGTCTCGTATATTCATAAAAAAAGACACGGGTGTTGTGACATTGCCGCACCATCTGGCAAGCTTAAAACGCCTCCCTTTGATAGTACTTGTTCCTGGGGCACCTTTAAACTGCAGTTTGAGACCGAAGTTAAACAATTGGACTGATAAGCTGATGCGAAACTAGTGTCGGTACCTTAGATTATTTACATCTACATATACATATGATAGCTGTGAAAAAAAAATTGTGTTCAGAACTAATCTCTATTTAGAGCAATTCACGCACACTAACACAGTGTCATACAAATCGCGAGTGTAAGACATAGCTTGTCACGCACACTAAATTAATATTCCTGTTGTGTTTTATCGGTTGTCTAACAGCAAGAGACTATCTAGACATATTAATAATTACCTAAGTTTAACATATTGTTTCATTCGCTACGAATTTTATTTGAGTCTGTTATTAGTCTAGATGTTAAGATAGTCCTTTTCCATACAACCTACGGTTTGGTCCATTGACCTGTATAAATATCACTGGACAGGCTGTTCCATATGTTTGACAGCAAATTTTTTGTACCTATTTGAAGCGCCACTCGCGCGCGTCCAGAGAACTAATTTTGGCGTAAAATACAAATGGATGCGAAGGAACGTACAATACCTACTCTGAAGTATTTTAGATTTTTAATTAGTTTTGTTCGTTTTCCTTGGTATATACTTCAAGAATCAACGTAATAAAGTACGAATTTTTTTTGTAAATAGTTTCCCACCATCTATCGATGTTTGCTGAGATTGTCATCTCTAGTTTTAGTACCACAGACTCTCGCTACATGGTCAATAGCGCCAAAATGGCGAATATCAAACAGGCACAAAAGCACTTAGACAGCCGCCAGTCCAGTGGTATAGTAGAGGTGAGTGGTTTTGTTATACAAAAGGTGCGTCACCTTTGGCAGGAGGGCACACAAGCATATTCTAATTTACTGTACCTTATTCAGTTTTTTATGCACTCACCGGCACGGAAACTTGGCCGCTCAAGAATTTTGCGATATTCAGTGTAAAAAATACACTTTCACAATTTTTTCTGATTTGTTTAAAGTCTAGAATGGGTATTTAAATAATTACTATTTTTACATGTTAGGAAAATGTTTAATAATAAAAATTAACAATTATAGTGCTTGCTATAACGTTTTTTCAAAATAATTATTAGGGAATTAAAGGCACTATCACAAGAAACAATAATATTTTTTTTTTACGATTATTAATGTGTACATCCTCCCCTTACTCTAATGACTGCTTGCAACCGGTCAAGCATGCTCTGGATCATGTTTTTAATGTTCCATTTGCGAAATGGCCTCCCAAGCGTTAATCGCTATATTGCGGAGCTGATTAAGGGTTTGTGGAGGGCTGACACCGGAACTGATTTTCTTTTAAACATGTGCCAGGTGAACTCTATTTAAGTCCGGACTGCGAGCTGGCCACAGTAATTTCTATTCACCTGCTGCTTGAAGGTACTCCTCGACACATTGAGCGACGTGTAGACGTGGCCTATAGTGCATCAAAAGAAATTCTTCAACCCTATCAAGCCAAAATAGGGCATAGGGATATATCGATGGGCATTTAGCCTACTGTTGACAATAACTAACTCCGTACGAGCTTCCGAACTTATACCCATATCATTATCGTGACTCCATGGAAACTTACAGTTTGTATGGTGGTGATGGGCAAAAATAGCTCTCCTCTTCTTCACCAGACTCTTCCTCGACTCTCCTGAGAGATACGGCATTCATCTATAAGAGTAAATTTGCCCACTACTCGTGTGTCTAGTTGACATGATCCCGGGCGATTTGAAGAGCTACTTGATGATGTCTGAGAAGTTCTGGCCCTTGTACTGGTCTACAAGCTTTTAAATTTGCTTCTTCCATTCGCCTTCTGATCGTTCTCTCGCTTACATTTATGTTCCTTACAATTGGGAGTCGCTGTCGTATCTCAACAACTGTAAGACGGCAGTTTCTCCATATCTCTAAACGGATAAAACGGTCATCTCGATCAGACGGGCATTTTTGGCCTCCACTGCTGGGTCTCCGCGAATAGCTCTCAGTTTCTCGATAGATTTTCAAGACATACTGCGTGGAAGACCGGCCACCTCATGCCGAGTCAACCTCTGCTCGATCAATGCTACACGTATTAATTATTACAGTTAATAGCATTTTTAGTTGTTGATAGACACGTTGAATGTTGAATCACAACTATGAAAACCAATAATGGATTAATAAACATCTAAAATATTGAAAAACAAAAAAAAATTGTTATTAATTGCTCAAATGACTCCGATTGGCTAAATTTTAAAAAAATTTTGCAATAAAGCACTTAATATTAATATTAAAAGTGAATTAAACCTTTATAGTTATAATTTGTTAACCTATCTTCATAAATAACAATCCTTAAAAACAATTACAAGTGTTGTTATCGTGAAATAAATTCCTTAGCCAAGATTCTGTGCCGCTGAGTGTATAAAAGCTTCACAGTTAGTATTAGTTATTTGCAATATTGTATTATACGTACGCAATGATAGCTTTAAAATGATGTTATTTTCGCCAGTTGTGATATTATGTAAACCTACTGTACAAAATGTTAGCCATAACACGGTTCGTGCATTATCATAGTGTTAGATATTTGTAAATACTCCGTGTTGACTTGCCTTCAATAAAAATATAAGAAATAAAAGCTGTTTTATTTTTAAATCATTTATTTACTATCCTTGATTACAACAGACTATACAACGATTACAACATATTACAAGGACGGCGAAATACATTTAATAACGTCAAATTTAATATTTAAACAATTTAAATTAAATAATTCATAACAAAATAGAATAAAGTTTTTGGTTGCATTTGGTAGCGAATACTGGTTCTTTCATATCAATAATTACTTACAAATTTTTAATGTTTATCAAACTACAATTAAAGTTATACAATAATAATTGTAATTATGAAACATTTAATCTACAATTTGTTTACGATAATAAAACATTGGCTTTGTAAGAAATTATACGTAGGTATTACAACTATTAAATAGTATTAGATCATACAACTGGTCAACATGAGATTGTATTTCTCGAAGACTGAGACTTTTCACATGAATTAGCAAAATATTTTCCAATTCAGCTTTAATAATTTATGTAGCTCTATATCTATATATTAGCTTTTGTAAATAAGCCACGAGCAATATAGATTTGTTTCGACAATTACCCTATAAATGTTCGAAATAACTTTAACGCAACTTCATAGACACATATCATTGTCTATGCACATAAATGTCTAAACACATTTGACATTTTGTCTAGTCCAGTATGGCAACTTTGGATTAATAAAAAATATTTGTCAATGAAACCAACTTTTATTTTGAACTTGACCTCGGCACCTTTGGATTATAATTGGCTTTAAATTTGTTATCTTGACAGCAATCGTTTGTTTTAAAATTATATTAAAGTAAAATACTACAACACATTGAGCATCTACCACGTACAGACGGATGCGGTCTGGAAGCGGGCCATATTCGATGGTATGTCTCATTGTACAAAACGGTACCGAGTAGGACGCCGGGCCAATTGGTGCGATGCGCCGATCGAACCGTCCGATGGTCCGGCCATACTCCGTATGTACTTCGCCGGATACCATGTGTTTAGGCTATTAAGAGGCGCATTGGTGTTCTGTGTGGTATCATCATCATCGGAAGACGTCCACTGCTGGACAAAGGCCTCCCCAAAAGATCGATATGACGATCGATCCTACGCTGCCCTCATCCAACTTATTCCGGCGATCTTGATCAGATCGCCAGTCCATCTTTGTGGGGGTCCTACCAACACTACGTCTTCCGGTACGTGGTCGCCATTCGAGGACTTTACTGCCCCACCGCCATCTGTCCGTCGAGTTATTTGCTCTGCCCACTGCCACTTCAGTTTCGCAATCACCTGGGCTATGTCGGTGATTTTGGTTCTCCTACGGATCTCCTCATTTCTGATTCGATCTATTTGGTACAGGTACAAACAATCACTTCCATTATTAACGTTGTCATTGATCGCTTCCTACTTCTCGTGTACTGACGAATAAATGTAAAAGTCAAATGTATTTTTATCAATTCTACATATTATTTAAATTAATAATAATATGGTTTATGTTCTAAATTCTTCACAGTCATATATTATCTACAAATACTAAAATAAAGACAATTTTTGCCACTTATGGGAGCTAGATAGAATTTTTAATAAAGGGTCTATGTCGAGCATTTATCTAACTAAATAACTTTCACATTTACATTAAATTTGAGCAAACAAACATTTAAAATTATCATAGACAAATTGGGAGTTCTTTGGATGCTACATAATGATACTCAATACGTAAAAAAATAGATTATAATAAGCGCATTGAAAGTGTTGTAAGTGGGACGTATTTCGAACGTAATTACACGGCCTATTTTTTTTCTTAATTTTTTTACTCGAGCCAACCTTATACGTTTTTCAGTTACTTTCTGAGCATATATTGAATTCATTAAATAATATCATTGATCTATCACATTCAATATAATACTGAGTAACACAGTGTAATATACTCTATGGTGATTAATGACACTGGTAAACAAAATGGCGGCACTTAACACTGAAAAGATATAACCTATGCTATAATAATAAATACGTTACACGAGCCATCTTACTGTAAACTGATTACGTATTTACCGAGTTTTTATACAAAATTATTGTTACTCTACACAAAAAATTAGTACCAGCCTAATGTTATTCAATGCGTGATTACAAAATAAATAGCTATATATAAAAATTATTATTGTACTATTATATTACTTAATATCTAAATTTCAATATTTATACAACAGTCAACAGCAATGTTCTTATATTTAATTTCTTACTAGTGTCGCTAGATGTCGCTATTTGATACAGTGGTAAGATTTCACTTGAACTAAACTATAACAATAATGAAATTATATATATATACAAAGATAATATAATAGGCTAATAATACATTATAAATGAAGTACTTAATTAATTAAAAAGTTTATAGTTTTGGCTTCTAAATATTCTATTTTAAAACGAGAAAATAATAGTTAAAGTTTTTGGTTAAACAACCTGTAAGGTAGTAAATTTTTGTGTTAATAATATCAAATAGCGAGATCTAAGACACACTCACAATAGTTCATTAAGAATTTGTCAAAATATACAACGAAGCCTTCTAATATTTGGCACAACTTGTCTAGACAACTATATCTAAGTACTCATTGAACATAATATACATAGCAGCTACATTTGGCAATTTTATAAATTCATTTACAATATTATTTTTGTGCTAATTTAAATAGTGAGCAAACATGAGATCACCTTTGAAGTTTTGTACGAAAAATATTTCATACTAATTGCAATACATACACTAATCAACTCTACACAATTGCTTGCTATTGACTTTCTGATTTTTTCAAATGCAATAATAAATGGAATAAGATGAAAATAGAAATTGTGAGATTTCTTTGAAATATATATTCATATTCTTTAAAATAAACACGGAAGTCATAATATTATGTTTACACCACGAAAACTCAACACTGTGTCGAGGTATTTCAGTTCAGTTTCTTTTAAAATTCACTATTAAAAATACTTCAGTAAGAACAGTTATTGGCACGTCATAGAGAAATATAAAAAACTAGGCGTCGTATTTTGAAAGATAGAGAAAGATAACAGATAGACCTAACATTGAATCTTTTTTAAAATACTTTAATTCATTAAAAATTAATATCGATTTTATATATTTTTTTGCTAAAATATGTTCTAGAATGCACCTAAGTACAATATCTCTATTAGATAGACGAATACAACAGCTACACAACTTTTTAACAATAATTACTTTAAATAATACTTTAATAAAATACACTTCATATTATCACTTATCACATTTTTGTTTCATGGTTTGACACTCTGTTGCGGCGCGAACTTTGCCCTCGATTAAAATTATTTTCTAATCTGTAATTAAAAATATTAAGGAATTAAAACTTTACTACAAAATACTATTTAAAAGTTTAAATGGTCAGCTAACCAATAATAGAATAGTTAACCCAACCTTTGCAGTTTCTGCCCGGAGGCCACAGAATACCTAATGCACTTCTCAGATATGATCGCATGAGAGCAACATGTCTTAATTCTCGATCTAAAGAAGTGAACCTGTGGCTGAACCCCATTAAATAATTAAACATATTGTGATGGTCCTTTATGGCATAACCAAAACAAAGGCTATTATGAATTAAATTTCATAATTTAAAAAGTGTGTGTGTACTTATGTATGCACGCAAGAAGTTATACTTCTTTGACTTAACGAAGCAAAAATAATTAAAATGATTTATTCATCGTGCTATTCTACGTTTTTAGAAACAATTTTGTAAACATCTTGCAAAGATGACTTTGACAATTTATTATTAAATAATGAATACGGCTGTATGGGCTTGAACCCTTTGCCTGTCCTAATAATGGACGAAAAACCAACAATAATAACGAATGACGCAAACGTCAGAAATTTTTAGGAACCAACTTCAACCTGTTACTTTTGTATTACAGTGATGAGCGCGCAACTTAAAATTTTACTCTCATCATTTTTTCATAACGCGCCTAAAGATGTATAACTTCAAAAATAAAATCTTGAAATTTGGGACAGCTTCATAAAACAATATATTAAAACTAAAGCGGAGCGGGCTTATTATCATTTTTATTATTGACGAATTGAGAACCTCCTCCTTTTTTGAAATCGGTTAAGCAGCCAAGCTATTATATTTGATGAGATGTGATCTATCCAATTCTTTTTTTGTTTCACTGACAAGCAACAGGTAAAGTTGTTGTGAAATGATCTACCATGCCCACTATCAACCCATGATTCTCACCAAGATTCACCGTAACAATATTTCAGCATCAATTAAATATATGTTCATTGTGAGTCTTCTAACACATTTATATGACTAGGAATGTTTCGAAGAGCTGTAATATCCCATTCCTGCTACAGTCTTTTATAATTACACCAGAGATCTCTGGTGTTGTAAAAGGATAAGCGCGGTGGTGATCAGGTGGGTGAGCTGCAAGATCGCATGTTTGAAGACTCACCGTGCGGCACAGGTGATCACCTGTCGCAGAGGGTGCGCAGGTGTCAGGGCGCGGCCAGTGTGCTGCAGTCCCGGCAGGAGGCCATCTCCCCGCGGTACCGCTCCACCTGCAGGCACGCGTCTGCGGCGCCATATTGCCGCGCGACCGACTGGCAGCGGGACAGGACCGTCTCCCACTCGGATAACTCGTCTGCATAAACACCACAGAGTAACAATTGTATTCCTTGTAAGGAATACAGAGGGCCCACATTCTAGCGCTGTACAAAGCTCAGTTCCGGCCACTCATGGAGTGTTGCTTTCATCTCTGGTCTTGCGCACCCCAGTATCAGCTCGATCCATTTGACCGCGTGCAACGCAGAACAGCTCGAATTGTCGGGATCCAGTGCTCTGTGAACGGCTGGATCACTTGGCGCTGCGTAGAGACGTCGTTTCATTGTGTGTCTTCTACCGCATTATCACAAGGAGTGTTCCGAAGAGCTGTTTAACCTGATTCCTGCCGCCGAATTCCAACTTTGCACAACACGCCACAAGTTAGGATATCATCCCCACCATCTGGATGTGTGGCGGTCCTCCACAGTGCGGTTTTCAAAGAGCTTTCCTCCACGTACTACAAAGCTGTGGAATGAGCTTCCTTGAACGGTGTTTCCAGGACGATACGACATGGGTACCTTCAAAAAAACCGCGATCACAAGCACCTTCCTCAAAGGCCGCAACGCTCCTGTGATTCCTCTGGTGTTAAAGAGAATGTGGGCTACGGCGATCACTTAACACCAGTTGACCTGTACGGTAGTTTACCCTCCTTTTCCATTAAAAAAATTTACAGGCTAACAACATAATATTATGTAGGTAGGCGGGGCTAGAAAATTAGACCGGTCATTGAGATTTAGAAATAGCATTGTAAATTGTGAATACTTTATTCTTTTGTGTGAGTGTGTATCTGCAATACGTATGTATTGTGTAATAAAAGACAAGAAATAAAAGTAGTCAGATTGTTTTTTTTTTAATTTGTTTAGTAATGGTAACTGATAAACCAGTTCTATGTATGATAATTGGACGTAGTTCCTGAAAAATGTTCTTAGCCACAAAAATCACATTTTAAGAAATTCGTGTTTAAAGTTTAATACATATTGGTGTATTCCATAGATGTGGGTTGGGCTATGAAGTCATTTACAGGGTAGGGCTGCCATTTTTCGGCAGTCCGTTAATATGAATCACGTGACCAGTTTGTGTTCTTAACTCAATTTCGATATGATTGAGGTTTGGAACGTTTTTCTGTAATAACGTCAAATTTTAAAATAACGGTGTGTACTATACCTATAGCGATGTGGGCGGTCAACACCACGTGATGCGTGGACAGAGCCCACGCGTGCGCCGAGTGGACATGCCTCACGCCACTCACCGTGGACAAAGCACCCACACACTCCCGATACCTGCCCACACAAACAAACACACACACTTGATTCATTTAAACATAAATAAAATTTGAAAGCAAAATTTTATGAACGAAGCGGAACTCGAACCCACGACCTCTCGCGTTCCATGCGAGTGCTCTTCCAACTGAGCCAACCGTTCGAGTGACGGATCGTCATAAAATCTTGTATGCTTTGTTCAACTCTCAGGTTGTGGAGCGATCGTTGATATCCTGCCCAACCCTAATATTTACATATATTAGTATATTGACTTGAGATGTCGCTGTTGCAAATCAAAACAATTTGTTATGTTTTTAAAGTGATAACCCTCACTTCTAGGATTAATACACAAATAAAAATTTGAAAACAATCGTTCATAAAATTTTGTTTTCAAATTTATATATTAACAAATCATTTAAACATGCCTTGATGTAAAGCTAAAGATTGTATTTCAGTGTACTGTATGAGTGATATAGGTTATAATTGAAATGGAGTTTGGAGAATCTTAGCCTTTGCTCTTTGCTGCTCTTACCAGTGGGAGGCTCCTTTGCACAGGGTGCCAACTAGATTATGGGTACCACAACGGCGCCTATTTTTGGCGTGAAGTAGTAATGTGTAAGAATTACTGTGTTTCAGTCATAGCTAGTGAAATTACTTGGCAAATGAGACTTAACATCTCATGTCTAAAGGTGACGAGCGCACAAAACATTCTGAGCGGTACTACAACTGTAGTACCGCTCAGAATGTTTTGGGTCTTTCAAGAATCCTGAGCGGCACTGCATTGTGGCAGGACGTATCAATTAGCATCAGCTGAACGTCCGGCTCGTTTCGTCCCTTATTTTGATTTAAAAAAACCAATGCTCTATGAAGGGAAGATATTTTACTAACGGTCGTTGCCAATATTCAGTCTATCTCCGGTTGTGACCTACTTGAGATAAAAATCGTAACTATCTTTGACTTTTCTGCCCGAATAAACTTATCAACGGTAACTCACCTTATCCGTACACGCTGGACGTATAGCTTACCAGCGATAGAAGTTTGTATGCAATTCACGCGTCCCAATATAAGGCGATAAGAATGACTTATCGGGTATATTGAAACAGCTTCAGATTATTGACAGTAGGAGGTAGTTATTTATCTCTAGCTCTGGATAGTATATTGGTAACGGCCGTGAGTAGTTGCAGCAATCACCTGAAGTTATCAGGAACGGCCTGCATGAGCATGGCTAGAGCGTCCCTCACGACGCGCGCTGACGTCATCAACACGAGCACACTGAAGACGAACGTGCAGATTGGATCTATCACCTTCGCTTGCGGCTGAAACGGCACCAATCTATTTATATAACTCATCAAAGTAAAAAGAATTTCAGTTTTAAGTAAGTATGTGTTATACTGTAAGTATTTAAAATTTTTCAAACGTTTCTAAACCACAGCGCGAGTTTGTCTCGTAATGGGCTACGCTGAAAACCAGCGCTGTAGCATTTGCTACAGCATACCTACGCTGAGCGGTGTCCATTTTCACATCATTTTTGATTGTATTGTTAATTATATAATTGAATTCACAAATATTATTTTACTTTAAGCGATAATGTTATGTTTTAATTTATAATTAAATAGTGTGATGATGATGTGAAATAAAATATGTCTATGTCAAATACTATCCTCAGCAAACATACATACACTCATGCCTTGTTCCCGTCGGGGTAGGCTCACGCGCTTCCTCTACATTCATTCTACGAGGTCTTCCGCGACCGACTTGTATCTATCCTCAGCGTCTGAATGTGTTTTTTTTTATGGAGACAAACGAGCGTTCGGGTCACCTGGTGTTAAGTGATCACCGCCGCCCACATTCTCATGCAACATCAGAGGAGTCACAGGAGCGTTGCCGGCCGTTTAGAAAGGTGTTCGCGCTTTTTGAAGGTACCCATGTCGAATGGCGAATCGTCCTGGAAACATTGTCCAAGGAAGCTCATGTTTTTTATATATAATAAGGGACGAGACGAGCAGGACGTTCAACTGATAGTAATTAATATGCCCTGCCCATAACAAAAGTGCTGCTCATGATTCTAGAAAAACCCAAAAATCGTGAGCGGCACTACAATTGCACTCGTCACCATAAGACACAAGATGTTAAGTCTCATTTGTCCAGTAATTTCACTAGCTACGGCGCCCTTCAGACCGAAACACAGTAAGGTTTACACATTACTGCTTCACCACGGCAGAAATAGGCGCCGTTGCGTTACCCATAATCTAGCTGGCATCCTGTGCAATGGAGCCTCCCATTGGTAAATGTCAAGTGGTTTTCATAGAGATTTTTTGATCGATGCCACATTAAAAAAAAATCTCACACTCGCTAAACACGGTGATAACATTCCTGTGATACCTCTGGTCTTAGCAAGAAAGATTGGGCGTCGGTCGCCACGTAACATATTCAAGTGATAGGATGGTTTGTCCTCCTGAACCGTAAAAAATATGTCGTCACGTAAAACCCTTCACGGATTTTATCGAAATCTTAGCTGTTTAAGAGTACGTACAGTGACAAAGATCTCACTCAAAATGACCGCGACGGCTTCTCGTCATTGTTTCTTGCTGTTATTTATGGACAAATGTATTATTTGGATCATATCTATCTATATTGTAGAAAATCTAATGCTGCTTAGGTACTGAAGCATACATATAATTATTTAAGTTACCTGTTTGTTATTTAGAATAATGAAGTAGGTATACATAAATTAAGTATTTGTAATTTTAAATCCCTTTAAAAATTTTTTATCTACATCCATGCTTTAAATCCTCTATTAAAGATTCTGAAACAGTTAGCTTATTGCCAACATTAAAACACCCAATGTCCTAATAACCATTACATCAACTAAACGAGTGTTGTAATGTTGTACTGAATTTCATAACAACACTCCTTTGTTTTTTTCGATACCTTCATGCGCAAAGAGTTTCAACAGACAGCCTCATTCTTATTGGTATCTGTATGAATTTCAAAAAAAGAACATTTACGTTTACGTGCGCTCCACAGTACGAGAACGTCGCGCGCCGTAAAAAAGAGTAGGTTATTCGATTAGCCGTTTTTTTTTAGATATTTTTATTGTTTTGTTTACAAAAAATGAGTGATTCAAGTTTTGACGGCACACCGCCAGATATTTTAATAACTAATAATTTGTTTATAATCGGTAATGGATGTTATTAGGTTACTAATAGGACTGGCTGTTTTAATGTTAGCAGTAAACTAACTGTTTCATAATCTTTTAGAGGATTCATATTATGGGTGTAGATAAAGTCTTGTATGCAACTGTTAATAATTAGCTATTAAAAGACCCGTGTGATAAACACACATTCGTGTTTTAATACCCCTTATTATACAACAGTTGCATAAATAACTATTGTAATACCGACCGATATCTGTTAAAAAACGTGTTTCTACTGTTATTACTTGTATTTCTAGGTTTTAATGTACACTGGGAACATACAACTGTAATAATTATGATAACAAAGAAATTTCAAATCAAAGCAATCAGTGACAAAGATACATATACCATCCCCATGTAAATTTAACTATAGTTCAAATAAAAGGAATCAGGATTTAGCAGGAAGTATTAATTTAATATTGAGTGGTAGGTAGCTTACATAAAACTTGATGAGTATTGCAGCCAGAAGCACCCCGCAGCTCTGAATGAGGTCTCCGATCACGTGGATAAGGGCAGCTCGGAGGTTTATGTTCCTGAGTCACAAAAACATACATACAGGGTATGTTCAGATATGCACTGCGTGCACTGCACAGTGCTATCACTGTAGAAAAATTCTTAACGTTATACACTGCCAGTATACTGCCGCAGTAATCTAGGGAAATATATGACGTCATAAATCGGCGCCATATTCTACTGTGAGCACTGGCGTTTTCGAGGTAAGGTTCTCGCAGTACTTTGATCACGTGATCAGTCAAAACCACTCGAGCGCCTGACTTTTACGCCTAATATTTTTAGTTTGACAGTACTCCAACAACAGTTTTTTTTTAATGAACTAGAAAACTTTAATACAGTCATTTGGCAAAATGCGGTTGACAGTATACGGGATTGCGTTCCGTTTTAAATAGTAACAAGTATAACTAACTATAAAGGAACGGCTTCACAGAATGCTAAATTGACGTCACACTGTACAGTGGTCGCAGTGCATATCGGAACATGTGGGTACACAATCAATCATTTCATTTAAGAGAGACATACCTAAGAGCCATAATTTTTTTATTACTTCTGAATCATGCCTAAATGAATACTTTGTTGATAAGATTTTATGAAAGAGAATAATTGTATCTAGATTTCATTGCTAATTTTCCTAATTTAACCTCTCCAATTGTTTGTTTGTTAGCTATGACGTCATAGTACATAACAATCAAACGCGACAAAATGGCGGCGTTTCAAGTGTCCATGTTGATGAGCTACATATTTAAAATGAATATACTATAAATTAATATTACTTACATGTGCTGACCCAGCAATGTTGTTTTGAATTGTCATATGAAATACAACATTGCCTGAAATATTTGTATTGCGAATATATAGTCAAAAAAATATAGGTTCCACATAAGTAATCACCAACATATCATACATAAACCTTCTCCGATACACGCTGCTTTTAATAGTGTAAGTATTTTATCGATCGGTTCAGTAATTTTCGCAATATGCGGTCATATTGCGAAAATTAACGGAAAAATACGGCTCTCCACTTATTAGTATATATGATAATGGAATCATTGGCAATCAAAATGCTTTATCATTATCCTTATATCATACAGTTTATACTTTACATATCGACACTAAAGGGATTGTGCATGTTTATGGCGTTATAGAGAGTTGGCGCTCAAAGGAGAGAAGAAAAATCAGAATTAGAAAAAGAAAAAAATATTTCAGACTATTGATAGTAGTTATGTACATAAAAAAATAATCGTATTAGAACGCTATTGCGTATAGTCTGTTATTTTTGTCTCACGTCTTTTGCTGCACCAGTAATTTTGTTGTATATTTTAACTTATTTTATCATATTTATCTTGCGATATTGAGGTATCTTGGTGATAAAGGAGGTAATTTTCCAATAATTTAGCTGCTTTCGTTGAATACGTAGATTTAAAGAGACTGACGTTACATGGAGTATACACTGTATATTTTTGTTAGAGAAATTAAAGGGACTCGGACTCTTGATTCGGGACATCTAGCTACGGTGAAACAGTGCAATATTATACCTGGGCGCGCCGGCGACCACGGTAGCCTCGGCTGCAGCAAGATCCTTCATCCCGTAGTCCCCGTTGGCCAGGCTTCCGTTTGCCTGCTTCTGTTCCTGCCGCCTGAAGAACCGGAAGCGCGACTTGTATGTGTGCGCGTGCGCATTCGAACACGACGCGCCGCCATGCGTGTGGTGGTGGGCTGTGATTGGACAACATTGAAAATTTGCACACCATAAGCAACATTGCAATTTAATGACAGTCAGAAATTCTGCCACAAATCGCTCCCTTACTGTAAGTCGTTAAGGAGTTCCATCATATTAGTCTACATTTCCAAAGTAGGTGACTCAAATATCCGGTAATCATATATAAGATTCGGCTGAGTATCGTTAATTTGCTCATAAGAATTGAAGAGTTCCGTTACTTTTTCATGGATCCCACAGTTAAAACCTCACCAAACCCTCATCAAACTACCCTTTAGGTACATATTTCCAATAAAAAAAGAGAATAATCGAAATCGGTTAATTGAGTAATTCGTCTATTGGTCGCGCGCTTACTTGATGAAAATTTTAGACTTTTATGGTTTTCTAATCAATGCCATTATCAGATCTGGGACCAAATTGCAACGGGAGCACACGGGAAGCACCAGAATTGGTTCACCCAGTCGAAATGAGAACCTCATCCCTTTTGAAGTCGGTTTAAATAAACAACGACATAGTTAATGTCACATCAGATCTCGATCTGAAAGTCATTGCCACACTCACATATATCGCTAGGCAAAAGGTTAAGCCTTGCCAAATGCAAGGGTATGCATGCATGGCCCAGCCTGATACGAAGAGATACAATGTTAAGTCTCATTTGCCCAGTAATTTCACTAGCTACGGCGCCCTTCAGTAAAGTAACACAATAATGCTTACACATTACTGCTTCACGGCAGAAATAGGCTCCGTTGGTGTACCCATAATCTAGTTGGCATCCTGTCCAGTAGTATGACTCACCGATGTCGGAGCCGCACCCGTGCAGCACGACCGCCAGAAGCACGTTGAAGGCCACCCCACAACCAGACACGACCATCATCATGTCGGGCTCGATGTGATAATCGCCAGTATGGAGCCGCAACGCCGCCACGTACACGAAAACGCCCGTCAATGCCCAGATCAGGATCACGGACGCCATCGCACCCAGAACCTCTGGAGTACGTGACACGTTACAATATTATCGAAATTAAATTAAATTTGTAACCAAAATTCACTGTGACTCCAACCCGCGACCTCTCGGGTTCCGTCCAAGACCGACATTTCAAATCAACGGCAAGTCAATTTAAGGCCGGCAACGCTCTTGTGACTCCTCTGGTGTTGCAAGAGAATGTGGGCGGCGGTGATCACTTAACACCAGGTGACCCGTACGCTCGTTTGTCCTCCTATTCCATTAAAAAAAAGTCAATTTCCTAATATGCAATTTTTGGGGTTGAGCAGGCTATCAACTATAAAGTAGATCCTGTAGAATGTAGATGGAATCTGAGAAATCAAGATTAACGAACCACACGTCACTTGAACGATTGGCGCAGAGGAAGAGCCCTCGGACGGAAACCCTGAGGTCGCGGGATCGTTATCCCTCATCGTTCATAAATTTTGGTTACAAATTTAATTTAATTAATCGCAGAAGTGAGGGATATTACTTCTAAAATAACAAATCGACTATCAAAATTGTTGTATCTCCTACGTGACAGCTCTCTCTGCCTCGGTCTACGTATAATCGCCTCCGACCATAGCAGAAGCCACTTTATATTTTATGGAATAGGAGAATTAAAAAGGATACAAGTACCTTTATGGTAAAATGAAAAGAAAAGGATTTTTTTTTTAACTGAAAACTTCTTTAGCTGCATTGGGTACTTTATGGTAGGAGAAAATCTTACTGTTCGCGTCACCGACAGGCTCATTATTTGCGCGATAAATAAATAATAAAAAAACATATAAGTGAACATATATAGCTAGACACTTTTTGGATGGGTAAAATCTCGTGAGTTCGCGACACCGAAATGCTTACAGCAGTGTATCTGTAGCTATACATCTGACGTAGCTATTGTGCAACATTAGTGCTGTGTATCTCTTATAAATGAACTTGAATCTATTTTGTAAAAAGTTCAATCATTGTGTATACTGTATGTACTGTGAATAATTGAAATGGTGTTTTAATGGAAATTAATAATTTAGTTGTTTTTAAACATTATGAAATATAGAATTTTTATACTAAAAGTTTTAAGTTTTCACTTTTATCGGCAGTCTCTACAACTGCTTATTTATTATTGTCTTTTCTCGAATCATGTAAAAAAATTCATTAAATTAATAAACAGCCAACAAGAATTAATAAACAAGTGAACGGTGGTTGTTTAATGTAACAGGCAATTATGTCATATTCGACCTTAGTACGCAGGACATAAGGAGAAAATGGGATGTGACCCTTTCTAACATTACATCATTAAGGCATAAAAAAGGCATTTATTTTCTCAAAATTGATTCCTTCAGAATTCTTTTTTATGTCATTATTTCTAATATACTAGACACTACTACCGCTTCGGAAACAAATGGCGCTCTGACAGAGGAGAAGCGGCGCAAGAAACTCTTCCAGCATTCTTTTTTTTGCGCTCTCTAATCAAATATACTACATTATACTGTCATTGCTATTTCTATACAATAATCATAATCTAAAAGACTATGATTATGATCCGTCGTCCTCGTCCAATCAGAGTCCGATCCGTATCCGTGAAAACACGGTCCGGGGCAGTTGTAGAACTATTTCTATGGTAGTTTACGAACTAGATCCGGCTTCCGTCATCCGATTCCTTTCCGTCAACCGTAGAAATAGTTCTCCGATTACTTCGGACCGTGTTGTCAGGGATTCGGATTGGACGAGTGCGCAAGCGCTCTTAGTCGACTGGAAGCGCTTCAAACATGATCATTATAAGAAACGTAACTCACCAGCGCGTCGGTACCCGTAGGACATGTGACTGGTTGCCGGACGGTTGGCGCAGCGGAAGGCGAGCAGAGCCAGTGCGAACCCGCCGCAGTCGCTGAGCATGTGGGCCGCGTCACTCATCACCGACAGGCTGCCGGCCAGGTACCCACCGATGATCTCGCAGATCTGGAAACGAGCACGGAGCATCAATAATATTTTCCTTCCTTACACAGGGTGCCGGCTAGATTTTGGGTACCACAACGGCGCCTTTTTCTGGCGTGAAGCAGTAATGTGTAAGCATTGTATTTCGGTCTGAAGGGCGCTGTAGCTAGTGAAACTAATGGGCAAATGTGCCAACATCTTTTGTCTCAAGGTGACCAGCGCAATTGTAGTGTCACTCAGAATTATTGGGTATTTCAAAAATCCTGAGCGGAACTGCATTGTAATGGGCAGGGCGTATGAATTACCATCATCTGAACATCCTACTCGTCTTGTCCCTTATTTTCATAAAAAAAAAGAAAGATTGTTTAGTGCGATGGCCAAGTCAATCTATTTATTTAAAACATAAAAGATTTCTTTGAGATAATCTAAATCGGCCATAATAGCAAAAAAATTCTTTGCGTCGGTTAGAAAGGAGACAGTGTAACATTATATAGTATTTCCTACAAAGATTGACATTATGTTAATTGTTAACAAATATATTCTTTATGCAATTTTAATTTAAAAAAAAAAGTATATTCTAGCATATAAATTTTAGCCTAACAAAAAAAATACCGATCGAATTGATAACCTCCTCCTTTTTGAAGTCGGTTAAAAAAACATTGTATCGAATCATAAACGCATCGTATAGGTAGTTCGACTAAGCCATTTTATCAAGCACGTAACAAATTTCGTAACATTAGAAATATTTATCAAAATAATACTACGATAAGATTGCACGAGTTGTTATTGCGCGGCTATTTGTTTCTCGCAAAAGTACATGAGCGACATAAAATATACTATTCCGAAACTGAAAAAAATAAATTTGCTTGTAAGAGTCAAAAAAAAAAATATTGAAGTAGGCGTTATTTTGCGGAAATCCATAATTATACAGTCTCGTGCCAGATTTTGGCGAGACAGCACGCCCTGAGGATGCCTCGTGTACAGGCGAAACACGTGTCGAATTGTTTATAAACAAATATTGGCGGAATTAACACTAAAGAAAACTTAAATCATGTCCCGCGCGTTATTCGCCTCAGTTTGAACAGAGCGTAAGGTGGAATCTTACAAGCACATTACATATTTAAGAGTGACGGGCGCAATACAGTGTGAGTAGATAGTATCGCGGGCAGGGCTATTATCTCGTTCCGTTGCCTATTCAAATTCAAATATTTGTATTTAAAAATACGATATAATATCACTTATTGCATTTCAAAAAGTATCACCACAAGTTAGGATATCATCCTCACCATCTGGATGTGTGGCGGTCCTCCACAGTGCGGTTTTCAAGGAGCTTTCTTCCACGTACTACAAAGCTGTGGAATGAGCTTCCTTATGCGGTGTTTCCGCCACGATACGACATGGGTACCTTCAAAAAAAGCGCATACTCCTTCCTTAAAGGCCGGCAACGCTCCTGTGATTCTTCTGGTGTTGCAAGAGATTGTGGGCGGCGGTGATCACTTAACACCAGGTGACCCGTACGCTCGTTTGTCCTCCTATTACATAAAAAAAAATCACCCATTCCAGTTTCTTTTTGACTAATCGAAAAGCAAATGCATCTTCAGTGATAGACAATGCCGATGGCTATTTCACGTTGCCGATCGTACTCGTCAGACCGGAACACAACAATACAATTATTGCACCATCATTTAGCGAAAAAAAACCAAACTGTTTTTTGGTAGTAGGTACTTGGTTCTAATTAAATGTTATGTAATCGGCCACTATTTCAAATACTAGATACTTACGGCCGTTCCCAATTTTCAGTCTATCTCCGGTTGTGGGTTACTTAAGATAAAAATCGTAACTATCGTTGACTTTTCTGTCCCAATAAACTTAACGACGGTAACTCACCTTATCCGTACACGCTGTCTGTCAATGGGAGGACGTATAGCTTACCAGCGATAGAAGTTTGTATGGAAATTGCCATTCACGCGTCCCAATATAAAGTGATAAGAATGACTTATCGGGTATATCGGGACAGCTTCCGATTATTGACAGCTAATTACTGACAGTAGAAAGTAATAATATATCTCTATCTGTAGATAGTATATTGGGAACGGCCGTTAAAGAATACACTATTATATTAAGTGTATATAAATACAGATCCATAATAATTATTCTTATTAAAATGCTAAAAGCAGTCAATAGATTGAAATATCAATCGTGGATCGCCAATTCAGCAGTGGGATTGAAAATGGAAAGCGGTCGTTACACTCTCTTTCTCTAGTCGTTCCCTCGTGACTGAGGATCGTGGTCATCAACAAGTGGTTCACACTTGGAGGGAACTATTTGTTTCCATCGGCCTATCTTCATCGCTAATCCAGAGCTAAACCTCGGGGACCTGGAGTCCTTTATTTGGTAGGTCCATCTGATAGGAGATGGGCCTCGAGTTCGCTTGCCATTTGTGATCCCAACTATGATCAATTTCTCCAGGCTCTCGTTGCCCCTTCGCATTATGTGGCCAAAATACGAAAGAATCTTGAAGAAATCTTGAGCTGTGAGAGATCGATACACTATGGTTGATGGTATTGTTCAGTAGTTGATGCTCACCATAAAGACTGCGCAGAGTATGAGAGCTGTGACGAGCTGGGGCACCGCGCTGGGGGGCTCCGGCCGACTCCAGTGGCAGTGCTCCTCCGTGTCGGGAGCCGTCGCCACAGGGACTTCGGTGTAGGTTTCCTGCAAACATGCATCAAATCATTTCTATCGGAATAAGTGACGGAAAAGGAAAGAAAAAGCGGATCATCTGCTCATAGCAGTGACAATAATATGAGTCTTAGCTCGTAATGCATTACAAAACATCCTACGGCGTAGCGTAATGCAATTCGATCTGATAACGTTGCACTGCGTCACTAGTTAGTTTCTAATATATTTTAACTTTGTATTTTATAAAGTTGTATTATTTGTAAAAATTAAAATATGAATGAAGATTAAAAACACATGATGAAATTACCCCGATACTTCAAGTAATAAAACAAGACAGTACAACTGGATCACTATTTCGCGGCGGGTAAAAAATAGACAAAAAAATTGCATATACAGTTATCATTATCAATTAAACGTTCAGATTTCTATTTTCATTTAAAGACTTGCTAGCGAGTACGTAAATACAAGATGGCGTAAAAGTAATGTGAATAAAGTGAACAAGTTACCATTTTGTTAAAAAATAAATAAAATAGGTACCTTCATTTTTACGAAAAATTTACTTAAGAGTCGAGATCCCGCCTTTTGAACATACGATATAACTAGTCTTGCCATAAATATTTTATATTGTAACACATTAGAATTAGATTTTTTTTAAATTCTAATTTGGAACTTCAGTAATTTTCCACCACTTCACTCTATTCTATTCGAGTTTCACACTAAGTCACAATAATAGAATTGGATGTAAGAGACAGCCTAGGGAAACTCTCTAAGAAAAAAAAAGATTCACTCGATTGTATGAAACGTGCAGTCATTGATATTGACAGATAATGTATAATCTTGTAAGAAACGGAGATAGCCGAAATCCACTGCGTTTTAAGAAACTGTTCGCTTCAAAACATAGCCGGACTATACATTATCGCAAATCGCCATACTGTAATTACTACTATTTCAAACCTATGTTAAATCTCACTGCACATTTCATATTAAACTAAATTTCAATTTTTACTTAGGCAGTCCCGTCTCTTATTACGCATCCTCGTACGAACATCCTCTTTTGTTAGACTTTAGAGAAAACAGAATTTTAGTGAATACAAAGTGGACATGAAACCGTCGGTCATTTTCAAGACTTTTCATTTAGAAACTAAAGGAGGTATCAGTCGTACCAACACATCCTCTGTCGGAGACCATAACAGATCGGGGGGGACGCATGATGATAGAACTGTAAAGTGTGTTAAATTCAGAATAAGCCTAAATCCTATAAAGACACAAAAAATATCGCGAGAAATCATGAATCCGCTAGAACTATTTCTAGCATCGTCAAAGAAGACCTAAATCTTGGTGCTCAGCGTCAATATAAATGTTATGCCCTAAATCTATCCCTACAGATAAAGAGAGTGGCTTTATCAAAAATCTTGCCGCGCCATACGTAGGTGAAAAATACAAGAAGATCCACTTTCAATTTTCACTGATGAAAAAAAAATCACAATCGAAGAGCTCGACACGACACAGTGTACGCTCAGAGATCCACAAAAGCTTTACAAGCGGTGGTTTAGTGGGGAGTTTCTTATCAAGGAGTCGTAAACATTCATTTTTGTGAACAATTTTTTTTTACGGAATAGGAGGACAAACGACCGTAAGGGTCAATTGGTGTTTAGTGGTCACCGCCGCCCACATTCTCTTGCAACACCAGAGGAATCACAAGAGCGTTGCCGGCGTTTAAGGAAGGTGTACGCGCTTTTTGTGAAGGTACCCGTGTCGTATCGTCCCGGAAACGCCGCACAAGGAAGCTCATTCCATAGCTAAGTAGTACGAGGAAGAAAGCTCCTTGAAAACCGCACTGTGGAGGACCGCCACACATCCAGATGGTGGGGATGATATCCTAATTTGTGGCAATGAGTGAAAACATCAACCGAAAGGCATCGAGTGACTGTCTTAGCTCTCTGTTGTGAAACATGAGAAAAGTTAGGGCCACGCCACTTTAACATTGTAGGAGTTACTTTTAACTCCTACAATGTTAAATTGTAGAAAGAGTTTGGTAGTTAGTTCGTGATATACTCGTATAACAACAAAAACAATTAATTTATCAATGCCACTCGCCACTATACAACTGGTTTATCAGTCACAATTACTAAACGCATTTATCAAGAAAACAAAAAAGAAACAATGTAAAAAAATATCCCACGATCATAGCAGGTCATTGACAAATTTTGAACAATTCACTTGTTTACAATTCACAATGTTATTCATAACAAAATTATAATTATTAAGGCTAATAAGACATCACACACACACTTAAACTGATGAAAATTATAATCTGTGCTTACGTACGTAGCACAGAATAATCAGTTCGTAAGAGAAAAGACAGAGAAATGGTCAAGAACTGAATGGCAACCACTAGACGGCAAAAGAAATAGAGGTAGAGAGCCTGTGAGATGGGATGACGACATCAAGAAAATAACGGGGCAACTATGGACTCGTACAGCAAAAGACAGGACAGAAAGGAAATCTTTGGAGGAGGCCTTTGTCGGAAGACAAGCTGTATATGTTATTGTAAGTTTAAAATGTAACACTTACGTATAACATTTTTTACTGCCGAGCACAAAAAAATATACTACATATTTACAATCATAACTATTCTACATTGGGCGATTATTTTGATAATTAAAATGCGATGGAGGTTTTGGGGCTTTAAGGGAAGAGAACGAGGTTTTACTTCTACTGTATATTATTTGGTAATTATATTTTGTAACGATTATACAAAGTTGTTATGTCGTCAACATAATAGTTTGTACAACATCAGTTTATCTAAGCCACGCTGTGTAGAACGTAACCTTGGCACTGATTACCTGTGTCACTAAGTTGCAGGCAGCTATAATATCATTTGTTAACTTATCAGCGTAGAGCCAAAAATAAGTACTGAGAAATTTGGAAAAGACATTTATTTTATGACGTATGCCTACATCCGCTGGCTTTTGCCAATTTTGGTTTGAAAGTGAATTCAAATTCAAATATTATTATTCAAAATAGGATTTAAAATCACTTATTGAACGTCAAAAACTACCACCCATTCAAAAGAGACTGCCTCAGACCTGAAAAGAATGGGCGCAAGAAACTCAGCGGGCTTTTTTTTTAATATAAAATATGGTATGGTATAGGGGCTCCTGTTTCCGCAATTAAACCACTAGCATGGGTCCATTTTGCGTGCAGTAATGGCCGGTTACTCCAACCAGCCCAGCTCCTTCCAGAAGTTCAGAACATTCCTGGGGTGTTCACAGACTTCTTGGAGCGACCTCGTATTGGTTAAGGTTTTTGCCCGTTGGTTGGCCACCCCCGCACATTCCAGGATTACGTGAGCGACCGTTTCGTCTTTGGTCAGACAACCTCTGCACTTAGGACTGTCCGTTACGCCGATTGTGAAAAGGTGTTTGTTTAGTGATGTGTGACCCGTTAGGGTGCCCACCATTATACGGATGTCATGTCTGTTGAGGCTCATAAGTCTACGTGTCAGTTTGGGCGATAGTGCAGGTATCGCCACCTTCGACTGAATAATATAAAATATGGATTACAATGTAATATCGTACAATAAACATTTATAATTAAAGAGCCTGAGGGTGTTCGCTTTATTCCCCGTGGTGTCATTAAGAAAATCGTTTATGCTATAATAACCTTTCGCACACAAACGTTTTTTAACAATTCTTTTAAATTTCGTAACACATTTGTTTTGTACATTTTCTGGGATCATATTGTAGAAGCATATACATCGCCCAACAAAAGACTTACCAACTCGACCCAACCGAGTAGTAGGCATAACAAGTTTATGTTTGTTCCTCGTGTTAACATTATGAATGTCACAGTTTCTAGAAAAATCCTCTATGTGCTTATGAACATACAGAACATTATCAAAAATGTATTGAGAAGCAACAGTCAAAATGTTTATTTCTTTAAATTTTTCTCTTAATTCTTTGATTGATTGATGAATCGTGAGAGGTACCTACGGGTACCTATGCTATCGCATTGTATCAACGTTTTTGTTCTTTGAGGAACAGAATGCGACTTTTGAATTACATCTATTGAGCATATTTTTGCACTGTTACAAAAAACTACACTGTTTCATTGTGTTTTCAACCTGCCTGACCGAGCTATAGGTCCGGGTTCGAATCCCGGTAGGTGCAAACATTTAAATGATGAATATGGATGTTTGTTTCTGAGTCATGGATGTTTGTATGTATTAATGTATGTTTAAGTAAGTTTATCGCATTAAATATATCGTTGTCTTGTACATGGCTTGTTTGGGGCAAGATAATTTGTGAAAAAGTGTGTCAATATTATTATTATTATTATTTTTTACCTTATTAAAATGAAATGGATGCTTAAAGATAACTGAAAATAAAAATATTTTTATTGCATTTATTTATAGCATAATACAAAGGAGGTATGGAGCCAGATGCAACTTTTCGTAGTAGGAACCTATTTTAAAACGAGTTTCTGTTGTTGTCCAATAAGGTTCTATTCATATTTGGACTATATATAACATCACAAATTAATATTATTATACCAATATCCGCCATCTTTGCTACCAATGTTAAATCAATTTTAGGATTGCCTGAATGTGTTCTTTAGACTTCACCTTTCTTGTGGGCAACAAAAGTCAATCAATCTGAAACCGGAGTATCAAAAATCTTCTCCCGTCCTTAGCTTCATACAATTTAGAACCATCCTTTATGGTATCGTCGTTACAGAAGTCAGACAAAAGGTCTATATAAAATTATCGTTTTTTTTATGGAAAAAGGAGGACAAACGAGCGTACGGGTCACCTGGTGTTAAGTCATAATAAGAAAGTGACCGCAGCCCACATTCTCTTGCAACACCACAGATATCACAGGAGCGTTGCCGGCCTTTGAGGAAGGTACCTTCTAGAACCGTGTTCTAGAAAAAACATATTTACTTTTGAACTACTTTTTTACTATTATTCAGCAACTGCATCACAAGTTACGGTTCGTTGCAGTTTGTGACATTGGCAATATTAATAAGTGAAAGTTACGAAAACGTGTCGCAGCAATATATACTAGGTTTTTATGTCTGTCCGATAAATGTTCGATAAACCGAAGCCGACCAGTAAGAACCTGAAGAAGAACCTGAGGGTCCCCTACTCATGAAAGGCATAAAGGCATATTCTCAAAATTGATTCCTTTAGAATTCTTTTTGATGTCACTTCTAAAACTACAACCTGAGAGAGAAGAACAACAAGCCCCGCAAGAAAATCTCCCAACATTATTTTTAATAAAATATACAATATTGTACCGTCATTGTTATTGGTGTCATCTTAACCTAGTGCCAGGCTGTCCGATGACTGAGATATTCAGCTGTGGAGTAGTAAGATTTATATTAGAGCCAATTTTTAATAAAAACATTTAAATTTATTTATATAGACAATGCCTGAACAGTGTCTAGGATTTATAATAAAAGTGTATACATTTAACCTTAAAGCTATTATGTATCTTATTAAGCCTAGAGTAAGTTACAAGCAATCCGTTTTTTCTAGTGTTATTATTAGTGTTAGTATTTTTGTGAACCTAAAATATATTAACCCCCTTATTCATAATAGTCTGCTAACTTAAAGCATTGCTAATTCTCACTCTGTCTTCTTCTATTGACCTAAGTCAGAATGAGAAAAAACACTCCTTAGCGGCTGTTTAAAGTTAGCGGACCATTATGAATAAGGGGGTAAATATTCAATAATGTACTGACAATAAACAATAATAATAGTTATTATACATGAAATAAAAGAGCAATGGCTTGAAGGCCCCTACGTCAGAAGACTCATGAATTTCTCGAAAATAGTTCAGTGAATAAGAGTATACCTTGATCGAGAACGCAAATTGGGAAATAATTAAGCTAATTTTGAAAAACGTTCACGACTAGAACTTTTGAAGCTATATTATGGATACCACAACGGCGCCCTTTTCTGCCGTGAAGCAGTAATGTGTAAACATTATTGTGTTTCGATCTGAAGGGGCCGTAGCTAGTGAAACTACTGTGAGACTTTTTATATGACAATAAGGGACGAGACGAGTAGGACGTTCAGCTGATGGTAATGGATACGCACTGCCCATTACAATGCAGTACCGCTCAGGAATCTAGAAGAAACCAAAAATTCCGAGCGGCACTACAATTGCACTCGACACCTTGAGATATAAGATGTTTAGTCTCATTTGCCCAGTAATTTCACTAGCTAAGACGCTCTTCAGATCGAAACACAATAATGTTTACACATTACTGCTTCACGGCAGAAAAGGGCGCCGCCGTTGTGGTACCCATAATCTAGCCGGCATCCTGTGCAGAGGAGACTCCCTCTGGTAAAACTTAACACAGTAATATGAAGAAACTTTACACACTATGTTTCAAAAATGTTGAGCGCGATTGCGATGCCGCACAGAATTTTGGGTTCAATCAAAAATCCCGCATATCACTTACCATCGGGTGAACGTATTGCTCATCTCGCCAATTTTCGTATTTTAAAAAAACACTTCACACTTAATAGAAAACAATATGTTTTGTTTTTAAAGTGATAACCCTCACTTCTAGGATTAATACACAAATAAAATTTGAAAACCATAATTTTATGAACGATGATGGATTCGAACCCACGACCTCCGCGTTCCGTGCCGGTGCTCTAACCAACTGAGCTAACCGTTCGAGTACCGCCTCGTTATAAAATTCTGTTTGCTTTGTTCAACTCTCAGGTTGTGGCTTCATCTACAGGATCTACTTTACAGTTGATAACCTGCTCAACCCCAATATTTGCATATTAGGAAACTGACTTGAGATGTCGCTCTTGTAAATCTAAACAATATGTTTTGTTTTTAAAGTGATAACCCTCACTTCTAGAATTAATACACAAATAAAATTTGTAAATCAATATTTTATGAACGATGCGGGATTCGAATCCACGACCTCCGGCGTTCCTTTTACTTAATAGTAGCCCATTCACAATTAGTGCTGCTATGTTCAACCTCATACGCGTACCACTATACATTTTTATCACACCTATTCATAAAGAGCTTAGTTAGCTAGGAATTGATATGAATTTGTATTTTTATTGCACGCCTCGAGTTTGTGCTTTATAACAGACCTGTCAAGGTCACACGATTCCAACTTTTTAAACCGCATATTTTTTTTCTATTCAAATTCAAAAACACTTTATTCATGTAGGTCATGGTAATGACACTTATGAATGTCAAAAATAAAATAAAAATATTGTTTCTTATTGAATTTACCGCTACTTCGTAACGGGTTGAGCTAATGAGAAGAAGTAGCAAGAAACTCATTGCCACTCTTTTAAGTCAAGATTTACATTTTAATTGTTTTACAAATCATTTCAATTACAATATTATATGCAAAGTGACGCAACAAAAATACTCAAATATTTTTTTATATATTTTATTACTTTTACACATTATAAAAAGCACATCTATATTAAGCTGAGACACTAATGAATAATCCTGATACTTTTTTTAAGTTGTCGAATACGTATTAATAAAAAAAAAAGTTCATTAATTTTTTTTTATCGTTGACGTCCATTACTCTGGGGTTCAAAAAAACGGCGTGGCACGGATATCTCGAGAACGACCTGACGAAACGACTTAATTTTTTTTCACAATTTTCAGATTTAAGCAGAGAAGGTTCCATTCGAAAATCACTACTGTAGGCCTTCTCGTTTTTTTTAAACGCAGGTGATTCGATTTTATTCGAAATTTAACTTTAAGAAAAAAATATAGCATGAGCGTTCGAGGCGTGCACTTTTGGATTTTCCAGTTTTTTTTATTTGACAACCCATATTGCCGAATGGTTAGTGACCCTGACTACTAAGCTTAGAGGTCCCGGGTTCGAATCCCGGTAGGTACAATCATTTGTATGATGAATATGGATGTTCGTTTCCGAGTCATGGATGTTTATATGTATTCATGTATGTTTAAGTAAGTATATTGTATTAAATATATCGTTGTCTTGCCTAGTTTAGGGCAAAATAATTTGTGTAAAAGTGTGAATATTAATATTATTATACATCGTACATCGAATGACCAAGTAACAGGCTGAACGATGAGTAAACCAAGCGCGAGCCAAAGTAAAAAAAAATTGTCCAGTTTAAAAAAACTACGAATTTACTACAAGCTCTGACCTCGTTTGCAATAATTGTTTACTCAAAACCGGATTTTACCTGATTTAAAAAAAATATAGTGTCTTCCTCAAGTAGGTATTGAGAATAATAATAATATTGCCACACTTTTTACACAAATTATCTTGCCCCAAATTAGGCAAATACAAGGCTGTATTATGGGTGCAAGACAACGATATATTTAATACAATATACTTAAACATACATAAATACATATAAACATCCATGACTCGGAAACAAACATCCATATTCATCATATAAATGCTTGCACCTACCGGGATTCGTACCCGGGACCTCTAGCTTTATAGGTAGGATCGTTAACCACTCGGCTATACAGAATAATATGTGTTTATTCTATTTACTCCAGAGAAAATTGTATGGAATGCTAAAATGTGATACAGATTCTGTCCCTACATCCTTTGAACAATACAAGATAGAAATACATTATGACAATTCAATTCTTTAGAAAATCTCTACTTCTATCAATATATATATAAAAATGAATTGCTGTTCGTTAGTCTCGCTAAAACTCGAGAAAGACTGGGCCGATTTGGCAAATTTAGTTCTTGAATTATTTGTGGAAGTCCAGAGAAGGTTTAAAAGGTGAATAAATAGGAAAATGCTGCTAAATTAAATAAAAACAACAAATTTGTTTTTCCTTTGATGTGTCCATACATAATTTCTATGAGAGAATTTATTGACGCACGGTTTGACAGTTCTGCTGTGAAACAATTTCATAACGACAGCAGGGTGCATATTTTACGAAGTAATTTTTGATGTTAATATGATATATTATTGACAACTTCATATAAAAACATTATTTTATTTATTATATACAGAACGTCTGTCGGGTCAGCTAGTATATTATAAATGTGAATGTAAGTTTGTTTGTTACGCTTTCACGCCTAAACTACTGAACTAGTTTTGATGAATTTTAATATAGAGAAAGACAAGAGCTTGAGAAAGGACGAAGGCTAACTTTAATATCGAAAAAAAGGTTTTGCGGGGTTGAAATAAGGGTGGAAATTTGTATGGAAGTTTGTCATTATCGAAGATAACACCAAGAAACTTTGTATTAAATTACTTGATAAAAAATAGATAAATATTTGTTTGAGCGTTTTTCAAATTTACACCTTTGTGGGGATGAAAGTTCTAAGAGTTTGTTGCTTAAAAAAATGTTTTAACCACAGTAGCTTCTATGTGTATTATTTGCAAAGTAAGTATATTAAGAAATAAACTAAAGAAATAATTGTTAACAAGTATGCTACCACGATTCATACAAATAAATCATTTCATTTCATTTCAAAAAATGCTGCTGAACTGTATGATTTTGATCAAAGATTTTTTGCATTTATATATATATATATATATATAGGTACAAAAAATAATTACATATTATATTCATATAACTTTTATATTTTGTTACTTACTGCTACGGAACCCTTCATGGGCGGGTCCGACTTGCACTTGGCTGCTTTTTTTATGGAATAGGAGTACAAATGAGTGCACAGGTGTCCTGTTACTAAGTGATCACCGCCGATTGACTTGAGATGTCGCTCTTGCAAATCTAAACGATTTGTTATGTTTTTAAGGTGATAACTCTCACTTCACAAATAAAATTTTAAAACAAAATTTTATGAACATAATATTACCCTGAGCAGACATAAGCCTCCATGCAGCTAAATACATAACCGTAATCCTCTTACGGCACAAGTCTCCGTGCGATGTTCGTAATACGATTAGAGCACTTCACGGACGACAAGTTCAGGGACTCACGAAGGCATTATTATAGGAATAAAACAAATATACGCAAAGTCAAAGATGACATGGAGTTATAAGTGAGATGGTTCGGTCTTTTCTTACATTGATACAACACAGGAACAGACATAAACTTTTAAATGCCTACTACTCGGCTAAGGCTTTTGTGGGACGATGTATATGATTTTACAACAAGATCCCAGAAAATGGTCAAAACAAAAGTATTACGATATTCAAAAGAATTGATAAATAACGTTTGTGTGGTAAGGGTTACTATAACATAAATGACTTTCATATTGATAGGTACCACAGATTGGGAGTGGAGCGACCGCCCTAAGGCTATTAAATAATTATAACACTAGAAATAAGGGATTGCTTGTAACTAATTCTAGTAGGCTTCATAAGATACATAATAGCTTTAAGGGTCAATGTATACACTTTTATAATAAAGTCCCAGCCACTGTTCAGGCATTATCTATAAATAAATATAAATGTTTTATAAAAAAATGGCTCTGTCGTAAATCCTATTACTCCACTGCTGAATATCTAAATGATCGGACAGCCTGGGACTAGATTGTGATTATTTTATAGCGATAGAAATGACTGTACAATATTGTATATTTTTATTGAAAAGAGCGCAAAAAAAAGAATGCTGGGAGAGTTTCTTGCGCCGCTTCTTCTCTCTCAGAGCGCCATTTGTTTCCGAAGCGGTAATAGAATCTAGTAGTTATTAGAAATGACATCAAAAAGAATTCTAAATGAATCAATTTTGAGAAAATAAATGCCTTTTATTAAGTTTAATTGTACGCTATTACACTGTAAACATATTCTATACTAGCTGATCCGGCAAACGTTGTTTTGCCATATAAAGTATAATTCACGCGATAGTTTTATAAGTAATAAAATATTGCCTATATTATAGCCTGTACATCATTTTGTTCTATTGTCAATAGTTTTTGCAGCGCACGCATAAATAGGTTTTCGATTTTACACCTTGTGTTACAAAATAGCAATTTTACTACCGATCCCTAAATTTGAAAAAAAAAAACATAGCCTATAGCCTTCCTCGATAAATGGACTACCCAACACTGAAAGAATCATTCAAATCGGACCAGTAGTACCAGAGATTAGCGCGTTCAAACAAACAAACAAACAAACAAACAAACAAACAAACAAACAAACACTGCAGCTTTATAATATTAGTATAGATAAAAAAAGCCCGCTGAGTTTGTTGCGGCCGTTCTTCTCAGGCCTGAGGCATTCAATTTGGAATGGTTGCTATGTTTTGAGTTTCGATAAGTTATATCACATTCTATTTAGAAAAAAAAATATTTGAATTTGAACTAGAAATAAGGAATTGTTAATAGTTTCTAGAACTCTCCATAACCATTCATTGATTGATTATTTTCCTGACGTTATCTTAACTTACTTCTGTGTATCTGAAATATGAAATTACAGCTACTGATAAAAGATACTTAGAACGATTCCTAATGTAACTCACAATTAAAGTAAATAAATAATACAAGCCCAGAAAGTCTAAATTTAAAACGAAAAATAGTTGAATAAGAAAAATTGCAACAAGGCAATTCTTGATCCGAAACGGGATTTGACGGTAGCGTAAAATTAATTATAATATCGAATGGTTGAATGCGCATCGAATGATTCAAACAAATTACAATAAATCGGTCGATAAAAACTTAATAAAAAGTTAAACATTCAATAGGCACGCCTGAGTATTTTCAACAGATCGTAACAAGTAAACAACGAGTTAATATATAAAGAAGAATCAATATTATATTCGTTTATTCTGCGTCTACAATCACCAAATATACACTCTTAAGATTTTACTTTGAAGTAACACTAAAATAGTAATAAGTAAATTGATGTAACCACTTCAATTCGAAAATAAAATCATAGTTTCAGTTCATAAAAAGAATTATTTAATGTAAAAAATTAATACCTACCATAAGATAGAATTTCACACACACACACATACTCACACCTTGTTCCCGTCGGGGTAGGCAGAGACAATAGAATGCCATTTGCTTCTATCCTTACAAACCTCACGCGCTTCCTCTACATTATTACTCTTTTCATACATGCTCGCCGGTTGCGGGTGCTTCGGACCTCTCCTTTTCTCAAAACGTCCCCAATTTGATCGACGAATGTTCTACGAGGTCTCCCGCGACCGGCTTGCCCACACACACTTGCCTTATATATTTGATGCGTCATTCTTTCTTCACTCATTCGCTCCACGTGTCCAAACCATTTAAGCATTCCTTTTTCAGTCCTTGTCACAACATCCTCTTTCAAACCACAGCGCGCTCGTATTACCGCATTCGGAATTCTATCTTCTATCTTATCTTATCTCATTCTAGATAAAATTTCCATCTTCTAAAATTTTTTTTGAACTTATAAAATACTATCATACAAAAGCCAAAGATGCTATATATAGTAAGCAGAACTTTGGTCATCATTTTCTCAATATCCAACCAGCACATGGCCGAAAACTCACATCGTGCCACATGGTAGCCTGGTACAATATTAACGAAATTATAATTATAAAATATTAAAAAACACTTACATGCAATGTGTGTTTCATTTTGAATAATACAGGATTATTATTAATCGAATAATTGATACATCCGCCAAATGTAGTAACATTAGCTCCGCACACGATAGTCGATATTAATTAACGTGACATCTGATTACAGTAATTTTCTTCACTGATGTGATGACGTGAGTTTTTAATTGACACTATTCCGACCGTACTGAAGCAAACATAGCAGCTTTATTTGACGCAGTACTCTATGTATCGCAGAGATTAGGTAATTTACGAAATAAAATATGAGGGTAGTTCGTAACTATTTTTTCTCGGTGCACAGTATATAACATCAAAGCCAAAAAATTTTGAACAGTAAAAATATTACTTTTTATCTGTGACAGCCATGACAGGCGGTACAGTAAAGGTGCGAATCAAGTTTGAAATAAGTAATCGAAAAGATCGCTATATATTTTATTTAAACAAAACAGCTGTTTATTAAAATAAAAGATCGATGAAATATAATAAATTGATTAGTATAGTTGAAGGTTGTTAGAGTTGTCGCAGGTACACTGAAATAATATACCATATTTACGTGTAGTTTCACGTTCGCCTTTTCAATTAATACCAAATCACTACTCGTTACCTGATAGTCTATAATATAAGTCACGTGTGAGGCGACGCTGTTTAGCGCGGCTGTTAGCCTTCTCATTTAGATTTCTATGGTGTAACGCACCAAAAACTAGTCAAGTGCGAGTCAGATGCACACAAGAAGGGTTCCGTAAATATTTAAAAAAGCCCTCCAACCACTTCCACCTAACCTGTCTTTAATCCAAACATACTAAGAAAAGACCAATAAGTTAAAAAAGGTGACTTTACATAGAAAAAATGTCGTGACATTATAAGTATACAATATTATAAAGTTTTGTTACAATGCTAGAATGCGCCTCACGATTTGTCGCCATCTTTAGAGTTCACCCATGTGCACTCATGCACGGAAATGACCAGCAGATTCCATTTGGTCGTTCCATCGCATGGGTGACCGTATTGAGAAGAAAAATAGAATTAGGCCCCAAAAATACATAGATACCCTATTGCTACCTATAGCTACGCACGTAACAATACGAGTTTTATATCGCGGAACGGATATCCGGAAATAGATGATAACAGCGCGTAGATATATTCAAATTTATCTTTAAATTGTGTCCCAACTTCATTTTACCGCTTGAATTGTTGAACCCAAAGCAAAATAAATTATAATCTATCTTTAGATTATAATATAAATATATCTGAGATTTCCACCTATTTATTGACTCATCACGATATCTCTGGAACCATAAAGCCTAGTCTTGAAGTTTTGTAAGAATATTCCAAGTTTTAGGATTCGCCGAGTAGAGGTCAGCTAAGAACGGCTTTTACGAAATTCCACCCGCAAGAGTTTTTTTTATTATGAACAGAACTTTATCACTCCTGCATCAATCGTATTTGTCGCCAATTTAATACACTTACTCAAAATAATCAGCAACTCAATTTATTTAATTCCACATCAACCTGCTTCGTCGTAATGTCATTGACTCCCTGCGGAAGGGAGCTAATTTGTAGAAATTACTATTTTTTTGTTACACCACACCAAACAATCTGTATGTCTCTAAATCTTTTGTACATGCCAGTTATTGATATTTTTGCTGTGTCTTTTAGTTTTGGTCAGGTGCTAGTAAATTATTTTTGCGTAGGTACTATGGAACATGATGATAGAGTATATATACATGTCTATCGCATTATTTATTTTTGATTTTTGGTCCACAAGTAGCTATTATAATAAAACTTATAAAAAAGCACCAAAGTGTACCTAAACCAATAATTGGTTAACACGACTCTTATTCAACAATGAAGTTGTGTATCCCATCCTGCTAGGAACATCGCATATTTGTCACTCTGTGGTCAAAAATTTTTTTCACAGGCATGACCGCGCTTTGGCATTGATCTTTTTAACAGCTGCCTTATTCCCAAACCGATAAGACTTGGAAGCCTGCAAGCTTAGATACTCTAATCTGCATGTCGCGCCCTCTATTGTTATGGATATCTAGGCAGAGGGATGATCATGTACCGCAAGAAGAGACCTAGCCTCTTGATGTCTGACTAAAAAAACAACATACAACACCACATACTTTGAAAGTAAGTAACGTTTTTAAATTATAAGTTCAATGATCAGAGAGACATTGAAGGTCAAGCCTGCAACTTATTAATCTGAAGACACAAGCTCATATCACTCGATAAAATCACTGCAACAAATGAGGTACAAGGAAAACACATATTATCATACACAATAATATATAAATGATGCTACTCTAATATTTTCCTTAAAGCTCAACATCATTATTATATATATACTAGCTGACCCAGCAAACGTTGTATTGCCGATATTAAAATCGCGATACAAAAGTAACTGTTGATCGTAGATGGGTGAAAATTTGAAGTTGTATGTATAATCAAACAAATTTGAAAAAAAAAATGTCAAAAATATTACAAAAAAAAATCGTGTGGACCACCCTTAACATTTAGGGGGATGAAAAATAGATGTTGGCCGATTCTCAGACCTACTCAATATGCTCACAAAATTTCATGAGAATCGGTCAAGCCGTTTCGGAGGAGTACGGGAACGAACATTGTGACACGAGAATTTTATATATAAGATAATACATGGAGAGCATAATTAGCTGTCAGCTCTTGGTATATCTAGAGGGTCACCAGTTGATCAACGACCGACAATACGGGTTTCGCCATGGTCGGTCGGCAGGTGATCTTCTGGTATACCTAACACATAGATGGGCAGCGGCTATTGAAAGCAAGGGGGAAGGCCTGGCAGTTAGCCTGGATATAGCGAAGGCCTTTGATCGTGTATGGCTCAAGGCGCTCCTCTCCAAACTTCCATCATTTGGGCTTCCCGAGAGCTTGTGCAAGTGGACCTCCAGCTTCCTCACTGGGCGCAGCATACAGGTCGTTGTTGACGGATATTGCTCGAACCCGAAGCCCGTGAATGCTGGAGTGCCCCAAGGCTGTGTGCTGTCTCCCACGCTGTTTCTTCTGCATATCAATGATATGTTGGACACCTCCAACATTCATTGCTATGCAGACGATAGCACTGGTGATGCCGTATACACGGGCCATGCAGGTCTCTCTCGGGAAATCGTCGACCAGTGCTGGGAGAAACTTGTGTCTTCTATCGAGTCCTCTCTTGAGAAGGTCGCGGAATGGGGTAAATTTAACCTTGTCCAATTTAACCCCCAAAAGACTCAAGTTTGCGCGTTTACCACTAAAAAAAACCCATTTGTCTTATCACCGCTCTTCGAGAACACTTCTCTTAAAGCCGCGCCTAGTATCGGAATACTGGGTCTCGAAATCTCGAGCGATTGCCAATTTCGTGGTCATCTGGAAGGCAAAGCCAAATTGGCTTCAAAGAAACTGGGCGTCATTAATAGAGCACGGCAATACTTCAAGCCGGCCCACATACTAGCGCTCTACAAAGCGCAGGTCCGGCCACACATGGAGTATTGCTGTCATCTCTGGTCTGGCGCACCCCAGTATCAGCTCGATCCATTTGACCGCGTGCAATGCAGAGCAGCTCGAATTGTCGGGGACCCAGTGCTCTGTGAACGGCTGGATCACTTGGCGTTGCGTAGAGACGTCGCTTCATTGTGTGTCTTCTACCGCATTTATCACGGGGAGTGTTCCGAAGAGCTGTTTAACCTGATTCCTGCCGCCGAATTCCACCTTCGCACGACACGCCACAAGTTAGGATATCATCCTCACCATCTGGATGTGTGGCGGTCCTCCACAGTGCGGTTTTCAAGGAGCTTTCTTCCACGTACTACAAAGCTGTGGAATGAGCTTCCTTGTGCGGTGTTTCAGGGACGATACGACATGGGTACCTACAAAAAAAGCGCGTACACCTTCCTTAAAGGCCGGCAACGCTCCAGTGATTCCTCCGGTGTTGCAAGAGATTGTGGGCGGCGGTGATCACTTAACAACAGGTGACCCATACGCTCGTTTGTCCTCCTATTCCATAAAAAAAAAAAAAAAAAGTTAGGTGAGATAAGTAAAAATGATATAAATGTCGGCAAGTGAAGTAGCCAGATGTATTAGTATTGATGACTGTGGTGAAATGACATGAAAGTCAAATATGGTGTCTTATCACCGCTGATGTGTTTGGCAGCTAATCATTTAAAGAATTTAATAATTAGATTAGATTAACTAGAAGAACTAAGATTAGCTAAATTTTGGGAAAGCATGGAAACAACACAGCTATTACTTTAGTGATACTACTTCATATGACAATTTATTTTGCAGGTGTGTCCAATAAACCTACCTGCCATGGTTTTATTGTGTGCAACAGCAAACAATAAAACCATGGCAGGTAGGTTTATTGGACTCCTTTTGTTGGCATGTCAGGAAATTTCACAGTTTTCTCAGAGATTGGGTGCTAGTTTACAAATCACTTGGTGGTATGTGATCACCACCACCCATACTATTATGTAACACCAAAGGAATCATTGTACTATTGACAATCTTTCAGATGGGTGTATATAATTTGAGTACTCCTATAATTCATCTGGAAACACTGTGCAAAGAAGTTCATTCAACAGGAAACAAACCTGCAATATGGAGGACATATCCAGATGAATGTGCTCCTATTTTACAAGCAAAATGTTGCCAAGTTTCACTCATGTTTATATATACCTCACCACTTACCAATTATAATACATAACTTAAAAGAGAGTGCTGACAGTGACACTCTTAAGGGAATCAAAAAGTATGTTTTTTCCAATATTCAACCAATGAAGCAGTAAAAATATTTTTATTGATCCAATATACATCAGTAAATAATCTGAGAATGGACCCTACACAAATAATCACTCCTTGACAAACATTTATAAATAGAGTTTTTGAATACAAAAACATGTTAGAGACAATCTTATTTGACCAGTAGGCACAAAGGCATTTCATCCCCTCGGGTACATAAATACAGTACACACATCACCCTTCACACATACACACATCCCTACACATTCACCATACACATAACAGTCATAACGTCATAACATAAATATAATATAACACTTGATCGATTTTGAACACAATCAAATACCTAGTTAGTAGTTTGTATAAGTTTGCTAATTTCAAGTACACGCACCTAAGTATCTCTGATCGAAGGACGACGAATACTATCCTTTCGTGATACAGTTTTTACTAGTACGAAACGATAGGGTTAATCAGTTTAATGACAGCCACTAAGTTACCTATACTAATAAGTAATTTTACTCCCTTATCTTATTATGTTAATACAATAAGGGTTATTTGGAAAAACTATCAATATTTGATTATGTTGTAAGTCATTAAGCAATATACATAATATTATGATAACAATATTATCTTTGATAACAGAATCATTCCTTGTTTTTAGTTTATTTTGTTCACATGATTAATGAGAATTCATAAAATTTATTGTACAGTTAATTGTATGTTTACAACTTTCCTATAATTATAATATATCATGGTTTTTCCTAGATGATTATATTGTACTAGCTGACCCGGCAAACATTGTTTTGCCATATAAAGTATAATTCACGCGATAGTTTTATAAGTAATAAAATATTGCCTATATTATAGCCTGTACATCATTTTGTTCTATTGTCAATAGTTTTTGCAGCGCACGCAAAAATAGGTTTTCGATTTTACACCTTGTGTTACAAAATAGCAATTTTACTACCGATCCCTAAATTTGAAAAAAAAAAACATAGCCTATAGCCTTCCTCGATAAATGGACTACCCAACACTGAAAGAATCATTCAAATCGGACCAGTAGTACCAGAGATTAGCGCGTTCAAACAAACAAACAAACACTGCAGCTTTATAATATTAGTATAGATTAGTGGTCAGTGATATCATTTCATGGATTTACATGTGATTCATTGTGGCAGAGAGAGCAACTCCAAACAGAGCCTGATACTCATCGCTCTGGTATAGGTTTATAGGATACATGAATGTACTTCACCACTTTACTGCTTGAGTTGCTCTCCCTAGCTAGTTAAATTTCTTTAGAACCTGTTGGTGCAATTTTTTATATTTGTTCTAGACTAGAATTTCCTGTTATTCTTCAGCTGTTTCCTTCTCTTTTTGTCAAACCTTTACCATATTATACATAGATGCACATTAACTATGTAATCATATATTGTTTAACTATGTAAGTTATTGTGCTTATTTGCTATCAATATGAGATACTTTGGTATGTTTATTTCCTAGGAAGAATTTTTATGGATCAAGGTTGAACCCTTCAAGAACTATTTTATAACTTATTATAAAATTGATATTATCTCTAAATACCAAATCAATCCCATGTTCCATAATCAAGTGCATAGTTGAGACACCCCCTGGATGTTCCTTAGAAGTTAACTTGTTTCATTATGATAGTACTAGCAAGATATACTAATACTTATATACTAACTAGCTGACCCAGCAAACGTTGTATTGCCTATATTAAAATCGCGATTCAAAAGTAACTGTTGATCGTAGATGGGTGAAAATTTGAAGTTGTATGTATTTTTTAATGCTGACTCATAATAAATCAAATTTAAAAAAAAATGTAAAAAAAATTAAAAAAAAAATCGTGTGGAAACCACCCTTAACATTTAGGGGTATGAAAAATAGATGTTGGCCGATTCTCAGACCTACTCAATATGCTCACAAAATTTCATGAGAATCGGTCAAGCCGTTTCGGAGGAGTACGGGAACGAACATTGTGACATGAGAATTTTTTATATAAGATAATTATAACACTTAGTTTATGTTGTCAGTTGTCACCTTAATGTCTATTTTTATAACTTTTATTATTTATTGTGGAGACTAATTTAAATATTTTCATCCCAGACTAAAAAATATCTGGGTATTGAAATATGTACCTACTTATTACGAAATTCTCAAAGGGACAACTATTATTTATTTATATCTCAGCTATGGAGAGTATTTTCAAATAAATACTATTTATAATTTTTTCACATTAGAATAATTCGTTGATATAAATCAACATGGTTTTTGACTGAAACAGTGATAAATTTATATGTAAGTATAATTTAAATGGAAATTTAAATTACGTACGTATAACACTCCAGCATTAATACAGACATATTTAATAATAAATTAATGAAACTAGCAAAAAATAGTAGAGAAAATATTTTAAATATATTTTAGATAACATAACTTCGCCTAGTAACAGCTGTGGTAATAACAAATACTAATAAAATCATTTGCCCTAGTCAAAGATTTTCATTTTGCGCACTCTTACCTCAGATAATAATGGTGCTCTATCCAAATGTTCTGACGAGGCGAAAGCAGATTCATAGAAAGCTCCACGGCTTCTTTCATACCTACTACCACCTTCATCCCACATACGAGCTTCGAGCTCATCAGACATTCTGGCGCCTAGCTTAATTATTAATCCGTAATCCGTATTGTTTATACGGTCAACACATTTTATTTATTTACACAACCACAAATTCACCATAATAAAATGGAAACAAATAATCACTTTATTATAATCAATAGTACTATAGTACGCAGATTCATATTGTTATTTCATTAATAATTTTATAAGTTAATTCAAATGTATATTTTCCGATTTTCACATACGAATGACGGCTTTTCACGTCAAGTAAATACTGTACGAGATTACGAATTTACGAGTACGTAAATGCGAGGATGAAATCAATTCAAATGTCAGTATTGACAATTGAGATTGACATGACATTTGGCACAGAAACCTTGGACCCGTAGATAGAGTATAAAGGTATAGTTGTTGGACCATATGTCTACCAGCCTAGCCACTCTCTAAGAAACAAGCGATTGTATGAAACGTGCAGTCATTGATAGATTGACAGATGACGGCTATAATCTTGTAAAAAACGGAGAGAGCCGTAATCCACTACGTTTTAAGCAACTGTTCGCTTTCAAACTTAGCCGTATTATACTTCGTCGCCATAATAATGTAATTAATTATTACTATTTCAAACTTATGTCAAATCACTGCACTTTTCATAATAAACTAAATTTAAATTTTTTCTTAGGCAGTCCCTCTAATTACGTACCTAGTATATACAGTCTCTTTGCATACGTGCGTCAACTTACCTGCCTCGGAATCGGATTCCAATGGCAGTTCTAAGAAGTACGGTCAGCAAGAAAAACCCAACAAAAGAAGACACGAAAACATAAAAAAAAATTATCACAGAAGATATATTGTGTATATATAGAACATTATCACATACATGATAGCGTATATCTTGATGAAATAGACCATCTTTTGATTAAACTTAGGCAAGTTTCAAGCTCAGCTTGGTGTATTAATTTTTAGTACGAGTAGACATGGAGAATAGTAAATTAAAAGCGCATTAAACTATGATATTTTCTTATTTTTCTTTAAATAAAATTATTCAATTCTGATTTTTTTTATTTCCCACCAGCTCTTTATGTCTTCTTCAGAGGCCGCAACTATTCTTAGAAGCTTAAAGTTTGTTTCTTTTGAAGTATTGAAACATTTTCTATTTAATTTAACAGTTATTATTGAAATGTTAGCTTGTTTGTTATAATTTAAACAGTCCAAGGAACGTAACGATAATCTGGCATAGGGGGAAAGGTCCTCTTATGATGAAACAGCAAAAAAATCTGCGTTCGACACACATCATACTTACTCGAGTACTTACCAAACATTTTATTGAAAAATTAAAAATATACTATACATACCTAAAATATACATATATACCTAGAGAATTTTTCGGCATTGTGACTAGAGTTTTGAATTACTTGTATGTTTTAACCGTTATTTTATTATTAACCGACTTCAAAAAAGGAGGATGTTCGCAATTCGTCGGTATTTTTTTATGATTGTTACTTCACAACTTTCGACTGAGTGATCCGATTTAGATAATTCTTTTTGAAATGAAACTTCTTTCGGCCGCGTTTCCCACCTGCAAGCAAACTCGCGGAAGTCTTGCAATAGTGTTTACATATCGTACTAATTATCGCGGAGGTGTTTACACGCGGGAACTTACGAGTGTCGTAATTTATTCTATGCCGCTAAGACATGCACATGTAGCAGCTGCTAATAATTTTGTTGTTGACTAAGAAAAAAAGATCAATTTGGGCTCGATAATGGATTTCTAGGAGCTTGATGCTTACTATAATTTATTACGTGAAATACAACTGGAAGATGGTCAAACATATCCACTCGATTGTATGAAACGTACAATAATTGATAGATTGACAGATGACGGCTATAATCTTGTAAAAAACGGAGATAGCCGAAATCCAATACGTTTTAAGCAACTGTTCGCTTCCAAACTTAGCCGGATTATACTTCGTCGCCAATCGCCATACTGTAATTATTTCAAAATTATGTCAAATCATTGTACATTTGATACTAATTTAAATTACATTCCATTTTTATCCGCCTCTTATTACGTAGTATTGACATACTCTTTGCTCGGCTGAGCGTTTGGCGCGTTCACATGACACTGTATCAATTTGGTATCAATCGCCCCGCGCCGACTAGCTGTTCCGCGACGCGCACTACTTTCCATAATCTCCTATTATTTAAGTAATGATCTCGAATTTAAGTCGATTTATGACCCCCAAATTCTTCAAACCCAATGTGGCTTTGCTTTCCAGATGACCGCGTGTTCGGCAATTTATATTTTTTCCTAAAATGGGGTTATAATTTTTTCTTAAAAAAAGGATTAAAATAACGAAAAAACAAAGTCGAATAGAAATAATTTAATTAAATAATCCTTCACAAATTAATATACTAAAAACTTAGATATTTAATACGTCTACATAGAGCCTTTTGCTGTTAGGCAACGCATGACAAGAGGCCAGGTTTATTACTTACTAGACAATCTACGTCTTACACTCGCGATATGTTTGTCACTTTGCTCAAGTGTACGTGGGTTGAAGAAAATAGAGGTCAACTGTTCGCCTATATTTTTTTCGAAGTGTTCACAGCAGCTGTCACAGTCTATCTAGACGTATAAATTATCGAAGACTAAAACATAAATCACATAAAAATGGACCCTTTAGAGGTAAATTGATTTGTTGATTAACTAACACGTCATAATCCTACAAACTTGAATATTTAGAAATAACACAGTATATATATTTACATATTAGCCACCTGTATGTCATGCAGAGAGAATTTCTGTCACTGACTTATATGTGTCCTAATACTTTGTGAATTTTTTTTCGAATATGGCTAACATAGAGATAAAATATTGAGAACAGTTGTCACATGGACACCCATCTATTGAGATGAAAATGATACCAAACATATTATAATGATTTTGAACCATATTAACAGTATTTAACGAGATATTTACCATTATTCCAGGAGTATATCTACTTACAAGTCTCAGACTGTATAAGGCAGACATATATTCTTGATAATGTAATGTATGTTCATAGGCACATAAGTGAATTTGCCAGAAGCTGTCATTACCATAATGTTAATACCAGCAACAGACATAAGCTCATAATGTCTACTACTCGACTAAGTCAAGTTAACAAGTCTTTTGTGGGGCGATGTATAAGCTTTTACAACAGGATCTCAGAGAATGTTCAAAACAAAAGTATTACTTTATTCAAAAGAATTGTTAAAAAACGTTTGTGTGGTAAAGGTTACTATAACATAAATGACTTTCTT
Organism: Leptidea juvernica; assembly: GCA_949711755.1. Taxonomy (NCBI): domain Eukaryota; kingdom Metazoa; phylum Arthropoda; class Insecta; order Lepidoptera; family Pieridae; genus Leptidea; species Leptidea juvernica. The sequence goes on along the minus strand of CATIXQ010000012.1, from coordinate 11,305,343 downwards.
AATGATATCACAGATTGGGAATGGAGCGACCACCCTCAGGCTATTAAATAATAAGTTTAATTATACAATGTTACTTTGTAAATGTTACTTTAATTGTAAAACATATTTTTGATGAAAAAAAAGCAAAAAGGCCGCTGAGTTTGTTGCGCCCATTCTTCTCAGGCCTGAGGCATTCATTTTGGAATGGGTGGTAGTTTTTTGACTTTCAATAAGTGATGTGACATCCTATTTTGAATAAAAATATTTGAATTTGTGGAAAATCATGAAATGAACTGTATTGAAATAAATTCCCGTTCAACACTTTTAATACTGAAAAGATAGCCAAAATACAAAGCTTAAAATATATGTCATTGATACATTTTAAGAATATGAAACTTTATCTGCATTATAACTTACAAATTGTGTGTTATTGTTTAACTCATTAATTGCACCTTGCTCTATTGAGAAGATATGATATACCAAACAGTTTATCCTTTTTGAAGTAAAACTTATTAATGATACAAAGTAACTAAATAAGTGGTATATTATGTGGGTATTGAATGAGACTGAGCTGCCAAACTGGGCTATGTAACACTTTTTCTAGTAAAGTGGGCTCGAATCAACTGAGGGATCACAGTCAGAAAGCTCAAAATTAACCAAAGTATTTTATACACAATCATAATTATATATATTGAAAATGTTTATTACTCTATAAATATAGGACAAAAAAAGAATTATATTTTGTGTGTCATGTGGTCTTAAGTACACACCATTTTTATAAACTCTATATGGAATTCAAAATACCTTTTCATAATAAGCATGAATTAAGGAAAACAAACACATAACTGCTATACACATACTATTATCATTATGTTCCGGGTATTCTGAATCTATTATTAACAATTCTCCGATGAGTCTGTGAGACCACTGTTCATAAATCATGATTGACTAAAGAAACAACATAAAAACATTATAATTTCCTATGACTTTTAGGATATGAATAAAATTAAAATCATATGTTTTTTATGTCTATTAACTACATTTTTTAATGAGCCTCCATTTTTTTTTATAAATGTTTCAAATATTTAAAAAACACTGTCATTTGTCGGAAAATATTTGAATTAAAAGTATGATGACAAATTTTCATCCAATCCTCTCTGCTTGTTGATGTGAACAATGACGTCATAAGACATGGCCGCCAAGATGGCCGTTTATACAATTCACGTCGGTTGTTGATTTTAAAAAATTTAATAATTATACTTTGCGTATGTTTTCAGCATTAAATTATTATTATATTTCAGTATTAAAATAATGCGATAACAAAGTATCGGATTCAACATATTATGCATAAGTACTTTTGTTCTCATTTCATACACAAATGTTATTTCTAAATATTGTTATATGCCGCTCGCATCAATCGCCCTATACCACAATAATTATTATACAACAAAAATTAGCCTCGTCAAACCAAATCTTTTTGCAATCGAAATATCATCGAAGTTGAAAAAGTGTAACATGTGAAAATATTTTATTTTTGTGTGTATGATAATGTAAATGTTTGATTAGGAACTATTACTGAACACATTTATGAAGAAAAAAAAGTCAAAAATATTCCACAGGAAGCAGCAAATGATTGACAAATTTGAATTACTTTAATTGTGTTCATATTGTGATGAGAAACACATAAGAACGAAGTATTCAGAATTCACGATATTATTCATAAACATATGTTACGTAACCATGACATAAATAAAAATAATACATTATTTTTTCACGACTAAGGTTAAATAGCACTACCCACGTGTTCACTTAATGTCGCTATTATAGGGCCACGCTGTATATAGTTTTTACCAGTGGGAGGCGCCTATTTCTGCCGTGAAGCAGTAATGTGTTTCGGTCTATCAATTACCATCAGCTGAACGTCCTGCTCGTCTCGTCCCTTATTATCATAAAAAAAAAGAAAAAAAAAAGTATTATTGAAGTGAAAACTTCTTTAGCGGTGCTGAGCACTTTACTTGAGTATAAAATGTTAAATTCGCATCAGGACACGTGACCTGATCAAAAATTCGTGAGACAGTCGTTGAAATTATGGATTAAAGTTGATTTTTCTGAGAGATACACTTTAATGTTAAATAATTAGTTATAAAGTGTCATTTTTGTGTACGATAGCGCAATAAATGAATATTGTATTTAACCACATATTTATGTGCTAGTACTTTTATACTGATAAATAAAGCAATTCGTGCAAAATTATTCCCTAACCATTCCAAATATTCAAAACTGCACAACGTTAATGTTCAAGTTTTCACTTCTGCCGGCACTCCCGGAGTGAAACCGTTTTTTTTGCTGTTCTCTTCTATTTTTAAAATAAAATTTTTACACGGTCAGTCAGCTTTGCCAAAACTAATAACCAGCCTAGACTTCTGACAACCCCATTCGGTCAACACATGTACGGGAGTCGAGCATTTCGATAAATAAATATTTAATATTTATGTCAAATAGTTAAAATAAAATTCGTTGCTACTACCGAGTCCTTAAATAATCATAACCAGAATTTAGCGATAAATAGTTAAATACGCGGACCAAAACACTCAGAAAAATGATTGTGATAAAATACGGTAAGAAGCGCTTTATAGTTAAGTGGTAGTTTATAGTAGTATTTGGTAGTAATAAGGCGGCGATTTAGACGATGACTACGAGCGGCAGGTCGCTGATCATAACGACGGCTGCGGCTGCGACCGGCTCGTGGCGACGCCGCCACACTCCAGCCGGGGCCAGTCCACAAACTCCTTGCCGTGTCTGAGAACATAAATGTTACAATTTTATATTTCACTTAATAATAATAATAATAATATTGACACACTTTTTACACACATTATCTTGCCCCAAGTTAAGCATATATAGCCTGTGTTATCGGTTACAAGACAATGATATATTTAATACAATATACTTACTTAAACATACATAAATACTTTAAACATCCATGACTCGGAAACAAACATCCATATTCATCATATAAATGCTTGCACCTACCGAGATTCGAACCCACTGATTAATTTATGGTCATACCCACTAGCAGCTTTTACTATCTGAGCACTAGTATAATATATACATGTTACATATTATATAAGAATATTATCCAAATGTTTCGGGTTTCCTTTATTGTTAATTCCGCCAATATTTGTCTTTAAACAATTGGACACGTGTTTCGTATCTACACGAGGCATCCTCAGGAGATGTTGACGCGCCAAACTCTGGCACGAGACTCGGACCGTAAAGTAACACCTACTTCAATAAATTTTCATAAGCATATTTTACAAAAAATGTTATCCAACATATTATATTACTTTTTTCCAGTGCAAAGTGTTAGTTGGAAGATGAGATCTTAGTCCAAAAACCGTAGCTTGAGTGTCACACATCAGTCATCAGATCCTCTCTGACTTACGGATCACCAGCCCAGAAAGCGAAACTGCAGAGTGTACAACGCTAAGCGTCTAACAGCTGCTGGATGTATGAGAACCACACCAGCACCATTCTGAAAAGGCTGCCATCTTTCTGAAACGACCTGGGCTAGTTGGAGTAAAAAGAGTATTTGACGCGCGAAATGACCCAATCAAGAGGTTAAGTGCACAAACAGCCAAGAAAATGTAACTAAATAATCTAAAATTTATTATCAACAGACCCTGTACCGGTATGTTAATATGTCAATCTTAATTTTCAAATCCTTATAGTACTCATACAAAGACAATATATTATATGACCCACGGATGGATTGAAAGAAAATCAATGTTGGATAAATAAGTTATAGAAATGGCAAACGCATTGAATGGATTAAAATAATAATCTCAGATCGACTTTTGGGATTGCTATTGAATATAAAAATCAGCCGTACATTTTTATTTAATCGCCCAATAGCGGTGCACTGTATTGTACTGATTCAAACATTAATGCTCTTTCTAACTTGAACGCTAATAAATTAAATATGTACGCCTCATAATATGTTAATCTATATATAACTAAAAATATTTTAACCATAGTTGATGGAAGTAATAAATTATGAGTTCTATAAGATTCTACCCGCGGCTTCGTTCGCATCAAGCCTTGTCTACATACAAAGAACGACGACGAAGAAAAACCAGATAGCTATCTCTCTGTTCTTCCACTGATTGTTCATAATACGTGGATCGACCTAAAATTCTTCCTCAGAAACTCTTAAAATTTAAAATATAATAGTGGATGCAGTCAGGATGCCGAATCCACATGGTAAATGGATTTTAACGAATTGCTAAAAATGCAAAATGAACCGTAAAATTTTGTGTGCATATTGGGTAAGTCTGAGAATCGTGGAACATCTATTTTTTATACCCAAATTTTTTTAATTGCATTTTTTTAAACAATTTATATGGTGATACAACAATTTTCGGCGTCAACTAGTATATAATATACAACCGTAATTTCACCCGCATTTCGCTAAAATTTCGCCCTACCCACATAAAACAAAATATATAAAGACTTAGTAGTACCTGAACATAAACTTGAGCGTGGCGCCGACGGCCGCGCCCCAGAACATGAGGTAGAGCAGTAGCTCAGTGTGCGAGCGAGACGGCAGGACGGCGCTCGCGCAGAACATCGACATGGCCACAAGCAGCACGGACGGGAACTGTGGCGGTACAGAATACATTACTCAGGATGTCCTTAATTTAAAATAGTAATTAAATATTCATTTTTAACAATAATCTTTGTATAATCTTGCATTTGCATAATCTTTGATTTAGTTTTTGTAGTCATTTGACAGCTAAGTAAGAGCTAAGTAAGTACCGAGCCGATCGCCTTGAGGAATCGAGTGGAGCTAGTTTACCTCTCTCGCACAAGATCGCCATAGATTCAGTGTTAGAAGCATTATTTATTAATACCAACATAATACAATTTTCTTTACAAAACTATATCATGTTAAATAGTATTGGTGTACAATTAAAATTTTTCGTACAATTCTTATCTAGATTAAACGATTACCATGGCTCAAAAATAGAAATGTAAAGAAAATATGAATTTTCTTCTCATATTCTGTAGATATAATATAATCATTTTTTGGAAAAATATGAGCTTTATGTAAACCGTCAAGAAATGGTTTCAATTATGCGCTATTTTGGCGATTCCTTGGAATTGGCGGCCTTTAGCTTAGACAGCCCAATACAAATGTCAAGTTTGCGTTTTATCACACATCTTTACCTGAGCAAAGGTTAAGTACGCTGTAATAGATCTCAGCATTAGAGAATAATTCCAACAAATATTTTATAATATCAGCTTATTTCATGTCATTCCTGAACCGTCAGAAGGTGACTGATAAGGCTCGTTTGGCTGTGCATGAGGGGGTGTTGGTTCCAACACTCATGTACGGAAGTGAAAGTTGGGTATGACAGAAGAAACATGAAAGAATAATAAATGCAGAGATGAGAGCGTTGAGAAGTATGATAGGAGTTAAAATGAGTGACAGGATAAGAAATAGTGAGATAAGGAAGGTATGCTGAGATGGTTTGGCCATGTCGAGAGAATGAATGAAGAACGATTGAGGAAAAAAGTATTGGCGATTGTCTAAGGCGAGTGTTAATTAAAGTGTCGGACCTAGGCGGACGTTCCGAGACCAAATCAGGGACAAAAAGCTTGTATGAAGGGAATAATGAAAGTGGACGAAGAGAAACAATTATGTAAGGATCTTAGCAAGTGGAAAGAAGTGGTCTGGCTTCTTTAAAGAAATTAATAACATATTCTTAATATGAAGATGATAAAATGTTATACACACTCATAAAAACATTGTATATTATGATTATTTTCTCACCGTGTAGTATTTCCAGTCCCTGTCTCGTCGCAAGGGGCACAGTGCAGTATTGCCTTCACCATCCACAATCACATACTTGCCAAGAAACAGGTCTATTGAATCCTAAAAAAAATATTACCCTTTTTTAATTCATTTAATATATTGAATCAATTATGTAACAATAATAATAATATTGACACACATTTACACAAATTATCTTGCCCCAAACTAGGCATAGCAAACATGGGTACAAGACAACAATATATTTAATACAATATATATTAAATACATACAAATATCCATGACTTGGAAACAAACATCATTAGTCGTCATATAAATGATTGCACCTACCGGGATTCGAACCTGGGACCTCTAGCTTAGTAGTCAGGGTCACTAAACATTCGGCTATATGGATCATGAATAGCGGCAAGCATTGATTATAGCTTTAGGTAACTATATTTTCATTTTTTAGTTTTTACCCTACACCTATTCATTGACACACATTTGTGTACCGTCATTTAATTGTCGAATAGGTACTTATTCCCCAATATTTATTAAATTTTATAGAAATAACTACGGATTAAACTCTCCCATTCAACTCATATGTATAAGCTATAATAAAATATTTAAATTAGATGATAACATCAATGTATTTTCAAATATTAACTTTTATAAAAAACAGGTGTCCTTGTCATTAAAAGGCTTAAATATAGATTAGTAACTATGTAGTATTAGTATTAGTAGTAAATTCATTATTGTTATTTTTCATTGCATACCTTTAATTTAGATATGTAAATAGTAACACTTATTAATGTTTACCTTTTCGTATATGTAAAATTATGTATCTAGTTGGTAAGCCTTAATAAATAAATAAATATCTCCTAATTAATACATGGGGATTTACGATAGAGCAAAACGGACTTCTATACTCAGTCAGCTTACATATTATTGTAAAATCTGCTGCTAGACAACTGATGAAGGCAAGGCCAGGTTTATTACTTTAGTGTGCGTGAGCTACGTCTGACACTCGCGATTTGTGTGTCACTTTGTGTTCATTGCTCAAAATTAAGGTTAACTGCGAAACTCAATTTTTACCGTCGTTTTTACAGATGTTACAGTCTATCTAAATGTATAAATGCTAATAATCTACGGTTAAAACCATAAACCCAATAAAAAATGGAATACTCTATTTTTTTAATTTTCAAATTTGACTTTCGACAAACCTGTCTATATCCGTCACTGAAGTTGTTCATGTAGTATCTAGTGAGCGAGTTTATGCCGTCCCTCACCAGGCCCATCCGGGTGCGTTTGCCCGTTCGAGTGAAGTCGGTCTTAAGAGCGCCTGTCCCGGAATACTGCATCGATATCATGTCCGCATGGTCCGCCCAGATCTGAGCACAATTATTATAATTATTAATATTAAGAGCAGTTCTGGTATGCCACAGATTGTGGCGGCGATGTGCAGCGGGTCGTTCCCTTCCCTAAAATATGGTCGAGGGAGGCGATGGCTGGTACTTGCATCATGCTCGTGAACGGGCGCTACTTGTGGTGACTGGACGGTCCTCTCACCGAGAAAATATCTACTTCATGTTTTTTTTTTTAATTAAGCTTTTTATATGTTTTTTTATACGTGGGACAAGCAGGCTACCTAGCGCGCGGATACCAGATTACTTACAGGCTGTTCCGAAATGATATTATAAATTGATTTATTTAGGTGAATTATGTACGAGTTTTAGATTTTTCGAATTCATATGTAACGTACATATTCTATTATTATTTAAATATTATATTAGTAAATCTAGACTCTACGTCAGGCTCCTGAGATATCGTGATGAGTCAATACATAGTCAAATCACATTCCAAGCCCAGATGTGAAAAAGATTAAAACGTTTTGAATGGAGTAACAGAAACTCTTTGCTCTACAAGCCAAAACTTAGACCATCAACTGGCTTTTCAAAATAATGAGTAGACAATATAATTAAAAACGTTTACTTAGTTGTTAGGTTAAACATTATTTTGTAGCTATATGAAAACATGTACCAACTTACGGAGTTGAACAACACATCGAAGTGCGGTATCTGGTCGTCGTTAGTGATGACCAGCAATCGCAGCAGTGCGGTCAGGTGCCGCCTCGCCAGCATGCTCTGCACGACGTTGGTCCTGTCCAGACAGTCGACGCAGTTGGTGCGGAACACGCCGGTCTGACGCAGCAGAACTGTCCCTCCTCGAGATAGGAAGTAGCCAAACTCCGTCTAAAATATTAAAATGTTATTGATTATCACGCTGCGCCCATTAATTTAAATTCAAATATTTTTATTCAATATAAAATTTAAAATAACTTTGTGTACCTCAGGCCTGAGAAGAACGGAGCTAAAAACCCAGTGGGCTTTTTTAAAAATATGAATTAAAATGTAATATCGTAAAATAAAACTTTGTAATTAAATAGCCTGAGGGTGTTCGCTCCAGTCTGTGGTATCATAAAGACAATCACTTATGTTATAACAAACTTTCTTCTTTAATATAGTTAAGTTTATTATATTTGTAATAAACTTTTTTCTTCTTATAAGGTGGATTGTCTTATGGGCTTATAATTTTATCTACACCCATGCTTTAAATCCTCTATTAAAGATTCTGAAACAGTTAGCTTACTGCCAACATTAAAACACCCAATGTTTTAATAACCATTACATCATCCAAAAGAGTGTTATAATGTTGTACTGAATTTCATAACAACACTCCTATGTTTTTTTTTATCCCCTCATACGCAAAGAGTTTCAACAGACAGCCACATTCTTATTGCTCGATGCGTGGTATCTGTATGAATTTCAAAAAAAGAACATTTTCGATTACGCGCTCTCCACACTCCCAGAACGTCGCACGCCGTAAAAAAAAAGTAGGTTATTCGAATCCCCGCCATTTTTCTTCTATATTTTTATTGTTTTGTTTACAAAAAGTGAGTGATTCATTTTAAACGCTGCAAAAGAACGTTATATTCGAGTGAATTTGAATAATTGCACTATACAAATTGTAAATTACTACTAAAATAAATAATTGTTTCATTAATACATTGTTTATTTGTTTATAATCAGTAATGAATGATATTAGGTAAGTAAGCTGTTCCAGAATATTTTAGAGGATTCATATTTTGGGTGTAGATAAAGTCTTGTATGCAACTGTTGATAATTAGGTATTACAACACTCATGTGATACTATTATCACATACATAAATCCACATTCGTGTTTTAATACCCCTTATTACACAACAGTTGCATAAATAACTAATACTGGACCCCAGACACAAATACAATAACTTCCGGATTCAGTATTTTTGTTAGGTGTGTTTGAAGTGAAAACTTCTTCAGGCGTGCTGAACACTTTATTTTGTAGGTAATGAATGAGACTATATTAGATAGATACAAAATGTCTATTTTCTTTATCAAGTATGTACATATATCAATATTTATGACTTGAGCCTCCTTTTAAGCACATTAACCTTCCATAGCTTATTTATACTTATAACATTATTTACAGACAATCAAACATATTTTAATTACTAAGAAGTATATATTCTAAGAAATAAGATGTATGTGTGCGTTGGGTGTGTTGTAAAGTGTGATAGGTATAATGAAGTGTGTGTGAGTCAGTGCGTATTTGTGATCAAATGAATGAATCTTTTGTAAGTGTGTCTATAATGAAATGTTTGTGTTACTGTTAAATTAATATGATTATTATGAATTATTATAACACATCGATCATTCGAGTCACACTTCGTTGTATTCGATCAAATGGAATAAGTTGGCACAGTGGCACGGTGAGCGCCCGTACAGTGTTGAGAACTCCATGAGGGATCGAATTCGCAGCTCAAATAATTGCAGACGGTAGCTTGAAGAAGTACTGTCTCACTTTACTGAGTACACCAAACTTTTTAAAAGGCACATTTCTATTTCAAGGGACCACGGAAGTGAACTACGCTCGATATATCAACACCGTGCAGAGACAATGGAGATTTTCTAGCGGTGAACGAACGAACTTGAGTTTTCTTAGGGTGGAACTGGACTTAATTTTGCAGCCCCATTCCGAGCAGTCTACGGGCAGCCAGAGAAAGGATAGATCGTGTTTTTTCAAGGTTACACATTTACCCTGACGTAAACGCAAGTAGCCCATGGTATAAAGTGCGGAAATTATAAAAATTATACCCAAATTTTCTTGTGAAAACTCGAGTCGAGGTATTATATTAATAATAAAAAAATACAATTTTATTCATTTTTAGGGACAAAACATGCTTGATTATAAGATTACTATGCCAAAACTGTTTGCTTTCGTGCGAAAGACAGTTCCTTGTTTATCCATTTTTTTAACTAAGGGACGAGACGAGCAGGACGTTCCTATTATTATGATTATAATTGATAAGTCATCCCCATTACAATGCAGTGACGCTCAGAATTCTTGAAAAACCCAAAAATTCTGAGCGGCACTACAATTGCGCTCGTGACCTTAAAATGTTAAGTGTCATTTGCCCAATAATTTCTCTAGCTATGGCTCCCTTCAGACCGAAACAGTAATGTTAACACATTACTCCTTCACGGCATAAATAGGCGCCGTTGTGGTACCCATAATCTAGCCGGCATCCTGTGCAAAGGAGCCTCCCACTGGTGAATCCTATTTCGTTTCAGATTCGTCCATACTGTCCCAATCACTATGATCTCCAAGTCTTATGCATTTTGATTTTTTTTATGTGGTTATGTTAATGATTTAGATTACAATCTGAACTTGGACAAATATGCAAATATAATCACATCAACAGGAAGCGTTTGCGACATAATTATTGAAAGAGTGAGGTTTTGTAAACTACACAAACGGCTTGCACTAAGGACAGTCATAATTTAAGTTGTATAATAATAATAATAAATCTTTATTTTTTGCAAAAAAATATACAATTTTGCTTAAAATTTCCCTCGACCCCCAAACTAGGACAGCCCGTGGGGGGTAGTCTGACCCCATGTCACGACATGGGGTCAGTCTCAGTATGTAAGTTGCAATTTAATTTAATTATTCAAAATCAAAATCCTACATTATTTTTCAATTACATTTCGGCGTTAATTTTTCAGTGGAATGTTCTCGCTTCAATATTTAAAGTTCTACCATTCTGTGTGGTACGTCGGTGGGACACTTAATATTTTATACATTATTTAAATTAATTATTAGTGAAACAAACCTGTTCATGTGCCACCCTGTCCATTAGCACGCTGAGCCTATCGTACCGCATGCCGCGGCACTCGGCGTGGAAGTCGAACGGTTCGTACCGCACCTGCGGCAACGCTGCGGCGGCCACTGCGGCGCGGTAGCCGCGTTCCAACACCTCCTCTTTCCCGCGCTGATCAATCTAACGGCACAAGCTTAGTATTTTAAAACGAATTTCTCATAATAGCTTTATGATTACCGATTCAGTAGAAAAAGACTTACTTTCTACTGCATTCAGGAATACCTAGCCTTTACTATGTCCTATTATTTAAAACTATTTTGATATTATTTAAAAATATTGTAGATAGGGTATTTTACTGAAAGAAGACTTTATGTTATTTTTAAAAGTTAGTAATTCTGCATTCAAAGATTTTCTAAAAATTACTTACCTCGTCTGGGAATCGAACCGACTTAAATGAAAAAACACCCCTACTTTTATGATATGAAGATATGAGAAAGTAGTCAATTAAGTGGGTATCTTTTTGTAAATTAATTAAGTAATGCTCAATATGTGGCCTCTCCTGTGTTACGCATATCGAAGCAATGAGTCCGCTGCCTTTTGATTTTCTTATCATTTTATGGTGAATACTCGATATGATATGGCATAATTCTGTTTGTAACTTGCCCACATACTCGTATCGCTTTTAAACTAAAAAAAAAACTATGCTATAAAGTAATTTGATTATGAAGTGGGTACTTATATACGAATAATCAATGCTATCTATGGAATGATAATATCTCTAATTTTCGAACATCGTCGTCGGCAATAAATAACTTTCTTGAAATTTGACTCAAACATTTTACGTTACTCCTTGCTTTTAAAATACTATGTTACTGAAGAGTTATTAGTTTTTGGCCATTCTTTTAATTGGCATCATAAAAGTAGGGATGTTTTTTTTGTACATTTAAGTCGGTTCGAGTCCCAGACGAGGCAAGTAATTTTAAGAAAATCTTTGAATGCAGAATTACTAACTTTTTAAAATAACATAAAGTCTTCTTTCCGTAAAATACCCTATCTACGATATTTAAGGTACTTTATGTCCCATAACTTTGGGACATCCTGTATATCCAACTTTTCGTATACTTTTAAATATACATGGTCGAGGTATACTGTTACCATCTCGCCCACGACCATAATTTATGCATTCAATTTGAATATATTGTTAACATTTCAAATTATGTTTTATAATAAAAATATAATACTAATTAACCCGGCAAACGTTTTTTTGTCAATCAAATTAAGTATTCCGCGCCCGCTCATGTCAGTCGCGTCACTGTAGAATTTTGTATTGCGAATATATAGGTATTTCTAAGTCAAAAAAATATTGTCTCCGCATAAGTAATCACCAACATATAATCACCCTTTATATCCCCAACCCCCTAACACGCTGCACCTTAAGATATAAGTATTATTCCGATAGGTTCAGTAGTTTTCACAGTATAACCGTACAAAAAACCAGCTCTCCATTAATTAGTTTAGATTATAACAACTAACCCCCTTATTCGTAATGGTCCGCTAACTTTAAACAGCCGCTTAGGAGTGTTTTTTGCTCATTCTGACTTAGGTCAATAGAAGAAGACAGAGTGAGAATTAGCAATGCTTTAAGTTAACAGACTATTATGAATAGTGGGGTAAAACTCTACTCTTACATGTTAATTTCACAATTTTACTAGCTGGATGGATTTGCTGGTAATGCGACATAAAATAAAAGTATTCAAGTTTCGACATTCGATAACTATTGGCCTTATGAGAAAGCTCATGGTCGCTCAGAGGGCAATGGAGAGGGCTATGCTCAGAGTTTCCCTGCGAGATCGAATCACAAATGAGGAGATCCGTAGGAAAGTTACCAACATAGCCCAAATTATTGCAAAACTGAAGTGGCAGTGGGCACATAGTTCGACGGACAAATGGCCGTTGGGGCAGTAAAGTCTTCGAATGGCGTCCACGTACCGGAAGACGTAAGATCTGGCCAAGAGGGCAGCGCAGGACCGATCGTTGTGGAAATCTTTGGGGGAGGCCTTTGTCGAACAGTGGACGTCTTCCAGCTGATGATATAACAGATATTTACATATAGGTAAAGACTTACCAGATTCAAGAGCACCTGGCTCCCGTATCGCTGCAGCTGATCCCTCAGATGCTTGGTGTAGGCACTGACGTGGTCTTCGTGCGCCAGCGACATGGGCGGCTTGTACTTGAGGTCCGGGAACTGGCTCCAGAATAGCGGGATCGAGCCCCGCGTCTGCACGAACGATGACTTCTCTCCGCCCGCGCCACGCTCAACTATCTGCTCTGTTTCCACGAAGTTCGCTACATTGCCCTGAAAAGTTTTTTTTTTATGAAAATAAAGGACGAGACGAGCAGGACGTTCAACTGAAGGTATTTGAAACGTCCTGCCGATTACAATGTAGTGCCGCTCAGGATTCTTGAAAATCCCAAAAATTCTAAGCGGTACTACAATTGCGTGCGTCACTTGAGACAGTCTCATTTGCCCAGTAATTTCACTAAAGTTACTTGGTCACTGGTTAACCAGGTATGTGTCTACTTTTACTTTGGTTTTCTATTAAAGGGGGTTTTAAGTTCAATTTAACTACCTAGTTTTTAGTTTTGCTCTTTTAGTATTTCAACTATGATAATTTCGTAACAACGACTAATTGAGTTTTTGATGTACGCAGACATAAAAAATATGCTAAGAAAGAAGATCTTCGTAAGAATAATAGATTACTGAATTGGGGGCGTTCCTCCACAGTGCGGTTTTCAAGGAACTTTCTTCCGCGTACAACAAAAATCGGCTTCCCTGTGCGGTGTTTCTGGGACGATACGACATGGGTACCTTAAAGAAAGCGCGTACACTTTCCTTAAATGCCGGCAATGCTTCTGTGACTCCTCTGGAACTGGAAGAGAATTTGCGCGGCGGTGTTGACTTAACACCACATCAACATTGTCATAGATGCTTCATAAATATGCTAAGTTAGACTACAAAGCGACGTTTTAAAGTATGTGAAAATTACGATCAGAGATTCTCTCGGGCGCTTTGTGGGTCACTCCCCGTGATCAATGAAGTAGAAGATATACATAGATATAATACTAGCTGACCCGACAGATGGTGTTCTGTACATAATAAAAAAAAACTGTTCTTTATGAATTTGTCAATAATATTTCATAACATCAAGAATTATTTCCTCCTTAGCTCCCTGTTGTTATAATGAAATTGCTTCACAGTAGAACTGCCAAAACATGTGTCAATACATTCTGTCCATACAAAACAAATATTGGAAAAAATAATTATGGGTCCCATATCGTAAAATAAACTATCCTATCTCTCAAGTTGGACTAAGCTACACTCCATGAAGTTATCCCCATTAAAATCTGTTCATAAGTTTAGGAGTTCACTGGTAACAAACATCAGGACACTGGATTTATATATATTAACATTGTAGTTTACCTGTACATCGATGCCTCTCATGAACAGCCTGGTCCCTGCACGGTCTACGCAGCGTCGCGACACCAGGGTCCAGGTCAGCTGGTGACCCGATATTGTCACATTGTTTATTGCGACAACTGTATGTCACATTAAGGAATTTATCTATTGTGGACAATAAGCTTTAGTAATATGAAACAAACTAATGTAAAGTTGTGGGTATATTAGATTATCTCCTGACTCATTTGTTACACAGTCCTTTGCACATGATGCCGGCTAGATTATGGGTACCACAACGGCGCCTATTTCTGCCGTGAAGCAGTAATGTGTAAACATTATTGTGTTTCGGTCTGAAGGACGCCGTAGCTTGTGAAATTACTAGGCAAATGAGATTTAAAATCTTATGTCTCATAGTGACGATCACATTGCAGTGCCGTTCAGAATTTTTGGGATGTTCAAGAATCCTGAGCGGCATTGCATTGTAATGGGCAGGGCGTATCGATTACCAACAGCTGAACGTCCTGATCGTCTTGTCCGTTATTTTCATTAAAAGAAATAGATCTTTTTGGTACAATCAAGATGATCTAAAAATTAGTAAATTTATATAATCATAATTTATCATCACTAATTTAATTTGAAAGATACTTTCACTATCGAAAGATTCAGACTGATTTCAAACCATCGTCAAATGAGTCATTACTATCTATGATAAAAAGCGGCTTTCTTGACTTTATCTTTAAAACCGACAAGATGGAGTGGTCCCTCAGATAACAGATACCGAGGTAGACCCAAAATGAGGTAGGGTGAAGAGTGATGAACTTCTTATAGTGGCAGTTAAAACCTGGCTGGAGAAAGCAAAAAATTGAGAGTTGTGGAAGAAGATGGCATATACCTGAATGGGATCAAGATTTTAATTTAAGTAATAACATTAGTATAAGGTATTATATACTATATAAGGTATTATTATTATTATCTATGATTAAAAGGATACATCCCACAATGATTGGTAAAGTAAATCTTGCGAACTGCTCGTGTGAAAAGTGTTTCAGCAAATGTCCGTTCCAGACGAACCGAGAATCTGCCCGGCTGGCTAGTGACATCTGTAATTAAAACAATTTTTTATATATTTAAAGTTTTTTTAAATTAATAACCCTATTTCTGGGATTAATACAGAACGACAAATGAAGCCACAACCTGAGAAATGAAAAAAGCATACAAGATTTTATGACGATACGTCACTCGAACGGTTAGCTCAGTTGGAAGTGCATTCTCAAGGAACGCGAGAGGTCGTGGGTTCGAAGTACCACATCGTTCATAAAATTTTGTTTTCAAATTTTATTTGTGCATCTGTAATTATAGTATTTTATATGGTATACAAGGGCAAACCATTTACGATGCACCTGATGGCAAAGCCTCTATCTTCTTACCCTAAGTAAAAGAGCGTATAGGCCGGTAACACGTCTGTAATGGTGTTGTGTAAGGTGGCTTAATAAAGGTTTGGGAATTCCCGACGATTTAAAGGACCCGGGACACGAGAAAGCCACCAAAGTCGCGAGACTTATAAGAAAAAAAAATATTAAGAGGGCTAGGTAGGCATTTTTTAAGAATTTTTGTTGAGTTTATTTCTGGTGAAACGTATTAAAAATTAATTAATAGTTTAACGTTAATTTCTTTTAATAACACACAGATTCACGTTTTAACAGTTAAATCTTATAGTTGTGAAACGAACTCAGAAATCATACTAATTCTTAATAAATTTAAATAATTATTTTGTAATTCTAGTATGTATCTAATAATTGGTCATTATCACAACATTGCTGTATTGTAATAACAGATGGCGCTAACCTCCTTCAATTATTTGAAAATCTAAACAATTTGATGTGTTTTAAAGGGATAACCCTAACTTCTGGGAGTAATTACACAAATAAAACTAAAACAAAATTTTTTGAACGATGTAAAGTAGATCCTGTAGATGCTGCCTAACCTGAGAATTGAATTAAAGCATACAAGATTTTATCAACGAAACGTCACTCGAAACGTTGGAAAGAGCGCACGGAACGTGAGAGGTCGCGGGTTCGAGTCCCACATCGTTCATAAAATTTTGGTTTCTATATTATTTGTGTTATTTGAAAATAAAAATGATTACTTAACAATTTTGACAATCTTGTGATGACATCATAAAAGCCTATTTTAATAAAAAAAAGCGGATTTGAATTTTCAATTTCATATATATTACAATACAATTGGTAATTGAATTGCTTGAATTTTAACAGCAAAGTAGCTACAAATATTAACTATAGGTTGTTGCTTTTCGAAACGATAAATATAAATGATCAGTGCTTTTCCGGATGGTATAATTCCCAAAGAGCTGAGAAAGTAAAGTGAGAAAGTTCTAATATAAAAAAATGCTATAGTATATGCTGTAACGGAATTATTTAAAAAAAATGCGTGCGTACAAAGTACACCTATCAGAAGTGAAACCTGCAATGTGCATGAACCTCCAAACTGCATATGAAGTCCTGGTACAAGATGCTAGGATGACTCATGATTTCAACCGAAATATGAAAGACATTACTATCACCGCTACCATACGTGTGTGCTCCTCGTGTTTATATAGTAATAAGTATTGCGCATGACGACACAATGTATTAAGGTATACTCGCGTCATACATAAGACAATCTCTTCTTTAACTATGATCGCCTGGTACCAAAACACTATAATGATGCTTCCTTTCTCATTTTTTCCCATGTTTTGTTTATAAATTTATGTGTCCCGCTTTTTCGTTTCACCGACTTTCAAATCACAGCGATGCTAAAGAAGTTTTCACTTCAAAAACAAAAGTTTATTTAATTTTACTTTTGCTTATTACACCTTTGTATTCCTATGAATAAGACCAAGTTGTGTTTGCCTATAATAATTCAATCTACATTACGATAGTGATAATTTAAATTATTTCTATGCTTAATTTTTGTATTTATGATGTAACTATGTTGGCGAACCATTACATAAAAATAAAAATAAAATATTTTCGCTGTGGTTGACTATGCACTCCACAGCACAGGAAGCGTTAAGCCACGTATTCATTAGTAAACATTTGTTAATAAACACTGTTTATAAACTGTTCATAAACGATGTTTCTTAATGTTTCATCATCTTTGTAAACAGTTTATAAACAGTTCAGAAACATAGGTGATGAAACATTGTTTATGATACGTGTTGCCGTGCTCCCCACTACGAGTGGAGAGCAAGACGAAACATCTAGTTTATAAACAAAATTCAACAGGTGTGGACCGCAACCTTTTCTTCTTTTTTTTCGATTAATGCTCTTGTGAATTATTATATAAGCAGCGAAGAGCATCACTACCTCCTCGGGCGACATCCTGTGAACAACTGACAAGTGTGGACGGCCAAGTTTCAGAAACATGTGTTTATTGTAAACTTTGTTTAGCGCTAGTCATAAACAGTTTATCAACAAATGTTTACTAGTGAATACGTGGCTTTAAACGTTTAACGCAACCTTGTTGGAAGTCGCATTAAGAGTTTCATTTCAAAAATACATTTTTTTAAGGTTGAAGGCCGTGGGTTAAAATCTAGCAAGTTAATAAGAAATGATACCTTGTGGAACTCCG
Source organism: Leptidea juvernica (assembly GCA_949711755.1). NCBI lineage: Eukaryota > Metazoa > Arthropoda > Insecta > Lepidoptera > Pieridae > Leptidea > Leptidea juvernica. The sequence goes on along the minus strand of CATIXQ010000012.1, from coordinate 11,287,259 downwards.
GCGCAACGGAATGTAGCCGTTGCATGGTGTGCGTGAGGTCGTACCCGTACGAGAAGTACATCCCCGGCATATCCAGTGCCGCACGTAACAATCGCTCGTACGCATTGTTGTCATCTATCTGTAAATACAACCTTTCCTTATTTATGTGTTGCCATAATGTATATATATATATATATATATATACATTAAAGTCAAGTAACGTCGTCTAGTTATATAACTAGTGCGTAATAACTTGACGTTACTTCTTGTTTTTAGGGTTCCGTAGCCAACTAGCAAAAAACGAAACCCTTATAAATTCGTCATGTCTGCCTGTCTGTCCATCCGCACGTCACAGCTACTTTTGTCCGAAACTATAAGAACTATACTGTTGAAACTTGGTAAGTAGATGTATTCTGTGAACCGCATTAAGATTTTCACAAAAAAAAACAATTTTGTGGGTTCCCCATACTTAGACCTGAAACTCAAAATTTTTTTTTCATTAAACCCATACGGATTTATGTATGGTATTTATGGACAGATGTTCAAAAATGATATTCTGGTTTCTAATATCATTTTTTTTATCTGAATAGTTTGCGCTAGAGACGCTTCTAAAGTGGTAAATTTATGATGTACCATGCAAACTTCCACCGAAAATTGGTTTGAACGAGATCTAGTAAGCAGTTTTTTTTAATACGTCATAAATTGTATTATCAATAACTTAATTGAATAAAAAATCACTATTATTAAAACATCGATCAAAGTTACAACGAACTACAAGAACTTTTGTATTCTGTTACTTCCTGCTACCTTCACGGGCGAGTCCAATTCGCACTTGGCCACTTTTTTTTCAATTTCATTTGGGAATGATTCTACAGTCGCGTCCAGAATGTCATTCATGCAAGCAGTGAGTTCACTACGGTCAGAACTCAGGTTATTTCGCACGAATTTAACAATAGTCGCACATTGAATATTTCAGTAGGAATGTACATGTTTAGTTAATAATAAACCATCTTTAAGTTTGTTATGTATTTGAGGTAATGTTATCATTTCTTTTATACATTTTTTTTTTTATGGAATAGGAGGACAAACGAGCGTACGGGTCACCTGGTGTTAAGTGATCACCGCCGCCCACATTCTCTTGCAACACCAGAGGAATCACAAGAGCGTTGCCGGCCTTTAAGGAAGGTGTACGCGCTTCTTTTGAAGGTACCCATGTCGTATCGTCCCGGAAACACCGCACAAGGAAGCTCATTCCACAGCTTTGTAGTACGTGGAAGAAAGCTCCTAGAAAACCGCACTGTGGAGGACCGCCACACATCCAGATGGTGGGGATGATATCCTAACTTGTGGCGTGACGTGCGAAGGTGGAATTCGGCGGCGGGAATCAGGTTGAACAGCTCTTCGGAACACTCCCCGTGATAAATACATAGATTTGTATTGAATATGTGTGGTCACTTTTAATATATACACACCAGTCAACAGTTCAATCGTGATTTTTTTGGTTTCTTACTAAGATCTATATAATAATGTAGTTTGTAAAAAGTGTTCAATAAGTTTAGGACCTCCGCGCTACGTCACGTTGACGTAGTGCGGGGTCCATTGTAGGACATTTTTTTTTTCATATATTTCTTTTTCTATCAGTACGGTACCTTGAGTGCACTAGTTGACCTCGACACTTCTACGATCTTTTGATATAAAAAGACATAAAATCCAAGCGTTTACATACAACAGCCAGGCTTTAACCAACATTTTAAAACTAAAATTATTATAACACAAAATATATAATATTTAATATATTCAAAGTATACGAAACAACAAACCTGTTTGTTGGTGAGGTGCGTCGTAGATCTTGCATACGGTATTATATCTGTACCTGCCAGTTTGTATATATCATGACCATTTATTTTCCCCACCTGAGAAAATCAACAAACGTATGAATTAACGTAACAGACGTATGAATTTATTGATAAAACTTTTAAGGCCGGACCGCACTAGAGCGGCGCTGAGCTGCGCGTCGCTTCACGTCGCTAGAGGTATCGCATTACAACTGCAGTAAACGGCAGTTCTATAGCAGGTGGCGTGCAAGCAACCGTACATGATAAGCGATAGTGACGAGCATTTAGTCATTATTTTTTTATTGTGTGCTGCCAAAAAATGACTTATGGAAGACAACAAAAATCAGAAGTATTGGATTGCTCAAATACCAAGGTCATGCTTTCAAGAAGGCGAATATCCTTTCGAAGGCAACTCTGCCGTGACGCGCAGTGTAGCACCGCTCTATTTCGACATGCACTATGATGAAAATAATATTTTGACACTTTGTGCCGCGCAGTGCAGAACCGCGCAGCGCCGCGGTAATGCGTTCCGGCCTTTATTACGAAATACAGTGACAGGCCCTCAGTTCAAAGGAAGACCACCTTACATACTCTTGTGACTTCATATTAAAAAATTATATTGATTGGTCGCGCTTGTCTTGGAAATACCTACCTATCTGTGGCATCACGATATCGACCAGGAAGGCAGGAAGAAGGACGACTTAATGAATGAATTTAGTTGGACGTGACAGTAACACCTTAAGGTGCCGCACGTCAGGACAATGAAGATGGTAATTAAAATTGTGGCTTGTGGTGTAACAGTGGGATTCAGCGGCAGGGATTAGAACAGCTCTGAGGAACACTACGCATAAAATACACCTATACAAGGCCTGGGGATAATTTTGCTTAACATGTTTCTTCTTGGCTGAGTCGCGATAGTGAAGCCATAGTACATTTAGCATATAAAGCCTTCCAATTCAAGGTATTTCCATTGATCTTATTGAATAAAAAATTTGTATTTTGGTATGGAGACGTTTGAAAACTCGCCAGTAATTCAACAAGTGTTTCAGTACTATATTATCCTAAAAGCAGGCCTTAAGCATTATATTTGATTTAAATGTCCAAATAATACACCATAACTATACTTACTACTATTCTGTACTTGGCAACAACCAGATAATATCCGGATATTAGTTTGATAGAACCAAGGAACCCGCAGACAGGCTTATATGCATTCGCTGGAATCGGAATCTTCACTTCATTTATTCCTGAAAAATTGGGTCCAATTGTATATGTGTGTACTTTTGAAGTGACTGAAGATTTGAGTGTTCATGGGAACTTGTATATTTTCCCATTTCTTGGTGGTTTTTGTATAGTATTTTCCAACTATAATTCTGTGATGTGCTGATTCCACATAGCGGCTTCAGATTTCCAATCTCATATAAAATGGTTCACAGTGTCAGTACCTTTTTTTTTATGGAATAGGAGGACAAACGAGCGTCAGGGTCACCTGGTGTTAAGTGATCACCGCCGCCCACGCTCTCTTGCAACACCAGAAGAATGACAAGAGCGTTGCCGGCCTTTAAGGAAGGTGTACGCGCTTTTTTGAAGGTACCCATGTCGTATCGTCCCGGAAACACCGCACAAGGAAGCTCATTCCACAGCTTTGTAGTGCGAGGGAGAAAGCTCCTTGAAAACCGCACTGTGGAGGACCGCCACACATCCAGACGTCTGTACTGTCCTGAACTGTACTTCAGGCATAGAGCTCTGACACCGCGGGATGGTCGGCGGTGTTTTTCCGTTGTCGTCAAGAGTCGAGTTGGAGGCGAAAAGAGCGCACAAGAGCTCGGCTTTCTCTTTTGCCGTATGGGCCAGGGTGTCATTCCTCATGTGCAACGGCGGCATGGACGGCAGGTTGAAGTTACCAAGAGCAGCTTTCGACAACGACCAGAACTTGCGTGTTCCGGTCGGGTAACTGAAAAGCTGCTCGCCGATTTTGACGACGTGCTTAGACTTCGCACGGGCGATTTGCCGCTTAAAAAATCTGGAGGCACGGTTATATTTCCTCTTCAGAACTATGCAGCGCCGCAACCCAAGTTCGATACGCCTGTTTTTTGCAGTCAGATGCTGCTTTAACTGACGCATCGAACCAGGGCTGTGATCTGCCACCGATCGGTACTACAGAGCTTGGTATAAAAATATCCATGCCCTGCAGTATCACATTGGCTACTGCAACGGCGCATGCACAAGGATCATCCGAAGGGAAACAAACCTTGCCCCAAGGGTAGGATGCAAAAAAGGAACGCATTAGGATGGCTATCCCAATCTGCTGACTTGTAGTGACAAACGCGGCGGGTCGCTGGTGGTCTGCGACGTTGGCATCGGATAGGCACTACACTCCTGACCAGGCAATGGTCGGACGTTCCGAGAGGGGCGTTGACAAAGACCTGGTAACCATCGGACCTATATATAATGTATAGATACCCAGAATTTGTATTTTGGGAGTTATTCATGATAAGAGTGACAAAATGGGGTTTAACCTAGTTACTTACAAACTAGTTTGCTGCCATATGGCAACAGCATGAGACCATAGTTTAGAACTCTGTTATTTTTTTAGCACACAAGACATTAATATACTATTGCAATCAGTTTTAAGAGAGAACTTTGAACTTTATCACTATTTCTAAGTGAAAATATTCAATATTCAAATATTTTTGTTCTTGCATGAAAGTGAAATCTTAAAATGTCTATATTATTGTAATTATAAAAAATTATGAGATTATAATGTTTATGGTAGAGGTTTAAATAAACATACCTTTAACACAGGCTTCTGCCGATATTCTATCAATAACCAGTATCTCAGTTGGGTTTATTGTTGGCTTGAAATAGAATTTTTCAGCCGTTGTATATCTGTAAAAAGGATAAAGTTATTTATTTTCATCTTTCCTTATTATCATTTATCAAACTTAAATTAGTGCCCGCACAGGGCCCATCACTTTAAGGCTCAGTCAGCACTATGGTTTTTTCCTAAGAGAGAAAAAACCGCAAATGTGTCCGCTTGTATTTATAAGCTCATACAGTTAAAAACCGCTGTGGTTTAACTGTTGTGTGGCCTAGGCCTAAGGTACAATAATTTATTTTATTTCGTAAAATTATATCAATATGTAATCAGTGATCGTACATTTGTCACAATCGTGATAACAGTGGAGAAAATATGCTTCATCAATGATTATGTATAGAGACACCTTCTGGAGTACAGACCTAAGATTTAGAAATCAGCTGTCTCACAGTCACTATGCCTGTTATTTTATATATGACATATTAAATCTAATATACAAAATTCTTGTGTCATGGTGTTAAACATTGAACTCCTCCAAAATGGCTTGACCGATTCTCATGAAATTTTGAGTGCATATTGGGTAGGTCTGAGAATCGGACAACATTTATTTTTCATCCCCCTAAATGTTAAGGGTGGTCCACACGAATTTTTTTTTTAAATTTGTGGGTGCATGTTTGTTGCTGGGTTTGTTTGCTGGGTCAGCTAGTAATTATATATATTTCATCATATATTTCTTATACTGTTGTCAAACACTAACTGGCCATGGTGCTGTAAATTGGGGTGGTAATACAAAGTCAATGACTTTGTCATGATATTTATTTAACAGTCATGTCAGCCAATAATTTATTTGCCAAATGTATGGCAAATTATAGAACAAATTTCCAAATCCTAAGTGTTTTTTTTTTGAAACATGATTGCACACAATTAGCTATGTTATAATAGTTATCCTTGAACAGTCTGCAAACATTTGTAACCATAACCAATGTAATAATTAAAGAGAGAAGAGGTATGATAATTTTACTAATGTGCATAACTATGTCAAGACAATATGGTTTGTTTTATGTGGGAGTGTCCAGTATTGCTTTTATATGCATTAACAACATAGCAAATTGCCAAGCAGTAAGAATACCAATAGACTGTTATTTTTTTTTGCAATGGAAGTATACAAGTACTGCTATAGATTTTATTATTATACTAACATCTAAGTATTGACTAATAAGCAACTTGCATTACATTTTATTACTTAGTAGAATAAAAATACTGAAAACTGTGAGTGTTAGCTTTTGGTAATATTTGTGAAAATTTTAAATAAATATATACATTAAGGGTAATAATAATTGTGTGAAACAATGTGAATACAACTCTTAATATAGGTAACTCTATTACTCAGAGTAATTAAAAATAATAAAATGAAAACTACATCCTGAATAGAAGTTACTAATTAATTTAGCGTGGAGAGCAACTTACAGCTTTATATCATCGTGGATTAAAGTTTGATCGGCCATGTTCTTTTAAATCATTACAATAGACCAATGTATTATAAATTACAGTTTCACAGAAAAATCAGCTCAGTAATACTATATTTTAACCAATTAATTATTTGATTTTATGTACTAAGGGACCCAAAAGTCAAAATACAGAAGTCAGGAAATCAGAATCCGTTTACGTCCCCAGTCTCAACTGCAACTTGACACTTGTCATTGACACTTCCATTTTTTTTTCAGTGTTATGACCTGGTAACTGAGACCTTTAAGTTTAGTCAAAATGCAACAAAATGACTTATTTCTATCTTTACGTAAAATTACGCAGGCAGATGACAGATCCAATGACGTTACTAATTATAATTATCTGCTCAATCTAGGAAGACCTTCAGAAGTTCAGTGGAGGTTTTGGTTGGAGCTGATGGTCTTGTTACCAATGCAAATAAATAAAACTAATTATCCTTAACCTTGAGCGTCAAATGTCAATCTCAAAATCTTAATATAACGCTGTACTTTATGATAGTGACAAGCACAGAGTACTCAGTACTTATAGTCTGACGAGGTGACAATTCAACACTCAACATAGTGTCAATTTAATCTAAGTTCAACATGTGTTTTTGATAGCTTTGTTTCTATTGTTTAGTGATAAGCTAACCTCTGAAATTTGATTATCTGATATTCTGTTTACGTTCCATCGCGGTGCTTGTTTTTAATTTTTATAGTATGATTAATTAATAGTTATTAATAGCTTCTTAGTTACTAATGATTATATAATGGAGATTGAAGGATATCCAGGTTTCATTAAAACCATTCATGATAATGAGGAAGTTGAAGACTTTTCTGAAGATTCTGATGAAGAAGTAGAGGTCGGTAAAGAGTATCCAATTCTTAAATTTACAACCTTCAACAGTATGGCCTCGGATGTGTTGTAATATCTTACACTGTTACTGTAGTGTTTAAAAATTCACAAGGCATATGATGATATCATATGTGATATACAGCAAGTAGAGTCTTTTGTTAGGTTAGCTTTGCATTTCTTTAGTTTCTTTCATACACAGAGAAAACATTAATGGATTTCTTATAAATCATGGTGGGCAATCTCCACCTACACCTTCAACAATGTTGAACACAAATGATTTTATTCCTATTATAAGTAAGAAGGTTCTTAACAAAATGTTGGTATATGTCTGTTTTATTTATAAAATTATAGAAAACACAAATATAATATAAAATAAATTGACCTTGATGTTGTATACAAAATAATATACAGCAATCATCACAAATATGTCCGTCTTAGTGAGTCTTACATCTTTGTGCCGTTTGGTGTCAAGACACTTGGACTGTTGGGCCCAGAGGTGCAGAGAATATACGAATTACTATTTCTATTTATTATAAACTAAAATAAAATATATTATGATCTAAAATAATATATAACACTGGTCCCTTGCAAAACAGTGGCAAAACACCCGAGTTTTAATGCTTTACATCTGTATTTTAAGTGTTATATGTGTTGAGTTTTTTGTGTTATATATTAAAATGTTACACATAACAGGCCTGGTTTGTGCGGAAGTCAGTAAAAAATTTAAAACATGTATTACAGTTATTGTTTATAGAGTTCATTCACATAAAATAGAGTATATTACTTTATTTAGAGTACAGTTTGCAACCCTAGTTGGAACTAATACATTATTTCAACCAATGGGCAGCTAATAAACATCTTATTAAAATTGTTTAAAAAAATCTTGTTGAGCTGAAATATAACTTAAAGTGTTTTTATATAATAACTCTTTTCTATTGATTTTTTAGTATCAACCATCAAAGCAAAAAGTGAAAAGACAAGCAGACTTTGACCCCACATTTAAATTTGTTTCATCAGTTGAGGAATACAATAAGGTAAATCAATTATTTTTTATTTGCATGTATCATCCCACGAAAATGTTCCTGGCTGACATCCATTTCTCAATGAGACATGATAATTCCATTTAGGTTATTTGAAATTGGAACAATGGTATTTTTACTTGTAAATAATCACATATTTTTTTAATAATTACAATTAGCGGCTTCATAAATAAAAACCTTTTTTGCATAAGTTTCTGAGTGGCTTTATATATTAAAACTAGCTGACCCAGCAAATGCTATAAAATCGCGATATTAAAATCGCGATACAAAAGAAACTGTTGATCGTAGATGGGTGAAAATTTGAAGTTGTATGTATTTTTTAATGCTGACTCATAATCAAACAAATTTAAAAAAAAAATTCGTGAGGACCACTCTTAACATTTAGGGGGATGAAAAATAGATGTTGTCCGATTCTTAGACCTACCCAATATGCACTCGAAATTTCATGAGAATCAATCAAGCCGTTTCGGAAGAGTTCGGTCCAGCACACCATGACACGAGAATTTTATAAATAAGATGTATCTAAAATTTTCTTTACATTCACTAAATTTTCCCTGTCCTATTATTTCAAAATTAAAAAAAAATTCATGTACTTAAGGCTCGGGCCCGGGGTACGAGCAAATATACTTCAAAAAGTGCACTAGATAAAGTTTTTTTTTCTAGTTCAAGACTAACTATCCAAGCATGCACAGATCGGCGACGATGTCTCGGTGTCGATATATAATAGGCGGGCGCACACTTCTAAGTGGCTAATTTTCGCTAATGTCATTTAAAAAGCAAACACAATTCTAATTATAAAGACAGATTTACAGATACAGATAAGGGTAAAGAATGTTACCGGTTATAGCTTAAACTCATGTTCATAAACTTTTAGGACACCTGGGATGATTTGCAAAAGTATATAAAAAGAAATGTCAAGCAGACGCTAGATGAGAAGATAGCAAAACGGAGGGCCCATGTTCTGGTCAATGATGCTGATGTTGGCACTGACTCTGAAGATGAAGGTATGTTACATTAAGATTATAAATTTAATAAGGAACACTTGTATTAAATGTAGAAGTTAAATTAATTTTGGCTTATACCACCTTATAAATTATATATAGGTAATATATATTTATATATAGGTATAGTTTTCCAAATTGTGCATAGTCAAGTAGTGTAAATTTTTTTACAAGACAAGCAATTCATTCACTTGGTACTGTAAGAGATACATCCTGAAATTAACAATGCATTGCCACTCAGGATTCTTGAAAAACCCAAGATTCTGAGTGGCATCAGCACAGTGCTCGAGGCATAATGATCTAAATCATTTGTATAGCTAATATTGATTTTCAATACAGTTGCTCATAATTTAACAGAACTCTTGATTTTTGTGCATACCTTGATTGTAAATGAGTAAAATCAAAAAATACCATGTTCAATAATTATTTATTTGTATTTTGATATTCATGCAAAATCCAGATATCAAGCCAAATATACAGGCTGTCCCAAAGTTATGGGACATGAAGGGAAAGTACCTTAAATATCGAAGATAGGATATTTTACTGAAAGAAGACATTATGTTATTTTTAAAAGTTAGTATTCTGCATTAAAAGATTTTCTCAAAATTACTTGCCTCGTCTGGGAATCGAACTGACTTAAATGTAAAAAAAAAACACCCCTACTTTTATGATGCCAATCGAAAGAATGGCCAAAAACTAATAACTCTTCTTAAGTAACATAGTAGTAGAAATCCAAAAAGAAGTTGCTAGTAGTGAAGTAGTGATATTTGCTTGATTATGACTCTAAGAAAAGTTGTTTTCATGTAATGTACATAGATATAGTTATATTTTAAGGTCAAGAAGTTGATGAGTTAGAAATATCAGACGATGAATTAAAAAAGGATGAAATCAAAACGAAGGAAAAGAAATTGAGTAAAAAACAGAAGCTGAAACAGGTATGGACTTTTGAAATAAATTTATTTTAATTAAAGTTTGTAATTTCTTAAATGCTTTCTACTAAATTCATAACAATGTTTACACGGTATTTGTAACAGAATATTAAATTTTTATTTTAAGCTATTGCATAGCGTCGCGGGCCTTGAGCGAAATTCCGTAACGAAAATAACCTAACACTTACTAGATGTATATAGATATTTCGCAACGGTCATTACAGTTGCCGTGGAAAAGCGGTTTTCACGTATGCTTTTTGTGCAGAAGATCCCAGGTTCGAGCCTGGGGTACATCTTGATTTTTTTTAATTTCTTTATTTTTTTTATCACGTTTTTTTAATTTTTATTAATATGACAAGCATTTTTGTATTTTTTTCTTTCTTTAACTATCTAGACCGATTTGCTTACTCCCTATTATAATATTAATGTCATTCAATGTTTATTTTATTATTGTTTTTAATTCATTGGACTTGCTTCAATGATATGTTTTTGCAGAGTTCCTCTAGTTCCTCCCTTGCTTCCATGGGAAGATCTGAATGCTATGTTCTGTCTCATTTAGCAAAGTATAACAGTGACATTATACAGCAATTATTATTTTTTAACTAAACAGGAATTGCAAAATGACGAACCCAAAGGTGCTAAAGTGGAATATGACACAGAGTTCTTTGAAGATCCACCACCATATGATGAGCAGGCTTCATTCTACATGATGAACCTATCACGACCTTTACTCAAGGCGATAGGGACCCTGAACTATGTTCACCCTACACCAGTACAGGCTGCTACCATACCTATTGCTTTAATGGGTAAGTTCAAGACAATTTTTAATTTAAGACGCCCAAAGTTGTTATTGTATTTTATTAATAATAACTAATATAATTGTATAGGCACCTACCGGGCGTAAAGGCAGTTTATGACATTGTTCCACATCATTTGAGAATAATCCTTATGGGTAGAAATACAGGCAAATTTTGATTGGTTGGATCATTCAGTGACTGAGAGTTAAAGTGTACATTCAGAACCATATAATTCGTGGTCAGAATGAGTGTATAAATATATTACTGGCTGCTAAAATGTGTAATAATTTTTTCTTGAATTATATTAACCCTGTAGTCTTGTCAAAACAATGTCCAAGACCTCATAGCCCTAAGGTACTTACAGATTGTATGTATAGTGGCTATAACTACTATAAAATGCAACCTTGACCCCTCAGGTTGATTTCTAGTATTCCGCGTTCTACACTATAAACTTTTGAACACACAGCCACTATGAATTCATCTGCCGGTTGCTGCATTCCCAAACCAAGCGAGTCTTAGAACATACTCCCATCTCAGGCTTCTGGTATTGCTGATCCCTCGGTGGCTGGGTTCTTCTACATTCTATTAGGTTTTCCAGTGAGAGGCTTCTTTGCACAGGATGGGTACCACAACGGCGCCTATTTATATATGAACGGCGCCGTTGCTAGTGAAATTACTGGGCAAATGAGACCTAACATCTTATGTCTCAAGGTGACGAGCGCAGTTGTAGTGCCACTCAGAATTTTTGGAGTTTTTCAAGAATCCTGAGCGGCACTGCATTGTAATGGGCAGGGCATAAAAAAAGGGCATTTATTTTTTTCTCAAAATTGATTCCTTTAGGGCGTATCCATTACCATCAGCTTTACGTCCTGCTCGTCTCGTCCCTTATTTTCATAAAAAAAAAGTAATGTGCAAACATTGTGTTTCGGTCTGAAGGGCGACGTAGCTAGTAAAATTACTGGGCAAATGAGACTTAACATCTTACGTCTCAAGGTGACGAGCGTAATTGTAGTGCCGCTCAGAGATTTTGGGTTTTTCAAGAATCCTGAGCGGCACTGCATTGTAATGGGCAAGGCGTATCAGCTACCATCAACTGAACGTCGAACGTCTGAAAAAAAAAGGTGATCCACTTATCCACTTGCCCCCTCTAATATAATAAATACATAACAGGGTTGACAGAATAATTTATATATCTGCGAACTATGTTTAGGTAAAGACATATGCGCCTGCGCAGCTACCGGTACAGGCAAAACTGCTGCGTACATGTTGCCGATACTGGAGCGACTGCTGTACAAGGCGGTCGGGGATAGAATCACCAGGGTGCTGGTGTTGGTGCCCACTCGAGAGTTAGGTGCACAGGTAAATCTCCTAAGATATTGCACACAGCAATACAGAATATTTTATCGTTTCAAGAACAGTAAAAGTGCAATACTATTTTGCGGCAGAAATAGGTGTTACACTGCCGGATAGACCCACATACAGTAAACATTTTGTGCATATTCTGCTGGTACTATAAATAATAAAATAAAAAATAGGCCTTTATGCCTTTCGAAGTCTGTTTCCAATTACCCTAGCTTATAAAAAACAATATTAAACTATTAAAAGATGCAGCTTCGGTAGCTAGAGGTTCCAAATTCAACATAAAAATTTATATGATATCTCTGACTTCGAAGTGCCTATTGGCAAAGGCCTCCTCCAATTCTCTCCAGTTCTTTCGGTCCAGA
>CATIXQ010000012.1:11237768-11274786 GCA_949711755.1 Leptidea juvernica | reverse complement strand
GACCACATAAGAAATACTCCATCATTTGGGCTTCATTCTATAGAGGTCCTTGTGTTGGACGAAGCTGACAGGTAAGATCGCTCTCATATCAAATGAAAGTATTTTAATTTCCAACTCGCTTCAAAACACACTTTTGAATCGACATTACATTTCATACATGCCTTCTCCCACTCAGCTCAAACTTTTACTTTTCTCTTTTAGCTTTGGACTTACTCTTCCTTGATTTGTTTTTCAATCGATCGCATTAAAAGTCGAGCGAACAACATTAATCCACCATTATTTAGCCTCAACCAAAGTAGAAATATTCATTTAGTTTAATGTAATAATGAAGTGTATCTTAGTGTAAGAATGTAGGATCACCAACTTGTGATCCAATATTAAAACCTTCCAACTGAGGTTCTACAATAGTTTTTATGTTTCTTAATTTACCCTTTAAGGGGTTCACTGTAAATTAGCGATCAATCGACTGGTACTGGTTCACGTATTTCTAACGGACTAGTTATTCATAAACTATGACGACGTAAACAAGGAGTTGGTTTGTCGTCCGTTTAAAACTGAATGTAAATTGTAAACTAAGATTATTAATGTATTCATTACAAATTAATAATATTAGCTTACAATTCACGTAAAATTCAAATAAAGTCATTAGGTATTACAAATTTATAAAGTCTATTCTAACCACGGCAGTCGCATCGGTCATTCCATCTCGCAAGCGCAACGTAAACTCGTAATAGACTGTCTAAGAGTTTGGGAGTGTTCTGAAGAGCTGTTTCACCTGATTCCTGCTGCCGAATTCCACCTTCGCACGACACGACACAAGTTAGGAAATCATCCCCACCATCTGGATGTGTGGCGGTCCTCCACAGTGCGGTTTTCAAGAAGCTTTCTTCCACGTTACTACAAAGCTGTGGAATGAACTTCCTTGTACAGTGTTTTTTTGACGATACGATATGAGTACCTTCAAAAGAGTGTTGCAAGAGAATGTGGGCGGCGGTGATCACTTAACACCACGTGACCCGCTCTCCTTTTCCATAAAATAAAAAATAAGCAATACAGTGCCTATGGAATTCTCTTCCCTCTGAAATCAGAAAGGCTCAAAATCTCCAATCTTTCAAAACAATGCTCCATAATTATTATTTATTACTTTGACAAATTCATTACTAGTTCTTTTCTTGGAATTATTTACTGTATGTGTATGTTAAAATTATATGCATATCGATAACACCACCTTCTATTATCTTTTCAACTAAAACTACTTCATTACAGGTTGCCTGGTAGAAAAGCGCTCTTAAGCGATAAGGCCGCCTGTTGCTTTTTGTTGTCTCGATTTTTGTTATGTTTAATTATTTTGTGGTGTGCAATAAAGATATATTTCATTTCGTTTCATAAGAACTACAGTCTACGATTTGAGCTAGTCGATCGACTCGTCTAGTTTCGTTCACGCTAAAAACGTCAACGACCCATCGCTACTGTACATATTCAACTGAATTTTATTCTAGGATGCTAGACGAATACTTCGCAGAGCAAATGAAGGAGATAATCCGGCAGTGCTCTCCCAAGCGACAGACCATGCTGTTCTCGGCTACCATGAGCGATGAGGTCAAAGACCTAGCCGCAGTGTCACTCAACAAACCGGTCAAACTGTTCCTTGACTCTAATAAAGATGTCGCTTTCAACTTGAGACAGGAGTTCGTGAGGTGAGTTATCTATAGAGCACTTTAGAAGAAGCTAAGAGAGAATAGTCTGGTTTCAGTTACAAGCTGCTGCCTTGCCCTGTAGCCGTCTACGCTCGCGTAGATGTGTTATCTGCTAAATTAGTCCACCGAGGGAGGCTCCTTTGCACAGTATGACGGCTAGATTATGGGTACCACAACGGCGCCTATTTCTGCCGTGAAGCAGTAATGTAGTAAGCTTTATTGTGTTTCGGTCTGAAGGGCGCCGTAGCTGGTGAAATTACCGGGCAAACGAGACTTAACACCTTATGTCTCAAGGTGACGAGTGCAATTATTGTACCGCTCAAAATTTTTGGGTTTTTCAAGAATCCTGAGCGGCACTGCATTGTAGTGGGCAGGGCTTATCAATTACCATCAGATGAACGTCCTACTCTCATAAAAACATAAAAAAAAACATTTTCAGGATTCGTAAGGAGCGTGAGTGCGACCGCGAGGCAATACTTTGCGCGCTCGTGTGCCGGACCTTCCGCGATCGAGCCGTTATATTTGTACAGACTAAGAGACAGGCGCATCGTCTACACGTGGCTCTCGGACTACTCGGTGTTAAGGTTGGTCCTATTATTTATTAATTAAAAAGGCTTACCAACTAGATATACAGTTAATATTATAACTACTTATAATGTAAAATGTCTTTTATTTAATACTTATAAATCTAACTTATAGGTATGCACAGTGTTGCCCACATTTATTATTGTAAGTTAAGCAATACTACTACTATTGTACGTATACTACTACTAAAACAGTAAGCTAAGACATCCAAATTATAATATGTATATGGAATTTACTGTTATATAATTTGCAAATAAGTTGGATAGGTGAATTCGAGCCATAATTGTTTGTGAAAAATGTGCCATAATGAGCCATTAATCTAATCTTATATATAAAATTCTCATGTCACAATATTCGTTCCCGAACTCCTCCGAAACGGCTTGACCGATTCTCATGAAATTTTGTGAGCATGTAGTTTGTTTGCAGTAGGTCTGAGAATCGGCCAACATCTATTTTTCATACCCCTAAATGTTAAGACCACACGAATTTTTTTTTATTTATTTTTTTAATTGTTTGATTATGAGTCAGCATTAAAAAATACACACAACTTCACATTTTCACCCATCTACGATCAACAGTTACTTTTGCATCGCGATTTTAATATCGGCAATACAACGTTTGCTGGGTCAGCTAGTAGTATATATTATAATGTGTAATACATACTATTAATGGCTCATATTCATTGCGTCGCAGCTAAATACCCGCAGCGCTGTCTCTACTTCTAGTTAGTTACTGGAAATATGCAAGGATTTACAGCACATATGATATACGTTGGTAAAGAATATACAGACATTTACAGCATAAGTGGTTAGCATAATTTAAGTTAAAAGTGACTAATTTGAAAAAAGAATTCACTAAGTGCAAAAATCTTACAGTACACAAAAAACAACAAACAGGTGCAACTGATTTCGTTTAGGAAACACGCCTAAATACGAGTATTGGTACGCAAGCCAGCGAATTAGTACGATTAAGGACGTCCACTGTAGAAGGACCCCATCATTGCTCCGTCTAGCGGTGGAAGCTTACTTACTTTTTTATTTATAATACATTTATAGGTTAGTCCTACTAATATTATAAATGTGAAAGTTTGTATGTCTGGATGTATGTTTGAACTTCTTTAACGCAAAATCTACTGAATAGATTTTGATGAAACTTTACAATAATATAGCTTACACACCAGAATAACAAATAGGCTATAATTTATAAAACTATAGTGTGAATTATACAAAATATAAAAGAAGTGTGATTGTTACTAATGAATACAACTAGCGCCATCTATTATCAACTAGCAAGGAAAAGATCAATACAATTTATATGGCAAGACAACGTTTGCCGGGTCAGCTTGTTATTAATATAACTAGCTTTAGGTATTCACTTTAAGTAAATCTGCTGTATACATTATAGGAATGATTCCTTATATACTTTAATTTATTCAATAAGCAAAAACTATGATAGAAAATACTTAAGTGTACAAATACATACATACATATTATCACGCCTCTTTCCCGTAGGGGTAGGCAGAGACCACTTCTTTCCACTTGCTACGATCCTTACATACTTGTTTCGCTTCGTCCACTTTCATTATTCCTTTCATACATGCTCTTCGGTTTAGGGTACTCTTGACGTGGCCTTTTTTCAAGATGTCTCTGATTTGATCTCGAAACGTCCGCCTAGGTCTACCCCTTCCAACACTTTCATTCAGACTGGCCTTATACTCTTTCTACAAATACATGATAACGATAATAAACATAATAAAAATACTAACTACATGATGTAAACCGCAATTACCGTAAAATTTTCTTACGTATTTGTGAAACTCTCTTAATCTATAAAGATTTGATTTATGGTATGTTACGTACAACTAATTATACGATTAAAATAAATATTTCAAGTGAGTATAGCAAGCTACATTATCAGGCAGTAACATGAATTGTATTTTATGTGAGTGTAAGTGATGTCCTAGATCATAGTTTCTCAACCTTATTTTGCTCACCGCCCACTTTGAGAATATGTTTTTTTCTAGAGTATTTTCGTGTATTTTTGTGCCTTTTTAGGCTATATTTTTTAATCTACCCACGCCCCATCTGCACCATCTCAATGCCCCTTAATTTTCTCTGGGTCTTCTACTGCCCCCCCGAAAGTCTCAAACGCCCACAAGGGGGCGTTATCGCCCACGTTGAGAACCTATGTCCTAGATCATAATGAAAATTGCAACGACTCAACCTAAACTATTGAATATTTGTCCGTACAAGTCAGTATTGGGCCTTAACATTTGATGATACGACATAATATTATAGTAATGTACTAATTGTGTATAGTTAATAAATTTCTATCGATCAAACACGCCAAAAATAAATTCGGAGCCACGCCAAAAAAAAATCTCCTGCGACTCCTCTCGGTATGGGGGTACCACAAGGGTATATTCTTGGACGGTTCCTCTTCCTAATTTACATAATTTGATCTACCTAAAATTGTAGAAAAAAACACAAGTATTGTTTGTGGATGACACTTCACTCATATTCAAATCATATCTGACATCGTGTACTGGTTTAGCGCTAATAACCTATTGTTAAATAGGCATTTTATTGTAAGATTGTATTCTATATTTTTATATATAAAAAAAGATCCCGCTGAGTTCCATGCACCCAGTTCTTCTGAGGGCTGAGGTACGCTATTTTGAACGGATGGTAGTTTTTGATGTTCAGTAAGTGATTTTAAATCCTATTTTCAATAAAAATATTTGAATTTGAATCCCTCTTTATTAAACCATCATGCAGGTTGCAGAACTTCACGGTGCTCTAAACCAACCCCAGCGTCTAGATTCCCTGAAGCGGTTTAAAGAAGAGCAGGTCGATGTGCTGGTGGCTACCGACGTGGCTGCCAGGGGTCTGGACATCCCGGGCGTCAAGACTGTCGTGAACTTCACGCTGCCCGCTACTCTGGAGCATTATATACACAGAGTGAGTCGTATTTATTAAAAAGTCGTAAAAAATAATGCTTCTGTATTATGGGAAGGCAATTAGCAGTGGTAGTTATCATCATCAATTATGTTATGATTGGTATAGCTTCCGATTGTGGGAGAGTATCGGCAGTAAGATATAATGAAAAACACCGTTCCAATTAATACTAAATCACTACTTCTAGTGCCTTCCTATCCAGATTTATATGCTTCCAACTATTCATTTATATCTAATAATATTACTTCAAAATATATTTAATAATAATGTTCATTATGAACTTAGGTTAGGCATTACGTTTTCACATTAGATGACCCATATTCTCGTTTGCCCTCCTAGTCCAACCAAAAAAAAATTTAAACGTCTAATACCTATAAACACGAGGTGGGCAATCTGTTATGAAAATATATGTTCCTAATGCCTTCTCTTTTTTTTGTTAAAGTGATTCTTCTTCATTGATCCTATTTAAAAAGTATAATGCTATGATGAAAGCCATATGGAATTTAGGAAAGTCGGTCAACATCTTCTTTTTCATGATAAGAGTCCACCTCTAAATATATTATTTTGACATTTTTTTATTTCTATTTTATTATGATCTAGCATTAAAAAATTCATACAACTTCAAATTTTCACCCGTCTACCATCAACACCTATTTTTGTATCGCGATTTTAATATTATTCTATTTCATCCACAGATACGCAATAGGGTTGCAAGATGGCAATCGAATATAATTATTATTGTAGTAGATACGATAAATTCTATATGGGTCGTTAAATTTTATTTGACGACCCATATATCCTAATGGTTAGTGACTCTGACCACTAAGCTAGAGGTCCCTGGTTCGAATCCTGGTAGGTGCAATCATTTATATGATGAATATGGATGTTTGTTTCCGAGTCATGGATGTTTTTATGTATTTATGTATGTTTAAGTAAGTATATTGTATTAAATATATCGTTGTCTTGTACCCATAGCACAGGCTTTACCTAGTTTGGGGCAAGATAATTTGTGTAAAAGGGTGTCAATATTATTGTATTATATTATGTACTTTATATTTGGTAGGTCTTAGAATCGGTCGTCATCTATTTTTTATGCCCCATAAAATTTAAATTATTGATTTGTTTTTATACTTTATATGGCAATACAACGTTTGCTGGGTCAGCTGGTATTGTATAAAAATGGATAAGCGCAAATAAAACAATAATAATACCAACAAAAAGTTGGTACTCTTAAGTCAGTATCCTTGTCTGACTCGTCCTGAACCAGTTCATCCCTACAGGTGGGTAGAACAGCTCGAGCGGGTCGCGCGGGAGTGTCGGTGTCGCTAGCGGGGGAAGGTGAGCGCGTTTTGGTGAAGGCGATTGTTAAACGAGCGAAGCGACCTGTCAAGTCACGCCAGGTGCCTCCTGACATAGTCGCCAAGTACAGGGAGAAGTTGAACAAGCTTGAAACGGAGATATGTAAGTGTCTTTTCTTGTTTTATTAAAGTTGATAACTGTATGCCCAGTTTTCATTCAGGTCAGTAAGGGGACGACTGGGAGGATCCTTTGCACAGAATGCCGGCTAGATTATGCGTACCACAACGGCCCCTATTTCTGCCGTCAAGCAGTAATGTCTGAAGGGCGCCGTAGCTAGTGAAATTACTGGGCAAATGAGAATTAACAGCTTATGTCTCAAGGTGACGAGCGCAATTCTAGTGCCGCTCATAATCTTTGGGTTTTTCAAGAATCCTGAACGATTGCATTGTAATGGGCAGGGCGTATCAATTACCGTCAAGTGAATGTCGTGCTCGTCTCGTCCCTTATTTTCATAAAAAAGACAAAACATCTAGGTAGGTACTTTTATCTTGCTTGTGGTGGCGTCATGGGGGGGTTAATGCGTAATGGTACTATGGCGCTCTTTGTGTTGGCTAAATTCAAACATATATTTTCTTTAAATACTTTCAGAATATATGAAACTTCCTCTCGTAGTCGTTGGGGACTCTTAAGAATCTCTTTAAAATGTAACCGATATCCTTTTCTGACTGTGTTGCAAAATTTCTTGAAGATCGATTGAGTATTTCAGGCATGTAATAGTTTCAAATAACCTTAAAGTGGCATTTATGATTGATTTCAATTTACCTACACAACTTTAAGTACACTTATATATTACCTACGCAAATATTTTAAATGATTTCAGCCACAATTCTGGATGAAGAGTACGCGGAAAAGCAGTTGAAGAAGATGGAGCAACAGACAGAGAAGTTGGAAGGGGCGCTCAAATCGAAAGAAGAGAAGAGGATAGAACCACAGCGGCAGAGAGAGTGGTTCCAGTCCGCAAAGGAGAAAAAAGAAGAGAAAGAACGACTCGCGCTTACTGTGCACCAGGGGAAAGGTACGACAATACCATTGATATTTAAAGTTTTATATCTTATCTCTTTACGACTTTCTTTAGTTATTCTTTTAATGGTCTAACTACATTAAAACAATACTAAAATTTACATCTTTAGACCACTTTGGTTCAACCAAAATGATTTATTAGTTATATATTTAAGAAATCATTGTAGTATTTTAAATCTATTTCTATGTATATTAGCAGTATGGTACAGTTTATTTACTGAATGTACCATATAAATGGCCACATCAACATTTAGTGTGTGAGCTCATTGTTTGTGTTCTTATTCATATATTTAATATTAGTAATTACATAACAGAAACACAAGGATTAATTCACATTTTTTTATGAGAAAAAGTGACTAGTCGAGAAATTCTGCCACCAGATGGTTAGTGATACGCCTTGCAATAATGCAGCACCACTGTCTTTTTTTATTTTATATACCAACAGTAACTCATTTTAATTAATTATTATTCTTGTCTTTATCATTAAATTTAGTCTGTCATTCCCAACTAGTCGGCATCCTGAACAAAGAAGTCTCCAACTGGTATACACATTTCACCAGTGGGAGGCTCCTTTGCACAGGATGCCGACTAGATTATGGATACCACAACGGCGCCTATTTCTGCCGTGAAGCAGTAATGTGTAAACATTATTGTGTTTCGGTCAGATGGGCGCCGTAGCTAGTGAAATTACTGGGTAAACGAGACTAAACATCATATGTCTAGAAGACTAGCGCAATTGTAGTGCCACTCAGAGTGTTTTGGATGTTTCAAGAATCCTGAACGGCACTGTATTGTAATGGGCGGGGTCTATCAATTACCATCAGCTGAACGTCCTGCTTGTCTTGTCCCTTTTTGTCATAAAAAAATTAAATCTACGCGTTATAATTTTAACAGATAACCCCCAAAAAGGCAAGGGTAAGAAACGCAAACACAACGATGATTCTGATGATGAAACGCCGAAGAAGAAAAATAAAGCCACAAAGTATAAACCTAAAGATACTGCGGAGGAGAGAGTGAGAAGAGAGATGGAGAAAGTGAGTTCTGCCAGATTGGTAAACTATTAATCTTCCACAATGTTATGTTAAGAATTAAGATCACATCAAACGTTTAGCAGTAGGCACTTCACACGAAAAATAGTTTCAAATGTGTGACTATAAATTATTAATGTTTCATTTATAAAGTACTTAATATGTATAAGTATATTTTAAGTTAGATTTCTTGTACTCAAATCTTAATATATATAAATCCAGTGTCTGATGTCTGTCTCTAGTGAACTCTTAAACTAATGGACGGATTTTAATGGGGATTACTTCATGGAGTACATTTTAGTCCAAATTTAGAGATAGGATTGTTTTTATTTCGATTTGAAAGCCATAATTATTTTTATTTCCAATATTTGTTTTGTATGGACAGATTTTCTATGAGAGAACTTATTAACACACGTGTTAACAGTTCTGCTGTGAAACAATTTCATTATAACAACAGGGGGCATATTTTACGAAATAATTCTTGATGTTATGAAATATTATTGAGAAACAACGTCTGTCGGTTCTAAAGTATTTATTTGTATAACGATTAATTGAATAATAATGGTAAATGGCGTTGAAATAAGAGAATTTTGTCACTCGTTGTATATATTTTATTAATTTTCGATTCATAATTCATGTTGTCTTCATTCATGTCATGCTGCTATCAATCGCCTAATATGTTTATATAATTTCAACAGGTTGCACTACTTCAATCCAGAGTGGCTAAACGCAACAAGAAGCAGCGCAGAATACGTGCGGTTGAAGACGACGATGAAAGGCCGACCCAAGGTCGACACAGAGCTGGCAAACCCAAAAAGAAACAAACCAATTTTGCATCTGACCTCACAGATACATCCAAATCGTCTGCGAAACGGTTGCGTTACGATGCGAATAGAGTCCAAAAAGGCAAACCCTTGCCAAAAGGTAAGGGCAAGCCAGTCAAGGGAATGAATAAGCCGAAAGGAAAGACGTTTGGGAAGCCACAGGCGCCAAAGAAGGGTGGCAAAAGGAAATAAATTTTTATGACTTAATGGATTTTATTTTTATTACATTGCAATATACATACATTGGAATTATTTATTAATATCATTGAGTCCTTATGTGACCAAAAACTGTCAATAACTGTACTCGGTAACCTCACTACATATACAGTATTTTCTTTGACTAACGCGAGTGTTACACATTTAAATAAAACACTTTTAATCATGTCATGTGACATGTCATTCATTCAAAATAAAAGTGACTGTTAACAATTTTTGTTACGAATTTTCGTTTTCTTATACTTTATTCGTGTATTATTCAGGGTAATGTGTTTACTTATTTATATAATAAATGCGTAAGACTTTCTAAGCTATACCATGTAATTAAAAATGTGTAAAATATGTGGTTTAAAATCTGGCTGGTCAGATGGGAGGAAGAGAATTTTCATGGCTGAATTATTTTTGGATAAAGAAAGGTAAGCATTTATTAACAAATAATAAGCTAAAAAAGAATGCTTAGTGATTAAAAGTGATAGAGTATTGATTTAATTCGTCTAGAATAAAAATTATAATATTATAATCTATCTGTAGTATTTGACACTTTTTTATCCATTGTCGATATTTTATTTTAAATTATTAAATTTATTTTTATTTATTTCATTTTTATGGTATCTATATTTTTGATTAATAAGTTTATTACCTTTGAAATCCTTTTTATTATATTATATTGTGGTTATGATGTGAAAAAAAAATTTAAAGCCTAAAAATTAGGGTTTATATTAACTAGGTAAATTTCAGATTCAGGACACTCGCCTACGACTTTATTGCAACATCTAAAAACGAATACCAAAGACTGTCTAAACCGAAACTACAACTCAAAACAAAACTATTAATTATGTTAATTGTTGTTTTCTTTGAGATAACTAAAACGTATCCCTTAGTTTAAACTACAAAGTCTTTGCTTAGGTCAATATTAAAATTTACAAAAGAGAATCTTAAAATTAGACATTATTTATATTAATTTATATATATAAAAATATTAGTCAATTATCGATAAAAATTATGTATTGATCCCAACCCTATATATTTATTATATTGGCAGCTCTGATATTACGTCATTAGTTAATTATGTTGGTATCAAGATTTAGTGCTATTGCACTAGCGACATTTCTCATTATTTTGTATGGCACTCCCGTCTCTTGAACGTTGTGTTTAAATTCTCTTTGTTCAGGGGGACTGCAGATGAAATGAGTATACCAGGTCATAAAATCCCAAAAAAAAGATAGTATTTATCATAGGTAGTTGTCATTATGAAGTTTAGCGCCTCGGAGATGGTATTTGGTATAGACAGATGGTTTTTGGCAAAATTTACTGGCAGTGTCCTCTTCTTTTTTGGTATGTGTAGTTGTGGGTTTTAATTTAGAGATTATTGGATCGCAGGTTTTAGATAATTTAAGAGCGACTTCTCTATTGAAATTTGGGTGTTTTTTTTAATTTGTTAAATCTATTCTCTTTTACTTTTGGTTGGTCTAAGTAAGTGGGACTATGTAAAACTGTATCATTTGCTCTCCTGTGTCTCATGGTACCGAGACTTTCAAACGAATTACTCCCCAATGGAGTACAGTTTTTCTATAACATCCTATATGAGCTGTTTGATGCATGTATGCCCAAGAAACGTCGTATGAATTTTAAAGACCACTGCTACCCTGTCTGGTACATGCCAGACATTATTCAGGACGTAAAGCAGAATCTTAGACTTCACAGTTACTTACTGTACTTCACAGCTACGAAATAAATCTGAAGATACCTATAAGCAATTCGCAGACATAAGGGCTTCATTAAAGTGTAGAATACTGTTGGTCTACAAAAACCAACTTGAGCAGAATAAAATAAAGGATAGTCCAAGTTAATTCTGGCGTTTTATCACCACACTGCGTACCAAAGGAGATTTTCAGCCCTTTAATCACATATCAGGGTTCAGAACCCTTCTCTGGAGTAGCAGTATCTATTATAAGCTGCAACCGTAATTATTATGTCAACATCTTTTTTATGGTATCAACAAACTTAAGTCTAGTAGTTCTATAGGACCAGATCAGGGGCGTAACTACCGCCGAATCTGCAGTATCAAGGGCCCCGTATAATAAAAAGCAAGCCCCGTAAGCAAAAATCAATAAAAACATGCTTGTTGAAGAAAAGATATATAATAAGTGACTGATAAATAATTATAATAAATAAATATTTCTTTTAATTTTATGCAAACATTTTTTTTCTATTGTGAGAAATCTTCACCCTTCATAAGGTCCCGCAAGCAATTTTTTTACGGGCCCAGCCAAGGCACGCTACGCCACCGGACCAGATAGCATCCTATCTATCATATTATAATAGACTAATAATAACAGGCATTAACCCTAATTTAACCATTATAATATAGTATTAAAACATTAACCCATATTTAAGTAGTGCAATTATGAGTAGGTTTTTTTTTTATATGAGAGGGGGCAAACGGGCAAGAGGCTCACGGGCTGGGGAGAGGTGAGGCAACCGCCCATGGACATCCGCAACAACAGGTGTGTCAAGAAATGCGTTGCCGGCCTTTAAGGTGGGAGTATGCTTTTTTCTTGAAGGTCCCTAAGTCGTATCTGTTCGGGAAGACCGCTGCCGGAAGTTGATTCCACAAAGTGGCTGTGCGAGGCAAGAAATTTCGAACAAAACGCGCGGTTGTGGAATGCCAGACGTCTACGTGATGCGGATGGTACTTTGCACGTAATGTCCGATGGTGGAATTCGGCCGCTGGAATCAAACCGAACAGCTCCTCTGAGCACTCCCCGTGATAAATGCGGTAGAAGATGCAGAGAGAACCCACATCTCTACGCAATGGTATCATGCCAGCCGATCGGAGATGACTTGATCGTCGATGATTCGAGCCGCTCTTCGTTGTATGCGGTCAAATGCAAGAAGCTGGTACTGGGGAGCACCCGCCCAGAGGTGAGAACAGTACTCCATGTGAGGCCGAATTTGCGCCTTATAAAGTTGCAGGCGGTGGCTTTTAGTGAAGTACTGTCTCGCCTTACTGAGTACACCAAGCTTTTTAGAGGCCAGTTTGGCCTTCTCTTCCAAGTGAACACGGAACTGAACGTCGCTCGATATATCGACGCCAAGTATGCCAATACAGGCTGTGGCAGTTAGAGGAGTGATCTCGAATCGAGGGGATACGACAAAGGGAGACTTTTTAGTGGTGAACGCACAAACTTGTGTCTTCTTGGGGTTGAATTGGACTAAAATTTGTCGGCCCCATTCCGAGACTTTGCAAAGCATAGTCTCGATTTCAGACACAAGTTTGATCCGGTTCTCGTCGACGCTATCCCGGGACATGTTAGCATGGCCGGTGTAGGAAGCATACCCCGTGCTGTCATCTGCATAGCAATGAATATTGCTGATTTGCAGCATATCATTGATATGCAGAAGAAACAGCGTAGGGGATAGCACACAGCCTTGCGGGACACCAGAGTTTTTTTTTTATGGAATAGGAGGACAAACGAGCGTACGGGTCACCTGTTGTTAAGTGATCACCGCCGCCGACAATCTCTTGCAACACCAGAGGAATCACAGGAGCGTTGCCGGCCTTTAAAGTTTATGGTTTTAAGTCGGAGCATGCACCGATAACAACCTTGATGCTCCGATCAGCCAAAAAGCTAGTGACCCATTTGCACAACTTCTCGGGTAGCCCATAGGATGGCAGTTTCGCTATAAGCGCTTTATGCCACACCCGATCAAAGGCCTTCGCTATGTCCAAACTCACCGCTAACACCTCTCCCTTCGACTCAACCGCTTGCGCCCATTTATGGGTGAGGTACGCAAGAAGATCACCAGCTGAGCGACCCTGACGGAAACCGTACTGGCAGTCGCTGATCAGCTGGTGCCCCTCTAGGTATCCCAAGAGCTGGCGGTTGATGATCGACTCCATTACTTTGGAGAAAATGGAGGTAATGGCAATGGGGCGGTAGTTGGATGGATCTGAGCGTACACCTTTCTTAGGGACCGGGTGCACTAAAGCCGCCTTCCATAATTTCGGGACTACGCCTGATGAGTAGAAGAGGCGGAAAAGACGGGTAAGGACCGGCGCCAGTACCGGAGCACATGTCCGCAGCACTATCGGGGGAATGCCATCGGGCCCGCTCGATTTGTGAATGTCCAAGGTGAGAAGCGCCTTAAGGTGGTGCACCACCACCGCATATTCCACGGTGGTTCCTTGGTCATCCAGAGTCGAGTTGGACGCGAAGAGGGAGCCCAGGAGATCAGCTTTCTCTTTCGTGTCATGAGCCAGCGAGTCATCATCCCTGTGCAGTGGCGGAATGGCTGGCTGGCAGAAGTTTCCTTGGACAGCCTTGGCGAGCGACCAGAACGCACGAGTTCCCGAGGGAAGGCGTGCAAGTCTCTCGCCAATTCTGTCAATGTGCTTCGACTTCGCGTCAGCAATAACTCTTTTGAAGGACCTGGAGGCATGATTGAAGTGTTTTTTAAGTTCGCTGGAATTCACATCCTTAGATACCACCGCACTAACCCAAGCCTGATAGCACTCCTGCTTTCGGCGAGAGGCCATTTTGCAGGAGCGGTCAAACCATGGTTGGGACCTGCCACCGATAGGCACAGAGGAGGATGGAATGAAGAGTTCCATACCTTGCAGTACAACATCAGCAACAGCGTCAGCAGCGGCATCTGGATCTCCCAGCGAAAAACAGATCTGCCTCCACGGGTAGAATGCAAAAAAGCACCGCATATCGTCCCACTCTGCTGACCTATAGTGCCACATGCGGCGACAACCTAAGGAGCGGGGCCGTGTTGGGCGCGTGATCGGCACGGTGCTCCGGATCAGGCAGTGGTCCGACGATCCCAGAGGAGGGTCAATGGAAACTAGGTAGCCGTCCGGATGTGAGGTCAACAGAAGGTCCAACAGTGAAGGTGTATGATCTTGCACATCTGGGATTCGCGTTGGCGCAATAACCAGTTGCGTCAGACCATATGCTAAGGCGAAGTCGTGAACAGATCTCCCTGCATGATCGGTGGTACGTGAGCCTAGCCATTCGGCGTGGTGGGCGTTAAAATCGCCAAGAAACACGATCTCTGCAGTGGGGATCTGCTCCAACACGATATCTGTAGCTATTTGGATGTGTTCGAGGAGCCGGTCAGTCTCTGCGTTACCGCTATGGGACCTATACAGGCATGCGTAGATTCGCGGATGGTCATCGCAGTCTACACGCAGCCAGATGATGGATAGGTCCTGTCCTTCAAGAAAACTCAGGCGTCAAGAACAGACATCCTCCCTGACGTAAACGCACACGCCATCCCGTGGTATAAAGGAGTGTTCCAAATTATACCCCGGGTAGGAAAGGTAAGATGAATCAGCCAGGGAGGATATCTGTGTCTCGGTTAAAAAGAGCAGGGCCGGCTTCGCCGTCTCCAGGTGAAAGTGGACGGCATTTAAATTTGAGCGAAGCCCCCTGATGTTGCAAAAGTCCACAGCGAGTGTGGAGGAGGGTGGTTTGAGCCTCCTGCTCTGTCTGCCCCGAGTCAGCGCAGATTTGCCGCCTCCAGAATACGCGGGGCAGCCTGGGCAACCACTGTTAGGTACAGGCCCTAATTGTGGACGCCCAGGGACGGATTCTCCAGGGCTGCATAGCCTGGTACCGTCCTGGAGTAGTCTCGTTTTAGTCTGTGCTGCCATTTGTATTTGGGAGGGGGGGGTGTAGGCCTCCGGATACCCCACTCACCGGACGAAACACAGCGGCATAGCCGCTATTTCACGCCGGTTTCGAGTGGGGGAGTGGTATTTCTCCGGGCGTGCCGGCCCAATTCGGTTGTGTCCGTGAGGACCCAACATGGCACTACCACTCATAAAACATAGGTACAGTACTTAAGTCGTTTTTAGTTATATATAGCTGGTTACTTTAAATTAGTTAATATTTTTATGTATATTCTTTTTGTTTCACTCAAAAACAAACAATAATGAATAAATAATGTAAATTGTAAACTGATCTGTGATCACATATTATTACTTTTATGTTTCGAACTCAGATTGACATTTAACAGAGTTGTCAACTTAGAAACATCAGAAATTGACAACTCAAATTGTTTACTCAGTCTTCGCATTAGTTACTATATAATAATTTTCTTTTAAGGCGACGTCACCAAATGGCCCAACGGAAGACCAGCGCTGGTTTTCAAACCAGCAAATATGCTGAGTTGGGACCACTTTGTGACGTATAGAAAACAATATTTCTCAATTTTGTTTTATGTTTTATTGTACTATCGTCATGAATAAACTTTTTCTCTTTTTTTCTTTTGTTTTCTTTTCTAATTTCGTCTAAGAGTCACGCATTAGAAAGAGAGGCAACTTCTAGGTGAATAAAAATGTAGGGTAGTAAAGCTGTCCGTTCTGAATTACATCTTATTGTATGAACGCAAGAGACCTTATTTCTTAAAATGATTTTGCGGAGTAAGACTTCCGTAATTGTACTTTTATATATTATTTGACGACGGCACGGGCGATGCCGTACACACGAGCCTTGCAGGTCTCTCTAGGGATATCGTCGACGACTATCGGGAGAAACTTGTGTCTTTTATCGAGTCCTCTCTTGAGAAGGCATTACCACTTAAAAAAACCCCATTTGTCGTATTACCGCTCTTCGACAACACTTCCCTTAAAGCCTCACCTAGTATCGGAATACTGGGTCTCGAAATCTCGAGCGATTAATAATTCCGTGGTCATCTAGAGGGCAAAGCCAAATTGGCTTCGATGCAGCTGGGCGTCATAAATAGAGCACGGCAATACTTTTTGGAGACAGAGCGTTTGGCGATTAAATAAAACAACTGCTTGACTGTGAGGAATATTTGGAAGATATGATTTATTAAAAAGTTACTCGATATATATACAAAATCCTTAAAACTAGTAACCCAATTACAATCGTTACTTAAAAAATATTTACAAGTTCAGAAAATACACACCAATACTAGAGCTTACATTTTAACCAATAGTAAAACGTTTCATTCAATAAGATTTGAGAATAACATTATGTGTTCTATCACGCTCTAAAACTAATGCTATCGCAGTTTGTGTAAACTCGCGTCGAACCTCGATCATACGATGTCAATGAGCATTCCGCACCTACGTTATTTCTCATTGATTAAAATTGCATGAATAGCGATCAACGCCCGAGTCCCGCCGCTTCATTCGAGGACGCTCGGCCTTGCTGTGCGGTTGTGTAACGCGGAGCATATGACTGATCACGTGAGTATGTCTGCGATCGTCGAGAGAAAGTACGATGCTTGAAACTTCACTGTGATGACTACTGGTGATCTGTATGATTCTATGAGTTGATGTACAGCATTATGAAATGGTTCTTATCAGAGCTAATATTACGTTATACAAAATGAAATGTTCTTATCAGAGCTAATACTACATTATATAAAATAAAATGTTCTTGTCAGAACGAATCTTTCGGCATACGCTTATTACAGTTATTATGCATGATTACTATTTTTACGATCTATAATGCTACGTTTCAAGTTAGATATTAGACATTTGTGTTAATTGATATTATTGGTTGTAGGTACAGCTACAACTTCAAGTCGGCCCACATTCTAGCGCTCTACTAAGCGTAGGTACGACCATATATGGAGTATTGCTGTCATCTCTGGTATGGCGCGCCCCTTCGATCCATTTGACCGCGTGCAACGCAGAGCAGCTTGAATTGTCGGGGACCCAGTACTCTGTGAACGGCTGGATCACTTGGCGTTGCGTAGAGACGTCGCTTCATTGTGCGTCTTCTACCGCATTTATCACAGGGAGTGTTACGAAAAGCTGTTTCACCTCATTCCTGCCGCCGAATTCCAACTTCGCACGACACGCCACAAATTAGGATATCGTCCCCACCATCTGGATGTGTGGCGGTCCTCCACTGTGCGCTTTTCAGAGAGCTTTCTTCCACGTACTACAAAGCTGTGAAATGAGCTTCCTCGTGCGGTGTTTCCGGGATGATACGACATGGGTACCTTCAAATAAAGCGCGTACACCTTCCTTCAAGGCCGGCAACGCTCCTGTGATTCCTCTGGTGTTGCAAGAGAATGTGGGCGGCGGTGATCACTTAACACCAGGTGACCCGACCCGTACGCTCGTTTGTCCTCTTTTTTTCATAAAAAAATCTGACATTGTACATAATAAAATGCGCATTGGGGATTTTTATTTTTGGACTGCTCCTTTTAATTTTATTGCCAGCCTGCATCAGTTGAATGTTAAATCAATAGTTATTAAATATCTTCAGGTCACTACATGATCAAACTTATAATGAAGATAATTATAATATGTGTCGTTATTTTTATCTGTTTCCAGCATTAATTACCCAAAACTTACATAGACATTTCACACTGACACAAGCCATGCCATTGCCAATCTACTAACGGCAGTGGGATAATATATCTCTGGATGCAACAATCACAAAAGTATGTATGTTTAAGATTACCACTTGTTATGCAAAACAAACTAAATAAACATACTAAATGCATTTCTATAATTTTTGATTGCTACCAGCTACTGCGCATGACATCGACTGCGTGGATGTGGACTGTATGTTGTACCGACCACTTACTATTATTTATTCAAAATTTGAATGAAATATATTCAAAAGTTTTTGAGTTTTGCCCAGACATACAAATTAATATTTAAGTTACCCTCTTTTTACTAAGAGTCCCAAATATTGACTAGACTGTATGCCATAGTTGTAATTGCATTTTTTAATTTTGCGTAGTACTAGTACTCATTAGCAATGTAATGAGTACTAGTGTAACATAAAACTGCACTTTAAACTATGTTCCAAAACAATAGTAAAAAAAGAATCATAAATAAAAGCTTAGAGAAAAGTGTGACATAAATAGCATAGATCATTTTATAGTTTTAAAATCACTGTGGCTGTGGCGTCTAGTGTCTACGACTTTTCACTCTACGTCCCGAGATGTTGTTAATTTGTTATTGAACGACATTTTATCTTGGATATAATGTATGAACAGAAATTAATTAAATTTAGTAATTTTAGCTTCTATGATCCGTTTTTGTCAGTGTATTTCGTTGAAATTAGTTTTATTTTGTTAAATATCCAAAATATATTATATTTGTAATCTAAATACATTGTGTATCACACCGTTTTTTTTTGCTTAGACAATATAGCGGGAAATTATCGTTGTGACGCGTACAAACATTTTCACATAATACTGTGAGGTATTGTAGTGCCGTGACGGTATATTTTGAGTGTAAATTTAAATGATTTGACAGTGGATTTATGTGTTATATTTAGAATTGACAATGTCTGAAGAAATGGCGGTTGGTGATAACGCGTCAAGCGAAGAACCTATTACTGATTCAAATGGTTCGGCTCGAGGCAGCATCGTTGCTTCAATGGAGAATGTAAAGGCTACTCCTTCTGATCAAAACAACGATCCCCAGAAGGAATCCAAAGAAGGTGGATAAATTGATAATTTCATAACATAACCTAATTTGCTAATGTTATCAATATGCATATATCATTTTTTTCCTACTAAAGGCTATTGTAAATGTATTCCTGTATAAGTAATACAGGAATACATTGAAATCAATTACAATAATCATATTATATATAATTAATTTATGTATCTAAACCAAATGTATCAAACTTTTCTTACTGGACATGATAGCTGTTGTGTTGAAAAAATTGCAAATATTATGTTACTATGTTAATTCAGTAAGTGACTGAATCATTAGTCAAAACCTACAGATGGCACTCACATCACTACAATAACTAGAAATCAAATAATTTTAAAATCATTGTGTAAACAATTCAAATGGCAGCATTCCACTGTTTCCCCTGGGTCTTGCATGAAAGAACTGTTGGTGGTAATCATGAACCATTCTGCACCCAGATGTTTATCTATTCTTCTAAGTCCATTTTAGTGTTGTTGATCTGTGTCTAAATAATGCAATGATAGAGAAATTTTCTTTGAAACTCGTTACTGCACTCATAATATTCTAATACTTTTATATATTTTTTATATCTATTATTTTATTTAGGTGCCGTAGCTAGTGAAAATCTTATGCCTCAAGGTGACGAGCGCAGTTGTACTGCCACTCAGGATTTATTGGGTATTTTTTTTAAAATCCTGAGCAGCACTGCATTGTAATGGGCAGGGTGTATTACTTACCATTAGTTGAACATCCTGCACCTCTTGTCCCTTATTTTCATAAATAAAATAAATATATATGAAGACTGCCTTGTATATGTTCACAATTAATAGTTGCTTTAATAGTATATATACTACTATACTACTTTTAGTAGTCTATTATGCTTTCTCAACTAAACTGTACAATAGCTTTAGATGAAGTTTACTACTCAAATTATAGTATTCTCTTTGATTAACGCAAGTGTTAACCATTTAAATAAAATTCTTTGTAAAGAATTAAATCACATGTAATTGTAACTTTGGTTTTACATTAGATATTTGTGTAAAAGTTGCATTCTTATACCAGTAGTTGCCTGTTGCATTTGCAAATAAAGGTTCTAAAATCTTAATAAAATGTTTAATATGAGAATAATCATGTCATAAACCTCTGTTTATGACATGATTGTGTTTTGATATGATGATTTGTGTGTATGCTAATTCAATTATCATCGAGTTGTCATACTGAAACATGCAGGGCAAGTCTGTCAGACATTCAGTTGGCGACATACCATTCTGCACGGACACACACTATGAAAGGGAAGATATTAGTAGGATTAGTTATCTCAACATTTCAGGATCTTTCCAGATCTTGTTTTCAGGGGGACTGCACATGAAATTAATGCATATTAATCCTTTAAAAAGCTTTTTTATTTAAATACTGAAACTATGTTTAGTTAGGCATTCTTAGCTAGGTGAAGTATGATGTAATCTGGTTTGTATTGCATCACACTACAATGTGTTCGTATGGAGGCTGTGTATATGAATTAACAAAACACTAGTAGGTAGAATATAAATTTGGTCTCTTAGGTGGACTCTTAGATGACAGGCAACGACCGAAACCAGCCAGCAACAATTACTGATTAAGCTGATCATAATCAGTACGTCAATCATCTGGCAATTCTCTCACTAACCTCATTATAAATCATTGTAGATGATATTATTTTTATATCTGAAATCCGTAATATACTACTTTAAGCAGTCCTCCACATGTACTTACATTTTCGATACCTACACATGGGGTGAGACAGGCCTGCTATAATTCCTTTCACAAATGGTTCTTTATGTGGTGCTTATATATGTCACAGGGAATGATAACAGAGATTTGGTCAATTCCCTGAGTGATTTGATCAAATCATGGAGTACGTTTAAAGAACAACACAATTTTATCATTTCTCTAAACAAATCTAGTGATTTGATCAGATTCAGACTTGAGTCATACCCAGACCTGGACAGGTTAGGTGGAATCCCCTTCATATTTTTTTTGTCAAATCACTAGATTTGTTTTGAGTAATGATAAAACTTTTGAGTAATGTGTTGTTATTTTAACATCCTCGGAGATATGATCAAATGACTGTTTTTATCATATCCCTGCGACATATACATAGATGGGGATACCCCCAGAAACATCTTAAACTATTCACCCAGTTCACCCTATTACCACCATTTAATATTAGTTAAGAGTATGCAGATATAATTTGTACTTATTACCTAAGTATGCTTGAAAACGCTAAACGCTAAGAAAGCTTGCAAATTTGTAATCATTGGGAGTAATTGACATACAATTTCTTTTTTTAAGAAACATTAACAGAATTAGAAGTGCAAGTATTCATTGACCAAGATGTAGAGGATTCTGATGGAGAAAATGATGAGGATGATAATAAAAGAGGCATGAAGCGCAGGGCATCGTTGGCATTCAGTGATGATTTAGATACAGAGTTTAAAGGTTTTGATCACATAGAAGACAGTCATATTTCAGAAGCATATGCAAGAATTGTGGGTGAGTAATATTTGACACTATTAAAGTTATTTGTTGTTTCAGTTCAAAGATTAAACTATTTACAAGTGCGCACCAATATATGCCTAATATTTTTAGTTTGTGTGTTAATAGGGTTAAGAATTTTGAATTTATTTTTATATTATAAGTGTGATAAATACCATCATTTGACTCAAAAAATATTTATTTGTTTTTTAATATCATTTCAAATCGTAAGGGAGCTTCCACCATTGCAATACATCTTAAATTCATGTACTTTATAATATGTATCACCACAATTATTTAACCTACAGGTGTCATAATAATTAAATTAGAAGGAACATCATATTATAGCTATTAAAGATATTCAAATTCAAAAACACTTTATTCATGTAGGTCACGGAAATGACACATGTCAAAAAATAAACATATTTTTTCTTATTGAATTTACTGCTACTTGGTAAAGGGTTGAGCTAATGAGAAGAAGTAGCAAGAAACTCATTGCCACTCTTTTAAGTCAAGATGTACATTTTAATTGTTTTACAATTCATTTCAATTACAATATATGCAAAGTGACACAACAAAATATTCAAATGTGAAAAACTGAAAGGCTTACATGAGTAAGTCAAAAAAGAAAAAAAAGTAAATTTATGCTTCTAAACACAAGAGTTATTGAGTATAGTAGATGCATCATTCCACACATACCGTAAATAAATAGAGGCATTATGTGAGCATTTCATAAAATAAAATATAATTATAATAACTAAAGGAAATAATAATAAAAAAAAACACATCTCCCGGCAACAAAATCATCCAGCTACCACAAGTAGCACCCGTTCACGAGCATGACACATGGAGGATAAAACTGACACAAACACCATTATGAAAAGATTTAAAGATCATTAAGCTATATTAAACCTATTTGTAATTTTGTATGTATAAAGGCTGCCAAACAAAAGTTAAGTTGGACAATAGCAATAGCCGACTTTGGGCTCACCACACAGAGTATATTATGATCATTTGTGTCACTACATACAATTATAGTTCTTTCTAACATATTTTTTTGATTCTAATTTGTGCCATTAATTGCAAAACTATAATCAGATTTAAGGTGCTCAACAGGTAGTTACAAGAAATTGGGCAAGTGTGTGTTATTTAGGCATTTAAAACCTTAACTAACAGATCTATGGGTTGCCTGAGGGTTGTTATGGCTATTTTTTTCTCAATTATATAACCTGACAACTGAGAACTTTGAAATATCAAGAAATATTTCAACAAAATTTGAACAGGGCTGCAGCGCAAAAGTTCTTAAGATTTAATTTGGAAAATATGAGTGGGGATGAAGCTCTGATGTTTATTCTGTTGTAAATTCTCAATAGCTGAAGAGGATTGGAAGTTTCCGAGACGGCCTTCAGTAGATGAAGACTTCAAAGGATTTGATGACATTGAAGTAAAACCCATACCTGACCACTACAACCATGTGATAGGTAACTTTTATTGTTTTTAATACAAATTAGCTTGACTGATTGTTCTTCTATTTCTGTACTATTTACTAGCGCAGCTAGTGCTGTTCTTCCAGTGGGACCAACAAATAATGTGACATGAAATATCAAATGTAACACACCATTTTATACTAATGACAACCCACAATCCCAAAATGGCTACTCCACTGCCACAATATTAATATTCAAGTATTAAAGAATAAATTTGGCCTTACAGGCCGAACTTTTAGAAAACAAACTTGCCAGTTACCGCAAACAACATGGAACATCATGGCAACAAGGAGAACAGTAAAAATTAAACAATATAATCTACATCATATATAAGCAGAAGGGGTTGGTAATTTAAACACACTTAAAATTGAAATATTCTGTATTTTACAGTTTCCACTTATAATTCTTATTATATTTAATACAATTTGGGGTTTAATACAATTTACTTACAATTCACAATATGTTATGTCCACTTGAACTTAGTGCTCTGGCTTATATAGGCCACGACCATATATAACCTGGTTCCTGGCGCCGAATTCCACCTTCGCACGACACGCTACAAGTTAGGATATCATCCTCACCATCTGGATGTGTGGCGGTCCTCCACAGTGCGGTTTTCAAGGAGCTTTCTTCCACGTTCTACAAAGCTGTGGAATGAGCTTCCTTGTGAGCGGTGTTTCTGGGACGATACGACATGGGTACCTTCAAAAAAAGCGCGTACACCTTAAAGGCCGGCAACGCTCCTGTGATTCCTCTGGTGTTGCGACAAAATGTGGGCGGCGGTAATCACTGAACAACAGGTGAACCGTACGCTCGTTTGTCCTCCTATTCCATAAAAAAAAAGACCATCTACGGTGATGATGCTACCAACAGTTGGCACTACAGCAGTGCCAACTATCTTACACAAATCAAGTTAACTAAAGATATAAATATTATATGCTATTTCTGTTATTTCTAATTATAGTGATAATTATATTGAATAGTATTTCAATATTAACTGTAGTTAAATGAATGTTGTTGGTAGCGCTTGTTAACACATCAAGCTGACATATAAATATTATATTTTAACAACTGTAAATAAAAGTGTTTGCACTTTTTGTTTGGTGGTTGCCATAGTGTATTAAACTAATTAAAAAACAATCTTATAAATTAAGAATATAGAGCCTGGATGTGCCACAGAAACATACAACTGACATATTATTTCATGTTATATTGAACTGTTGGCCCAGTTTATTTCAGTTTATTCGGGTAGAATTTTTAAATTATATTATTTTTGAATGAAGCAGACTGTGGTAATGGTAGCATAAGCATCCATAGTAGTAAATTCCAATGAGCATATCAAACAACAGACCCTATTGTCGTAACAAATGCATCAAAGAACAACATTTTTTGGCAGACTATAATTTTAGTTATACTGCACTGAATTTGTCTGGATCACTTTATGATGCAACATTTTGTTGCTTCAAATCTTCATGTAGGTCACGGAAATGACACTTATGAATGTTCTAAATTCTGAATCTACTCCTTCTTCGTAAAGGGTTGAGGTAATGAGATGAATTGCCACTCTTTTAATTCACTGTGTGTTTCTCCTGCATTTATCATATCAAGTGTTCTGAAAAGGCATTTGATCCCTGCCGTCACATTCAATGTTTTTTTTTTAAAAATTCAATTCAAATAAACAATTTTCAAGGAACTTACTTCAGCATATAACCAAACAATGGAATGATTTTCCTTGTGCTGTGTTGCCAGGACTATATGGAATGGTAACCTTCTACTTATATGCCATTTAAATTATTCAAATATGATATTATATTATCCATTAAGGCCGATTGGAGAATGAAATATCAGAGGCTGTGAAGAGCTATACACCAATTCGAAGTGTGAAGGCAGGAATGCTTCCACCAACAGCCGGTAAACAGGTCCGACAAGATACAGGTGAATATTTAAGTTAATATGAATAATAATATTAAAAGGAATAATGTAAGCATAATCCTAATAAAGATACAGTAATATGTATCTATAAAGAACTTAATTATGCTAGAAAGTATGATGGTTGCTTTTTTTTATATTTTTATTTATTAGGTTTATTTACAATCACTTACAATAATACACACAATATATAATCAAATCAAAATCAGTTTATTCAAGTAGGTCACGAAAATGACACTTATGAATGTAAAAAAAAAAAAAATCTTATTGAATCTACCGCTACTTCATAAAGGGTTGAGCTAATGAGAAGAAGTAGCAAGAAACTCATTGCCACTCTTTTATATCAGATTTACAGATCATTTCAATTACAATATAATTTGTAAAATGTAAAAATGATGCAACAAACACACTCAAACGTCAAATAGTCAATAACTTACATGAGTAAGTCAAAAAAAAAAATGTAAATTAATACAAAAGTTATTGAGTACAGTAGCTGCATCATCCACATACACCATAAATAAATAAAGGTATTCTGTGAGCATTTTATAAGCGATTATAAATAAATAAACATGTATATATCATGTATATAAACATGTATAAAAACTAGGAACTAAATGTAGTGATTACTTACAAATAAACACAGCATGCCCAGAATAATAAATTTTAGGTATTGTGTAGAATATGTTAAGTTGTTACAGTTTTTTTTTTTTAATAAATAAATGTAGGTATGTTTACTAAATCTCTCTCTCTAACTATAATTGAAATACTATCCCTCTAGTTAGACATTATAAAACATATGGAGTGATGTTTACAGATAGTTCGAGGCCATCGTCAGCTCTCTCGTCGAGATCAGATGGAGATGCTGCTCATTTAACAGATGTATGTATTCATTTCTAATGTCTGTCACTTTTTATACTTTACAAAAACAACATTAAAATTGTGTTAACAATGTGTATTCTATTATTAACCTGACTATATTGAATATTTTTTGTGCATGCAGCATAAAGGAATCAACGGGAATAGTAAGCATATAAAGGTAATTTTTATTTTAGGTTTATAATTGTTGAGAGAATGGTGAGTTGGATAGATATAGAAAGGGTGGATGGACGACAATAAAGTGTGAATGAAATTAGTGGAAATGGTGGAACTAGGTTTTGGTAATCTCTGAGAACCTCTGGGTACAACACATGATTGTATTTCCAAATAATAGTACTATTTTATATAAATAATTTTGACAGGTTTCAAATCAAATCGTATCAAAATCAGTTTATTCACGTAGGTCACGGAAATGACACTTATGATGGTCAAAAAAAAATTTTTTTTCTTATTGAATCTACCGCTATTTCGTAAAGGGTTGAGCTAATGAGAAGAAGTAGGAAGAAACTCATTGCCACTCTTTTATATCAAGATTTACATTTACATCGATTTACAAATCATTTCAATTACAATATAATATGTAAAATGATGCAAGAAACACACTCAAACGTCAAATAGTCGATGTCTTACACGAGTAAGTCAAAAAGTTTAATTTTACATACTAATAAATATTGGGACACTCACATTTTGGTTTGTTACATATATTTAAATAGAATGGATAGCAATAATAGAGATATCTTTAATTCAAATCATACATATTAAATAATGTATTAATAATATCTTATATATAAAATTCTCATGTCACAATGTTACCTTACTCCTCCGAAACGGCTTTACTGATTTTTACCAAATTTTATATGCACATTCAGTAGGTCTGAGAATCGGTTACTATCTATTTTTCATCCCCCTAAATGTTAAGGGTAGTGACCTCAAAACTTTTTTTTTTACTTTTTATTTGATTATGATTCAGCATTGAAAAATACATACAAATTTAAATTTCCGCCCTTCTACGACCTACAACTATTTTCGTATCACGATTTTTATATTATTCTGTTCTATCCACCAAACCGATATAGGGTTGCAAGATGGCAATCGAATACAATAATTGTAGTACGATATATTTGGTAGCTCTGAGAGTCGGTTGCATCAAAATTTTAATACTTAATTGATTTTTTTAAATATGTTATATGGCAATACGCCGTTTGATACGACTGGGTCAGCTAGTATTATTTAAAAATGAATTAATATTTTGATTTTCACTATGCAAGCAGCTTCGAATTATTGTTGGAATAGAAGAAATTAAGGTTAGTATTTAATATTAGCAATGTATGTTTTATAATTAAAATTAAAAAATATCTAATATATAAAATTCTCTTGTCGCGGTTCGTTCGAAACGGCTTGACCGATTCTCATAAAATTTTGAATGCATATTGGGTAGGTCTGAGAATCGGACAACATCTATTTTTCATCCCACTAAATGTTAAGGGTGGTCCACGCCAATTTTTTTTTTAATTTTTTTGACATTTTTTTTTTAATTTGTTTGATTATGAGTCAGCATTAAAAAATACACACAACTACAAATTTTCACCCTACCACTATCAACAGTTACTTTTGTATCGCGATTTTAATATCAGCAATACAACGTTTGCTGGGTCAGCTAGTTGAAATATAAATGATGTTTCGCTCACTAATCAAGAGTTAAAATTTCTGCCATCAATTGGTGCCGTAAATGACATAACAGCGAAGAGTCTCAACCAACATATTTTATAGATGCCCTTGGTAGATAGCAGGGTTTAGTTTCAGGAGATATGTCAGGATTTGACTTTGAATAATTGCATTTAGCCAACCAGTGTACTTTTATTTCCTTAAGTTTTAAACATTCCTGGGATGTTCATAGACTTCTTGCAGCATCAATGTAGTTTGAAAGGTTTTTGCCCCCTTGTTTGGCCACTCATGCACATTTGACTTGAGGGTCCATTTCATCCTCGACCAGATATAGAAATCTCCTCTGTACTTTTGTTGTCCGTTACGCCGGTTGTGAAAAGGATCCCTGGCTGATGTGTTGGTTCAACAGTTGTTGAGTCATCTGTTGCGAGCGCTGTTAAAACATTGCTATAATATCGCAGAGGCTTCGGGCATTATAGGTATACTATCAATGAACATACATGACTTTCCTTCTTATACCAGTAGGAGGCTCCTTTGCACAGGATGCCGGCTAGATTATGGGTTCCACAACGGCGCCTATTTCTGTCGTAAAGCAGTAATGTGTAAGCAATATTGTGTTTATAAGGGCGCCGTTGCTAGTGAAATTACTGGGCAAATGAGACTTAATATCTTGTGTGGATCAACATCTCTTAGGAATTAACATCGCAAGGCGACGAGCGCACAGTTATTGTAGTGCCACTATGTTGAGTTATGGGTTTTTTTAAGAATCCTGAGTGGTATTGTGTTGCAGCATTGGCAGCCCTGCCCATACGCCCATATCAATTACCATCAGCAACGACGACCTGTATAGCCGAGTGGTTAGCGATCCTACCTACTAAGCTAGCGGTCCCGGGTTCGAATCCCGGTAGGTGCAAGCATTTATATGATGAATATGGATGTTTGTTTCCGAGTCATGGATGTTTAAATGTATTTATGTATGCTTAAGTAAGTATATTGTATTAAATATATCATTGTCTTGTAACCGATAACACAGGCTATATATGCTTATCTTGGGGCAAGATAATTTGTGTAAAATGTGTGTCAATATTATTATTATTATCAGCTGAACGTCCTGCTCGTCTCGTCCCTTATTCTCATAAAAAAATCGGCTGCGGCTTCCTTGATTGGTGTCCAAGGGTATTTGGTATGCGAATATTTAGTTCCTGTGAGAATATGCCAATATCAGTTTCGGACTCCATTTTGTTTCTAAGCTACATACCTACATTGTTTGGTTCTTGCAAAAAAAGAATGCTGGGAGAGTTTCTTGCGCCGCGCTTCTTCTCTCTCAGAGCGCCATTTGTTTCCGAAGCGGTAGTAGTATCTAGTAGTTATTAGAAATGACATCAAAAAGAATTCTAAAGGAATCAATTTTGAGAAAATAAATGCCTTTTATGCCTTTTAACATTGAAATATTGTCGAAGAAAAAATATACTTTATTTCATCATCTTCACAATTTTCTAGGGGATAATTTTGGGATCAACTGAACAGATTTTGAAAATTCTGTTACCAATAAAAAGCCACATTATTTGTGTGTGTCCGAGGCTGTTATTTTAATCCGAAAAATGAAAAGATTCTTTCGGACTTAAAAGTCGTAAGTCTAAGTATGGCCGGGTCAGCTAGTAATATAATATAATATTGACACACTTCTACACAAATTATCTTGCCCCAAACTAGGCATTGCCTGTATTATGGGTACAACGATATATTTGATACAATAATGCCTTTTTATATACTTACTTATACATACATAAATACATATAAAAATCCATGACTCGGAAACAAACATCTATATTCATCATATAAATGGTTGCACCTACCGGGATTCGAACCCGGGACCTCTATAGCTTTTTGTCAGGGTCACTAACGATTTGGCTATATGGGTCGTCTAAATATG
Source organism: Leptidea juvernica (assembly GCA_949711755.1). Taxonomy (NCBI): domain Eukaryota; kingdom Metazoa; phylum Arthropoda; class Insecta; order Lepidoptera; family Pieridae; genus Leptidea; species Leptidea juvernica. The sequence continues at coordinate 11,245,269 of CATIXQ010000012.1, read as the reverse complement.
TATCAATAGAGAAATAATAAAAATTATACATCTCAGGCCTCATCATCACCGCTGGGCAGCGGACGCGGTCGTCGTCCCACCACCGAGATGTCTTCTCCTTTACTCCGCGTGCCTCTGGATCGCGGCTGGAAGAGGGAACTCGTGTACCGAGCGGCCCTCGACCCACACTCGAGACGAAATGCTGACATATACTACTACACTCCAAGTGGGAAGAAACTCAGATCATCTAGAGAGGTTATATCCTTATTATACTTCTGATTTACTGAAGAAAGGTAGCCAGGTAAAAGCCAGGGTATTATGTGGAGACCATGGTTCTATTCTATTCTTCCTACTACCTATGGCTCCTGTGGAGGGTATACCACAAGTTTGCCAATGTCACGTTAAAGTAGACTATCTTGCTTCTCAATATATTCTTGATAATGTAATGTATGTTCATAGGCACATAAGTGAACTTGCTAGAAACTGTCATAACCATAATGTTAATACCAGGAACAGACATAAACTTATAATGCCTATAACTCGGCTAAGTCGGGTAAGTAAGTCTTTTGTGGGCCGATGAATATGCTTTTACAACAAGATCCCAACGATATTCAAAAGAATTGTTAAAAAACGTTTGTGTGGTTAAAGGTTACTATAACATGAATGACTTTCTTTATGATAACACAGATTGGGAATGGAGCGAACACCCTCAGGCTATTAAATAATAAGTTTAATTGTACGATATTACTTTGTAACCATGTAACCATTTTTATGTAAAAAAAGCCTGCTGAGTTTGTTCCGCCCGTTCTTCTCAGGTCTGAGGCATTCTTTTGGAATGAATGGTAGTTTTTGACTTTCAATAAGTGATTTTATATCCTGTTTTGAATATAAATATTCTAATTTGAATTGGCTTGTCTTTAATTTTGACGTATCTTACTTATTGTCACAATAGTATAAATGAAATTGAATTTTCAGGTGGCCGAACATTTATCAGGAACTGGTCTCAGTATAGAAAACTTTTCATTCTTCAAAGAACCACTAGGTATTGATGATCCAGAAAGGGAAATTATTAGGTGAGTTTATTTTGGCTTGATTTAACACACAATTGTTTTTTTAAGAAATTTGTGTCAGATTTGTTTATTTTTTAGTTACATACTCACTAATATGATATACGTAATATCTGGCAAAGTTACGCTAAAATAAAAACCACTACGCTAAAATAAATTCCACCTTCGCACGACATGCCACAAGTTAGGATATCATCGCCACCATCTGGATGTGTGGCGGTCCTCCACAGTGAGCTTTCTTCCACGTGCTACGAAGCTGTGGAATGAGCTTCCTTGTGCGGTGTTTCCGGGACGATACGACATGGGTACCTTCAAACACCGTGCGCGTGCACCTTCCTTAAAGGCCGGCAACGCTCTTGTGATTCCTCTGGTATTGCAAGAGAATGTGGGCGGCGGTGATCACTTAACACCAGGTGACCCGCACGCTCGTTTGTCCTCCTATTCAATAAAAAAAACGATAAGACTTAGGGACCTTCAACAAAAGAGCATACACCTTAAAGGCCGGCAACGCATCTCTTGACACCTGTTGTTGCGGATGTCCATGGGCGGTTGCCTCACCTCTCCCCATTTTTTTGTTTTGCCCCTCTTATATAAAAATTGGGTACTAAAGTGGTTGAATTCTTCTATAATTACTTACTTACAGTTTTGATGTTTTTGTTAAACAGAGACGCGAAGGTAATACGTCGTGGGGAATCTCCAGTGCAGTCACCTACACCGCCACAACCTGAAAGCAAAAGAACACCAAAGCCTAAGCCAGTTCCACCACCCAAGGAACTTGTGACACAACCTGCCCCTGCTGAGCCAGAATCAGTCAAATCACCACCATTAAAAATAAAGGTATCAAAACTTTCATTTGTATTAAAAACAACACCATTACCTTTAAAATTATAGATTTAAATAAAACACTTTTAAAGGTTTAAAACGCGTGTAATTGTAACTGTTTTTATATTAGATTTTAGCGTAAAATTTACATTTTTAGAGGGACTGTCCCCTGAAAACGAGATCTGGAATGGTCTTGAAAGGTCGGGTTAACTAAAATAAAAATGTAACTTTTACGCAAAAATCGAATGTAAAAACAGTTAGAATTATACGCGTTTTAATCCTTTAAAAATGTTTTATTTAAATGTGTAACACTTGCGTTAATAAAAGAAAATACTACATTATATATTCATAGTAACTTCTTAAAAAACTTTGGGGTTGCGATGTCTTCATGATGATTTTTTTACCAATTTTTTTTATAATGGACAAGGAAGACCAATAATCGCATAATATTATTTGGGTCACATTATAGTATGTGATCACTAGTGTAATTGACCTTATTAAGCATTGAATAAATATACATACTACATATTAAAAAACCCAAAGTACAGAGGAATATTAAAAGTATCAATTGTAATCCTAAACACACAGTTTGTACCAACAACATATTTAGACATAATCGTAGCCGTACTAACCTAGCTTATCACTCCTGTGTCAATCGTATTTGTCGCCAATTTAATACACTTACTGAAAATAATCAGCGACTCAATTAACCTGATTTTGTCGTAATGTCATTGACTCCTTGCGTTAAGGGAGCTAATTTGTAGAAATTACTATTATTTTTGTTACACTACTTTAAACAATCTGTATGTCTCTAAATCTTTTGTACATGCCAGTTATTGATATTCTTAGTAGACACTAAAAGACTAGTTTTAAGTCTCCTTGTTGATATTTTTACATTTGTGCATGAATATTGTTGGTTTGTCAAGTAAAGTAAAATAAAATAAAAAGTAAGTATCGAACTGTGGGCACCAATGTGGTGTCAGCTTTTTGGTGCAATTTATTTTATTACTTATATCTAAAGTAGTCTTAGTGCCTTATGTTGCTGTAGCTACTCATATTTTTTTTATAAGTTTTTAAGTTGACAATATTCATTGTGGCTATACATTGTTTTTAGTTTATATCTGGAATATACGAATTGCTTTGCTGGTCATGTATATGCCATACAATTTTAAACAATAACCTCGGGCATAAATTTAAAAAAGATTGGTTAAGTTATATTTGCGATTTTGTACGTGAAATAATTAAGCTGATAGACTGAATTTTAGAACTGGGTAATAATCACAATATATATAAGATCAGTGTTCACCAAAGGAACCCCATTTGATATCTGAAAACATTCACCCTTGCGACTATTGGCTGTAAGGTTGACAATCCTTTGATTGTCACTGCTTCTTCAGTATATTTTCTATTTGTCTACAAAAATTGTTGTTACCAATTTGCATTAGGAGTATTGATTGATAAGTAACCCCTAATTTTTCAGGTTAAATCAATGGGGTCGAGGCTAAACAATAACGCTACACCCCCCGCCCCCAAACAACAAAGACGACAATCCGCACAACAAACACCGCAGCAACAAACACAGACACAACAACAACAACCCACCACGCCCGCTGCCGACAACAACAACAGCGCTGCCTGGAAGAAACAGAGGTATTTGGCCAGCCCTTGCAATCCTACTGGGAAATATGTGTCTCATATTATCCGGGTTTTAAATAAAAATGTTTATCATCAAATTTCCCATAATGTTTCAAGTGATGCTTATAAGAGCTTAAAAACACTGCTATAATCTTTCTTACGAATCATTGATCCAAAAGTATTGTACGAACAAAGATATATTTTGTTGTACATTATTTTTTGATTTATTATTTTACTTAATTGATGAAAATACAGCATTTCCAGTTACATATCATATATTTTTTTTTATATAAAAGTTCTCTTTAGTTTAACGCGTACATACAAAGTTAATGTAGTAGATTTGGTTTAAAAAAATAATGTTTCGGCTATGGCAAACATAGGTAATGTTGTGATCACAATCCCAGAGACAGATATTTGATTTTAATCAGATTTGCGGCATTAATTTGATCTTTTAGACTCCATGTTAGCAGGTTTAAAATAATTGTAAACATTAAGATTACTAAATTAGTTTAGAAGGTATAACTCTGAATTTAAAATGATGAAGATGTTTTTAGTTTATCCTAGAATTATTAAACAATATCACACAGTTACTTGATAGTTGATATTTAAATTAAACATTGAATGGTTCACAGTACATATTATTATTATTAGAAAACAGTAACTCAACTCAAATATTGGAATGTAAACTTTAATTGAAATATAACATATTTTACATACTATGAAAGAAAGTTACCTATAGAGTCTATACTCTGATAATGTTGGTTGAGTTTGTGTTTTAAACTTGCACTGAGCAGAGCGGTTGAGATAGAAGGATTCGGATAACTCTGGTTACTATATAGAGATTGTATAAAATAATTCAGCATGTGAATTGAGATTTGTGGATGATTTCTCGCTTACTAAAGTTATGAAAACTGACACAAACCACTTCACTGTGTCATAAGTGATTTTTATTGGTCTGGAAATCGGTATGTTTGTTATACATAGTATTATCCAAATGATTTGAGTTTTCTTTAGTGTTAATTCCGCCAATATTTGTCTTTAAACAATTCGACACGTGTTTCGCCTCTACACGAGGCATCCTCAGGACATGTTGAGTCGCCAAAATCTGGCACGAGACTGAGTCTCGTGGCACGACATTTATTGGCGGAATTAACACTAGAGAAAACTCAAATCATTTGGATAATTATGGATTTCCGCAAAGTAACGCGTACTTCAATAAGAATATACATAGTATTGTTGAAAGCAATCTCCTTATAGAAGACAGAGTTAAATGACATTGAAGAAGTGCTAAATAAGTTGTGGCGATCGGTGTCGCTAGTGTTGTGGTTAGTGCAAGTGTAGTGAGGGTGGCACCTGGCAGGGGCTCGCTGACTGCCGCCGCAGGCCTGGGCCCGCGCCCCGCACACCTCGCGCGGACCCCGACCACGCACCAGCTACAGGTAATGACCTCAACATTATTATTATTATTATTTTATGAAAATAAGGCACGAAACGATAAGGACGTTCAGGTGATGGTAATTGATACGCTCAGGATTCTTGAAAAAACTCAAAAATTCTGAGCGGCACTACAATTGCGCTCGTCACCTTGAGACGTAAGATGTTAAGTCTCATTTGCCCAGTAATTTCACTAGCTACGGCGCACTTTATAATTGAAACACAGTGATGCTTATACATTACTGCTTCACGGCAGAAATAGGCGCCGTTGTGGTACCCATAATTTAGCCGACATCCTGTGCAAAGGAGCCTCCCACTGGTATGTCATTATTTGGTAATATAAACTAAGTGTTTAGTATTTCATATATCTTGACAATAAATAACTTGAATAAGGTGTTTTAATTGTCTGTCTTTCCGTTTTCATCGGGAAGCCATGGACATATCAAATTAATATAATTTTTTTTCCATTAGGGGCATTATTATTTAAGGGGCGATACCTAAGTGTGGTCCCTTGAAACTGCAAAATTATCAAGCTTCTAAATCAATCCAATGAAAAGTTTTAGTCATTGAATACATCAAAACATACTTGCTTCTTTCCATTGCTCTAGTACAGTGGTTGGCAAACTTAATAGCCAAAGAGCCAATATTGAATATTATAGCAATTAAAAATAATTGGGAGCCAAATCTGCTTGTTTAATTATTTTTGTTTCACTAAATAAGTAGAAAACTAAATGTGCTTGCATCTCCTTGGAAAGTATGAGTAAGTTTGGTCAGGTTTGCATGTTGTTCTCTTTAATGTTAGATAAGCATGATTCCAAGCTCTCATCAATAGGACGACTTCTCAGTTAACTCTTGATAATGTTCATGCTTGACAAAGATTGTTCGCATAAATATGTAGAACCGAAAAGGGAAACAACAGCAAATGCGGGTTCTGTCAGTAATATTATTCCAAGCGTTGAAAATGATCATGTCTTCCTTCTGCTTGTTTCCTTGCCGTCGCACTTGAAGAGCCAAAGAGCACTATGCCGACCACTGCTCTAGTATAAATAATACACGCTCTCTCATTCTTGGTATACTTGACCTAGCCTCTTTTCAATATAATGTCCTGATCAGTTAAGTTCTCGTGACAGGCTTCGTCATGATTAAATCTCATTGCTTGTTACGGCCTCGTGAAAAGTGTCGTTCCCTTCTCTTAATTATTTATGGTCGAGGGATACGATGGTCGGTCCATGTGTCATATTCGTGATGACACTACATTGTAAATTAATTAAAATATATCTTCAGTTTAGTTTTGCGCTGTTGTTCCTACACTTGTCACAAACCTAAATTGAATTAAAACCTAGTATTGTGGGTGAGGGGTGTAATATAAAGCTCAGTTGTCACAGAGTGCGGGCTCGAGTGCGGTCGGGCGCGTGAACGTGCAACCATGCTCCATGTTGTGCGGGCGCGGCGCCGTGCCGTCTCTAGCGTGCGCCGCCTGCCTGTGCTTGTATCACCCCGCTTGCCTGGGCCTACAGTACATGCCGCCTCATCCCTTCTTCTGCAATGTGAGTATTTTTTTTTTATATTTATGGTTTTATTTTTTATGGAATAGGAGGACAAACGAGCGTACGGGTCACCTGGTGTTATGTGATCACCGCCGCCCACATTCTCTTGCAACACCAGAGGAATCACAAGAGCGTTGCCGGCCTTTAAGGAAGGTGTACGCGCTTTTTTTGAAGGTACCCATGTCGTATCGTCCCAGAAACACCGCACAGGGAAGCTCATTTTTGTATTGCTATAAGCTCATTGTATCTTGCGATCAGTCATGAGGACTATAAGCAGATGAATTATTGTCAGTATGGCATGTAGAGTGCTGATACTCCCTATGGAGTCAACTCTTTTGTATAAATTGTAGTCAGCTTTATTCTATTGTTGGCTGCTAGCTAGTCAAATATACCACGACGTTTTGCAACGTGAGTATTGATTTCAATGTAAGTATTGATACATAATACCACTGTCCTCAGTTGTTAATACATTTAAATATAATGACCATATAAACGGCTATTACTAGTCATACCCCCTCAATATAAGGCTCGTTTTACAATGGTATTTGAAAATAATGTATTGTGCAACAAGTGCGACAAATTATCGATTGGGTAATCGACAACGTCGATTGCACATTTCCGACTCCATATTCGATTTTAAACTTTTGTAACTTTTATTTATTAAATTAAACTGTCAGAAACGTCAACCTCAATTCAGGTTTGATTATCTAAATTTGCGTGTGCCAAGTATAATTTGCGTGCGACAAGTAAACTTTTCGCACTGAAACAACAGCAAGTATAATTTGCGTGCGACAAGTAAACTTTTCGCACTGAAATAACTGCAAGTATAATTTGCGTGCGACAAGTAAACTTTTGGCACTGACACAACAGCAAGTATAATTTGCGTGCGACAAGTAATCTTTTCGCACTGAAACAACAGCAAGTATAATTTGCGTGCGACAAGTAATCTTTTCGCACTGACAAAACTGTCAGTATAATTTGCGTGCGACAAGTAAACTTTTCGCACTGAAACAACAG
>CATIXQ010000012.1:11226995-11237758 GCA_949711755.1 Leptidea juvernica | reverse complement strand
TGATCGTAGATGGTTGAAAATTTGAATTTGTATGTATTTTTTAATGGTGACTCATAATCAAACAAATTTAAAAAAAATGTAAGAAAAAATAAAAAAACAAATTTGTGTGGCCCACTCTTAACAATGAGGGGGATGAAAAATAGATGTTGTCCGATTCTCAGACCTACCCAATATGCACTCAAAATTTCATGAGAATCGTTCAAGTAGTTTCGGAGGAGTTCAATATTTAACACCATGACACGATAATTTTATATATAAGATTATATAAAATAAATATAATATTTTGTTATCACAGAACTGCGATACCCCAGCGACAGACCCCTCGACCCTCGGCCACATGTCAGGGGCGACATCTGCCGCGGGCCAGTTACCTTCGCAGGCCGGCCCTGGAGGCACCCCTGACACCTTACCGGTACCTCGGCGCGTCCCCGTGCCAGCCAAAGTGCCCAAAGACAAGAGAGTGCTCCTCCGCATGAAGGTATTTTTAGAACAACAAGTGCTCATATTTCAAACATAATTTAGCAAATACTTTCCTCTGTAATATGATCATTGCTATCGCCTTTTTTCAAGTGACATTTTTGTTTACCATAGTAACTATCATTACAGGTATTACCTAATGCGACAGTTACAAACAAACAAGTATAACAAACACAGCAAACAACAAACAAAACAATCTAAAACTTATCAACATTACAAATAAAACTAATAAATAATCTCACCAGAAAATATCAAAAACTTGAACATACCACTATTTACCATAAGGTAAAAGCATCAGTAGATGACCACTGATGTTTCCATTGTGGTTTCCAAAAATGTAATGATGGTCATTATTGTTAGATGCTGACGCTGACGGTTCCGATGGCAGCTGAAGCCGATGTTCTACAGTGGTCATGCCTGATGTATTAAATCCTTCAAAATTCAGATCACATAATTGGGAATCTTCTACAGTAACACCTACCGATCCAAGTTCTTTCAATATAGAGGCATTAATTTGTTTCAATTGTTGTAGCCTATTCAGTTCATCTTTTGTTTTTTTGCCACAAATTAAACAGCGATAAATCAACCAAATCACCTGACCATTCATCCAGTGTTGCATCAAATGTTACTAATTTTTCGGGGTTGATATTATCGTTTAAAAATTTTAAGCCTCTTTTCAGATGGTAAATTTGTTCGCTAATGTCCTGATTTTCGCTGTTACTCTCAAGTGGTACTTTTACCTCCAATGGGTTCCACGGAAATAAGCCACATTTCTTAAATCCATTCGCCAAAATTGATTTATTTATGGTTTTGCCCATTACCTCGTGTTTTTTCTTTTTCTTTTCTTGTGTTTTTTCTTAAGTACATTAGGCTCGTCATTTTTTATTTTATCAACCCTTCAATTTTGTACATGCCTCCTCCATGCTTCTTTTAGTGGCTTAAATACTGCCACATCCATAGGTTGAATTAAATGGGTTGCGTTAGGGTAAAGTGCTACTAACACGATTCCTTTTTCTTCACAAAACTGGCTAGTTTGAAGTGATAAGTGAGATATGTGCCCATCAACAAAGAGAATAATAGGTAATGCTATTTCATTTTTAATCAGCCACGGATAAAATATATCAGCAACAAATTCAAAGAATGCTTCACACGTCATCCAACCTGAGTCAGTTTTTCCAATGCCCCAGTCTGAAGGGAAGTTATCCGCAATTTCTTGAGGTATCCGCTTATAGCTAAACAATATCGTGGTAGGAGCTAGGGAACCGTTCGCATTTCCCGTTACCAACACAGTTAAACATTCCTTGTCGTCGGCATTTACCTGCTGATACACACTTTTTTCACCTTTTCTTGCAAGCACTTTAGGTCCTTTTGGTGCTAAAAAAAATGCTGTCTCATCGCAATTAAATATTCGCGATGCATCATTCAATATATCAGATTGGCCACTATCTTCCAACTCCTTATACACACGTTTATACCACTCTGATAGTTGAGCACCTGTTATCTTGGCTCTCGATGCCGTCTAATTTTGTGATATCCTCGTAGAAATGGTTGGATTCCTCCGAATGAATGCCTTTACCCATGTTCTACCTGGTCTTCCATTTTTAAATAAGGAACATGGACGTTTTATATCCTTCAAATATTTTTCTACACTCACGATTAATTGTTCGGCTCTCACAGGAAAACCCGCTTTTGCCATATTTTGCACCCAGTCGCAAATTTTATGCTCCTCTTCTGGCGTCAGTATGGACGCCGGACCCATCTTTCGTTCCATTCCATTGGTGACTTCCCTTTTACTTTATTTGTAAGCGTTATTCTCGGTACACCGAAGTTTTTTGAAGCTGTTCTTATTGGTGTTTTATGAAGACGAACATCATTCACTGCTGCGAGCATTGCAGCTTCTGTATAATTTAGGAATGCGCCCTTTTTGCCAGACATCTACGAGATGAAACATTTGTTTTTAGCAATAGATCATAGCTTACCATAAAGTTGGTCAACTACTTAATAATATCAACTTATTGTAAAATTAAATTAAATAGTTTATTTTAATTAATGCTGCCCTTCATATGTTGTTGTGTACAGCATATTTACATGATACAGAATTTCATCAGAAGTTGACCATCATGGTCAATTACTAGAAAATCATGGTCAAACGGAATCAGTAGTTGACCACCCCCATTTCTCAATCTTGTAAACAAATCTTCAAATTTTAAATACCCTGTTATTTAATTAAAACATAAACGAACAAGAAATGAAAACACCCTTACCATCAACAAGTTGACAAAGTTGCGTATTAGCAACTTTTTCAATCTTTAAGAAAATTGTTACAAAAAAACGAATAATAGATTTACGGTGCGTCACTCAACAAACAACTGGCTGTCATTTTGAATATTTGACAGATATGGGCGGGAAATTTCGCGCGCTTCGTTGACTAGATAGCAGCACTGACTAGTTAATATGCACTTTTCACCACGTACACTCAAAAATGTCCACTTTGTTGTGGACTTCATTAATATGACGAAGGGCTCTAGTTTTGTTTTCTTTGGCAGTCATCTCTAATGTGCATATTATAAAGTAAAATATTTATTTTATTTTAAATTAATTTCGTGTGTAATATCGTCGTCGCCATACCATAACGGAACTCCCAGAAGAAGAGGCATAGATTAAGGACCTACATTTGCCACAGTCCATACATACTTTCTTGAGTTTTATTAGTTGACAATCTTCCTGTATAAATTTTAACGTTCAGCACTTTTTACTATCAATGCCAGAATAATGTAACATTTTTTACTATGGGCAATACTTTTACAAGCTACTAAAATATTTTGTCAGTACCCATTTAGATAAAGATAACATTTATTCCAGATGTCAGGAGGTGCGGACGGGCAAAAAGTATGGGCAGTGTCTCCAGGTGGTAGCAGCGGGTCCCAGACACAAGCACCTGCGGCCCCCACTGCCCCAGTGGCCCCAGTGGCTGCTAGTAGTACCCCATCCCCTTCTGTAGCCCCAGCGCCTTCTTACGCTCCGGCCAGACATTCATTGCCCCAGTCGCTGGCCGTAATTAACGGCAGAAAGTTTATTGTAGTCGCGAGGGGTGTGCAGTAATAATTCACTATCAACTATAGTCGATTCTGGTTACTTTGTTCATAGTGGGCTGTTCCAGTTGTCCAATTTAATTTAATAATCCGCTGATATACTACTGACCTAGTCACCGAATGATCATACTACAATATTCTCTAAATAAGTACAGCACACAGCCGAAATTTATTATTAAATTTATCTATTCATAAGTGTAATCTTAAATTACGTGGTATTACGAATAAATATCCAGAGTATAGGACGACTTTTTCACATTTAGGTCTGTTGAAGTAGCGCTGCCGTATAAGTGCTAAGCATTCAAATAAAGAATAGAATTCAAAAGTTTGGCTAATTGTGCTTGTAAAAACTCCATATTAGTTTATTTTATTACTCAAATGATAAAGAATATTTTTTGCTATTAGCTGGTTTAAAGGGGTGATGTCATTAGACTGTCAGTATCAGATTCATCTTAGGGGATGTTAAGTAAAGACTGGGATTATTAGGGTGTGTAAATACTTGTATAGATTGCTGACAATAGTCTTGACTTTTTGTATTATAAATGTATTTTGTGGATGGATTTATTTTTAAGCTTAATGTGCCCAATTTAAAGTAAGGATAAATAGAAAGTTGATCTTAGCTATTTAAATTTATGTAATAATATGTTTGTGATAATTTATAAATGATCTTTTCACTTACTGGAATAGAATTATCTGTAGCTGTAGGTTTTCCAGATACATATATGGGAATCGTCCCAACATTAAAGTAAAAAAAAATATCGGCGAAGGATCATCCACGTAATAACGGGCTTGGGTGACCACCTACTGTGAAATAACTTAATAATACCCTTGCATAAGTTATACTAAAAATATATTTAACTACTAATTGAGAACTCAATTCTCGACTCACAGGCATTTCAATGGGTTTTGCTTAACCAATGGGCGAATCAATTTCTAACGTAAAGTGTTTTCTTTCCAGGTAACAAACATACATACATGACTATTAATTTAAAATGAATTCTAGATGTATTGATACATGATAACTATCTTATAAAATTGTTCTCCTTGATTAAATTAATATTACACTTTTGTTTGAGAAAAAAAAAATTATAAATAGAAAAATTTTGTCTATAATATCTTGAATCACTTCTTACTTACATTATTCTAATGTCACTGAAGCCGTATTTAGGTTTTAGAAAATGAAACTCCTTCTTATATCCGGGCAAATTCGGTCGCAACACTTTCGCGCCTTCACCCTTCACCCTTCGAGACTAATTTATGAAATAAAAAACATAACGCTCAACCACATATTTTATATCGCCGACATTAAATCAGCCGGTCATAAGGTATTAATGTTGTATTATTAGTATATGTTGATGTTAAGTCAAAAACATATTTTCAAAGAATCATGGAGTTGAAAATTTTTATTACTAATATTCACCGTGAATTGAGATTTACGAGCATTGTTGTTAAAAACAATGTTAAGATTCCTCGAATCATTGTGAATAAAGGGATTACATGTCGTACAAACTTTATATAACAACTGCTGCGCCGCCATCTTTGCCAGTCCGCCATATTGGATTGAGAATGTCACTTCGCTAAACCTTTGACTCATCCCAACGAGTTCAATAAAAAACTTGTTATCACATTAAACCGCTCAAAATGCTTGCTGCAATATACTATCTATTTATTTAAAAATATTGATCTGTAAAAAAACTCAAATTATAATAAATATGCCGATGATTCTCTATCGCCAATGATTTTGACTATTAAAAAATAAATGGACGATCAATCTAGGTGGGGGTGTTTGATTTTCTAGTTATAAAAATATTGTTTACTAATAAAATAATTGTTTATAATAACAATGAACATGTAAATAAATGATATTTAAAATAACCCCGTATTTTCCTGAGCTGTGAATTAATGACACATAACGTAAGGTATGTACATTTTATTATATAATGTAGTTTTAATAATAATATTATGTACTGTGAACCGCTCTTAATCTATATAATATGGTGTAGTATTAAGTTTTATTATTATAAGAATCTTCGCTAAAGCTTCTTGCACGTGTAGTTTCTATTATGAGTTAGTGACGAAGATATTTTACTGTCGATTATTTTTATACTTTCATTGTTGTGACCTAAGATAATTTATACGTCCAGATAGAGCCTCTTGCTAATAGACAACCGATGAAAACAGGCCAGGTTTATTAGTTTAGTGTTACTGCATTGCTCAAAAGTCTGTCAACTTCAATATTTTTCGACGTTTTCACATCTGTCACAGTCTATCCTAGACGTATGAATGATCTGAGGGACTGATAATCGTCGTGCCGTTATAATTAATGACGCTGTTAATAGAATACATCTAAAAATTCTCTCTCAACGTACTTTTTTATGAACGTATAAAATTTCATTCTTGATCTTCGCATGCGTTGAATATTGTGGAGAATTATTGTTCATTATTAATAGCGTCGCATGTAATGTTTTTTTTAAATAATAATTGTGTGTGTAGTGAGAAGGTAGGCCGTGGTCGAGTGGCGAATGGTGCGGTGTCCAACAACTCGGCGCTCGCTTCGCCGAGACGCGGCGGCCGCGCGAAGAATGACGAAGCCGACACGTTCGCAGCATTCTACAAGAGAGCGCAAGAGAAAGAGTACAACGTAGCGGTGCAGGTTTGACCACCAAATATCTCTTTATTATCTTTTTATTTACCACCTGTACTAGTTTTGAAAATGGTCAGGTAAAGAGTACCCAGGATAAAAAAAATTTGCTTTTTTTTATTTAATTTTTTATGAAAATAAGGGACGAAGCGAGCAGGACATTCAGCCGATGGTAATTGGTACGCCCTGCCCATTACAATGCAGTGCCGTTCAGGATTCTTGAAAAAATCAAAAATTTTGAGCTCGTCACCTTGAGACATAAGATGTTAAGTCTCATTTGCCCAGTAATTTCACTAGCCACAGCAGGCCGAAACACAGTAATGTTTACGCATTACTGCTTCACAGCAGAAATAGGCGCCGTTGTGGTACCCATTATCTAGCCGGCATCCTGTGCACAGGAGCTTCCTACTGGTTTACAGAGAGATATATAGGGTACCATCAAAAAGGCACGTACACTTTCCTCAAAGGCCGGAAACGCTCTTGTGATGCCTCTGGTGTTGGAAGAGAATGTGGGCGGTGGTCATCACTCAATAGCAGGTGACCCGTACGCTCGTTTCTCCTTCTCTTCCATAAAAAAAAATTTATGAAATATCACCCGCCCCAGGTTAATGTCTGGTGGAAATATATGGTGTGCCATTACCGTGTGTTTCAAGGCCGGCAACGAATAGGTATTTCGACGTGTGGTATTACAGATGTCCATTTTCCATCAAGTGAGTCAATTACTTGTTGATGCGAGTTGTAAAAGCCAAAGTGTTGCGTTATAAATGAATTCCTTCGTTCCTTACCCCTCATGGGATCAGGCGTGTTGTATGTATACAAAAAATGTCCCAAAATTCACCGAGAAGCTGGAACCAGGATGTGCATAAGTTGATGACCACGTTGGGAAGGATAGTAAACTAAATTAAATTATTTTTTAAAGTCGTATTAACTTACAAAGATCACGTATGTGGCCCCTCGACTGGGTAGTTAAAGTTAATATGTTTGCAGATCTTCCAGTACATGGGAATGCGCGACCTCTCGCGGTGTGCGCGCGTCTGCAAACTCTGGCGTCAGCTCACCTCGACGCCGCAACTCTGGCGTCACGTCCGGATGAAAAACTCGCACGTGAGTAAACAAATGTCATTCAACAGTTGTTTGACGTTTTTTTATTTTTTATATTACGTGAAGCAAATAACTACAACCTACAAAGTAGGTACTAAAGAAATTACATGTAAGATTAATAACAACAGTGTCTCAAAGACAAATTTAAATAAATAAATATTATGACTGTTCATTCTCAGTACATTTATGAAAATTTAATATACGTTCACAAAAATCGTCACCTTTTTGCTCTTAATAGTGATTTTCATTATTATAACTCTAGAAATAAGGAATTGCTTGTAACTAATTCTAGTAGGCTTCATAAGATACATAATAGCTTTAAGGGTAAATGTACACACTTCTATAATAAAGTCCCAGCCACTGTTCAGGCATTATCTATAAATAAATTTAAATGTTTTATAAAAAAATGGCTCTGTCGTAAATCCTATTACTCCACTGCTTAATATCTAAATGATCGGACAGCCTGGGACTAGATTGTGATTATTTTATAGCAATAGAAATGATTGTACAATATTGTATATATTTATTGAAAAGAGCGCAAAAAAAGAATGCTGAAATAGTTTCTTGCGCCGCTTCTTCTCTCTCAGAGCGCCATTTGTTTCCGAAGCGGTAGTAGTATCTAGTAGTTATTAGAAAGGACATTAAAAAGAATTCTAAAGGAATCAATTTTGAAAAAATAAATGCCTTTTATGCCTTTTTAATAGAATTGTAGTCAGATACGCTATCCACATCTTACTCTGTAAAACTTTGAGGCTTACAATGCTAAGTACATAGAAAAAGTGTTTATACAATACTATTTGAAATTAAAAAGAATTAAATAGTGTTCTTAATTATGGCTAGTTGGAGTAAATTGAATTTACAACAAACAATAAAACACAATAATAATTTTCCCCACAAATGTACACAAAATTATCACTATATTTAGAATGATATTAACCTAAGTACAGTTTATGATGTTTAGTCGTATTTAAATGTATGTATGTATGTGTTAAAATCAGAAATTATCCGGGACATGATTCATAAATCATACCCACTATGCATACAAAACTGCATTATATAAAAACTTTACATGTATTTTTAGAAGCGCTAAGATTTCTATTTTATGGGTATCGAATGAGAAAGGGTCATCACGCGGCTATATGTCGTTGGTTTGTATGTAAAAATCCGACTTTGCAGGATTAGTCAGAGAAAATACACCAGAGTAGTTTATAAATAAAGCATGCTTTAGACCACACGACTGAACTACAACAAAATATTAAGTTATAAAATTGTTCCACTGACCTGTACTATATACCACTGGACTGGCGGCTGTCAAAGTGCTTCTGTGCCTGCTTGATATTCGCCATTTTGGCGCTGTTGGCCATGTAGCGAGAGTCTGCGGTACTAAAACTAGTGATGACAGCCTTAGCAAACATCCATAGATGGTGGGAAACTATTTACAAAAAAAATGTGTACTTTATTACGTTGATTCTTGAAGTATAAATAACACGGAAAACGAGCGAAATTAATTAAAAATGCAAAAATACTTCAGAGTTTTGTACGTTCCTTCGCAACCATTTGTATTATACGTCAAAATTAGTTATCTGTACGCTAGCGAATGGTGCTTCAAATAGGCAGAAAAAAATTGCTGTCAAACATATAGAACAGTGTGTCCAGTGATATTTATACAGGTCAGTGTTCGTAACGCTCTCGTCACGCATTCTCTGGTGGCGTGCATTAAGAAAAATTCGTGTTTTATATTTTTTATTGTAAATCAATTAAGAAATAGATCTGTATATGATATTGTGATGATGGATTGTCTGTCAGGTAAACGATTGGGGAGGGCTGTGTGCCGCGCTCAAGAAACATGGCACCAAGTGGCTGGACCTGCGCAAGATGTTGCTACCCACTGATGACGCTGCGTTCTGGGACCAGTTTATTGAGAACATTGCCTCCGTTGATGTGTTGGAGAGGTAAGAGAAAAAGTACTTCGAAACGGACACTTTGTGGTGATGGATCCGGGCGCAGGTTCATAGGGTCCGTAGTACGACGTACATCAGTAATGAAGTTCCGTGCTGTTTTGTGTTGCTCTCTCTCGTGGTTTACTCCGTAGATGTTTCTCGTTAAGTCGTATGTAAGATCATATAACTTGCTTTTATAATGTGGTCTAATGTTTATTGCCCATGGCAAAGAACTTGGAACGCACGGCCCTAAGTAACTAGAACATCTTTCTTGTTAGCATTGATTTACCCCGAGGCACGTGTAGACATGTCGTCATCGCATTTACAAACTAACAAAATTATTTGGATAACTTTTGAAAATTAACTCAAACATATGGACCAGTCATGTGTCAACTCGTGAACGGATACTGCTTGTGATGCCAAGTCGACCAGTTATAGGTAATAGTTACCAGTGCGAGGCTTCTTTGCACAGGAAGCGGGCTAAATTATGGTTACCACAACGGCGCCTATTTCTGTCGTGAAGCAGTAATGTGTAAATATTACTGTGTTTCGGTAGAAGGGCGCTGTAGCTAGTGAAATCACAGGGCAAATGGGCTAGTAAAATTACTGGGCAACTGAACATCTTATGTCTCAAGGTGACGAGCGCAATTATTGTAGTGTCGCTCAGAATTTTTGGGTTTTTCCAATAATCTTGAGTGGCAATGCATTGTAATGGGTGGGGCGTATCAATTACCATCAGCTGAACGTCCTGCTAGTCTTGTCCCTTATTTTCACAAAAAAAATTGTAACTGTTGGATGTGATTACTAATTATGACAGTAATCATGACTATCATGTTCACAAAGCATCTTTACACACAATATAGTTCAAGCTTGATATTTATAACGCTTTTAATTATGAGCAATATTTATATATTGGATGCAGCACCTTACTGTTTTGTAATTTCTTCTGACGAGCTTCTCACTGGGGTGCTCAGAGGAGTTGTTCGGGTTGAATCCCGCGGCAGCATTCCACCACCGGACATGTGCATAGTATCACCCGCATCATTTTGATTACTGGCATTCCACAAACGCGCGTTTTGCTTGAAATTTCTTGCCTCGCACAGCCACTTTGGGGAATCAATTAACGGCTGAGATTTTCCCGAACAGATATGACTTAGGGACTTTCAAGAAAAAAGCATACTCCCACCTTAAAGGGCGGCAATGCATTTCTTGACACAGCTGTTGTTGCGGATGTTCATGGGCGGTTGCCTCACCTCTCCCCACCCGTGAGCCTCTTGCCCGTTTTCCCCCTCTTATATAAAAAAAACGAGCGCTACTTTTTTGAACGTATTTTAGATTCAGTAATTTAAAAGAAATATTTATTGTGACGATTCAAAGCCTAATTGATTATAGTTTATTCGAGTGTGACTCTGTAGACGCTGTGTTAGTAAGTCCAGCTGACGGTGGTGTCGTGTGCAGGCTGGAGCTGTGCCGCTGCCCGGCGCGCGTCGTGGAGGGCGCGTGTCGCGGCCT
>CATIXQ010000012.1:11164167-11216995 GCA_949711755.1 Leptidea juvernica | reverse complement strand
ACTTCAACGTTGTCATGGGAGACTTCAATGCAAAACTGGGCAAACGTAGCGGCGATGAGTTGAGAGTGAGGAAATTTGGTTATGGAAATCGGAACGCCCGAGGCCAGATGCTAGCTGACTTCGTGGAGAAGGAGGATCTCTATATGATGAACTCCTTCTTCATGAAGCCAGAACAACGCAAATGGACTTGGATCAGCCCCGATGGTGCCACTTAAAATGAGATCGACTTTATTATGTCGATCAAAAGACATATATTCAATGATGTCTCCGTGATCAGCTCATTGAAAACTGGGAGTGATCACCGCATAGTAAGAGGCACATTGAATATCAATTCAAAACTGGAACGGTCTCGACTGGTGAAGTCTACGCTCCGACCCGCACCCATCCAGATCCAAAACCCCGAAAACTTTCAACTCTAATTGCAAAACCGCTTCGAATGCTCGAGATTGTCTATCGGGCATAGCCAACTGACAAAACTAAAGACCGGTGACGGCAGGTCATTTCGTTTAAAACCGAAGTTTTGATGGAAGTCGAGAAGTTCTACGGACAGTTATACACGACCGCACGGGCACCTGTTACCAACAAGGCTGAAGACCCAAGAGCCTTTAATTAACCCGACGCTATACCGAAGATATCCCAGACGTCAGCCTGTACGAGGTTAGTATGGCCCAAAAACAGCTTAAAACCAACAAGGCGCCTGGTGATGATGGAATTACAGCTGAGCTTCTGAAAGCTGGTGGTATTAAGACCTGTACTTAAGACCCTCCAGAAACTATTCAATTCCGTCATCCTCGAGGGCAAAATGACGTAAGCATGACACAGAAGTATAGTGGTGCTGTTCTTCAAAAAGGGCGATAAAATGCTTTTGAAGAACTATAGGCCCATATCACTTGTGATCCATGTATATAAGCTGTTTTCTAGGGTTATCACGAATCGTCTCGTGCGTGGGCTCGACGACTTTCAGCCTCCCGAACAAGCCCGATTCCGAAAAGGTTTTAGCACCATAGACCACATACATACGCTGCGGCAGGTTATACAGAAGACAGAGGAGTATAACCAGCCACTATGCTTGGCGTCCGTAGACTATGAAAAAGCTTTTGATTCAATCGAGACCTGGGTGGTGCTTCAATCTCTCCAGAGGTGCCACATTGATTACCGATAAATCGAAGCATTAAAGTGTTTGTATAGAAACGCCGCCATGTCTGTCCGTCTTCAGGATCAGATCTCGAAGCCTATCCAACTGCAGCGGGGAGTCAGACAAGGCGATGTCATATCGCCCAAGCTGTCCACCGCTGCGTTGGAAGATGTGTTTAAGCTTCTGGACTGGAACGGACTGGGCATCAACATCAACGGCGAATACATCACTCACCTTCGATTCGCAGACGATATCGTAATCATGGCAGAGACCATGGAAGACTTAAGCCATATGATCGATGGCCTCAATACAGCTTCCCAAGGAGTAGGGCTCAAAATGAACATGGTCAAGACGAAGATCATGTCAAATGTCCATGTCGCACCTACAAATAACAACAATTGGGATCTGTACTCTCGAAATTGTTGACGAGTACGTCTACTTCGGACAAACAATCCAGTTAGGCAGGTCCAATTTCGAGAAGGAGGTCACTCGTCGAATACAAGTCGGATGGGCAGCGTTCGGGAAGCTCTGTAAAATCTTCTCGTTCCAAATACCGCAGTGTCTGAAGACGAAGGTTTTCAACCAGTGCCAGTGATGACTTACGGTACACAGACGTGGTCGCTAACTATGGGCCTTATGAGAAAGCTCATGGTCGCTCAGAGGGCCATGGAGAGGGCTATGCTTGGAGTTTCCCTGCGAGATCGCATCAGAAATGAGGAGATCCGTAGGAGAACCAAAGTAACCGACATACTGTTCCATATGTTTGACAGCAAATCTTTTGTGCCTATTTGAAGCGCCACTCGCGAGCGTCCAGAGAACTAATTTTGACGTATAATGCAAATGGCTGCGCAGGAACATACAATACTCTGAAGTATTTTTGCATTTTGAATTAATTTCGTTCGTTTTCTGTGTTATTTATACTTTAAGAATCAACGTAATAAAGTAAACTTTTTTTTGTAAATAGTTTCCGACCATCTGTCGAAGTTTGCTGAGGTTTTAGTTTTACTACACTAGTTTTAGAACCGCAGACTCTCGCTACATGGCCAATAGCGCCAAAATGGCGAATATCAAACAGGCACAAAAGCACTATCACATCCGCCAGTCTAGTGATTAAAAGTAGAGGTCAGTGGTCTAGATAGTCTCCTACTGTTGTAGACAACCAATAAAAACAGGCGAGGTTTAATAGTTTAGTGTGTGTGACAAGCCTACGTCTTACACTCGCGATTTGTATGACACTGTGTTAGTATGCGTGAATTATTCAGAATCGAGGTTAGTCCTAAACTCAATTTTTCTCGACGTTTTCATAGCTGTCACGGTCTAACTATAAATATTATCTATAAGTCACAGTCTATATGACGTATTACGGCCGTTTTAAATTACGTATCTCTAGTTACGGATACATTGCTGTAATCGTTTAATGACAAGATCTTATCTATCTATAGTTATAGTCCAATGCTTTATGTAGATAGGTTATTGAAATGTAAGTAAGCGAAAAAGCATAGATTTGTCTACCACTAGTAAGTTAAACTAAGGATAGATAGGTTATTGAAAACGGCCGTAAGACGATCAAGCTATTGAAGCCCAAATTTGTTCCTTTTACATACAAATAATAATACATATAGGTAAATATGTTCATTGGCATAATATTTTAATATACTGTTATTAATAATGATAGTCTTAGATAAACGGTCAAATATGAGATTTCATAATAGACTTAGAAATACGAAGTGACAATTCCTTGTGGGGATATCTGTCTCCTTTATCTACACACTACATTGCTACGTACGCTGGCAACATGCATCATGGTGATCACTTAACAACAGGACCCGTACGCTCGTTAGTCGTCCTTTATTATAAAAAAAGTCACCTTTGTGGAATATTTGTTAAAGCTATGTCACTTCTGGTATCAATTAGATTTCAAACTTGGATATGCTTTATATGATTGCAGGTTGAAATTCTGCCGATCCCGACTCTCCAGCGACTGCTGTCAGCTCAGCTTCCCAACACAAAGCTAAAGTTGCTACGTATCCCGTTCCACGCCACCTGGCGGCAGACCCTCGCCGACTTCCACTAGCATCCGGCCGCCGTCTGTCTTGCAGCACCCATTAAAAGACAACCCTGTTTAGTACTAATTTATTAAAGGGGACTTAATGTTATATGAATACATATAAGGAAATATGGTCACGGTTGGGATTCTAATCTTAATCAAAACCACAACAGCTTATAAAGTTATAAGCTTTGTTTCCACAGTATTGTGTTATTAATACTAACATTACTATGTATAATGTAACAATAACTGAACTAAGAAACTACATATGAATACAGGATTGTATGACTTATTTTCGTTTTTTAAATACTTAGCTGAAATATAACCATATCAGGACAAGGTTTACAAGATAATCGAAAAGACTTCGCAATCTTATGTCTTGTTTGATGAATAAAATTTACCTAACTAATTTATGTTGTATGTCTTACATACACCTTAGCCTTATGAAGCAATATCTAATATATAAAATTCTCGTGTCATGGTGTTAAACTTTGAACTCCTCCGAAACGGCTTGACCGATTTAATTTTGAGTGCATATTGGGTAGGTCTGAGAGTCGGACAACATCTATTTTTCATCCCCCTAAATGTTAAGGGTGGTCCACACGTTTTTTTTATTAATTTATTTGATTATGACTCAGCCTTAAAAAATACATACAACTTCAAATTTTCACACATCTACGATCAACAGTTACTTTTGTATCGCGATTTTAATATCGGCAATACAACGTTTGCTGGTTTAGCTAGTACATATATACATAGCTTGTAAAAAGTCTGTCCATCGCTTGTATTTCCGGACCTGATGTCATTAACAATTAGCGAGGGTTATGAGTTCTACAATATAAATGTTACAGAAGCTATTTTGATGATAAGCCGACGAAGCAACAAATTTTGTGCGTACTTATCTATGAAAGTAAAACCTCACGTAATGAATTGATAATTCCTTTCATACATCAAACAATTATTAACCAACCAAACGCCCAAAATTCAGAAGTAAAATATACAAGAAATGAAAGTTTGTATGAAAACACCGAAAATGTTCTTTTTCTTTTAAAACTAAGGCTGAGGTGAGAGATTACTTAGACTTTGCTCAGACTTTACTTACGCAAATAGTAGCCGAGTGAAAGCTTAGCAGTGTTTGTTTTTAGGGTGCCGGCGCCAAATGGCAAATAACGGAACCCTTGTAGATTCGTCATGTTTGTCTGTCCTTCCGTATGTCACAGCAACTTTTTCCGAAACTATAAGACCTATACTTTTGTATTCTGAACCGCATTAAGATTTTCACACAAAAAAAGAAAAACAAAAAATTTTGGGTTTGCCCCATACTTATAAATGAAACTTAAAAAAATTGTGGCCTTCCCCCCTATTCTAATCTCTTCTAATTCGATTGATAAAGCAAAAAAATATGTATGATGTTATGACATTACCATGCAAACTTCCACCGAAAATTGGATCGAGACCGACCGATTTCATTCAATCAACTCAAATATAAAGTTACAAAGAATTACAAGAAGTTTTATATTATGTTGCTTTTTGCCACGGAACCCTTCATGGGCGAGTCCGACTCGTACCTGGCCGCTTTTTATAGTCATTTGACAGCTGAAATTATGCTGAACTTAAAAGCTAAGACAGCCCAATGCAAAAGTCAATTTCGCGTTTTATCACACTTGACTACGTTTCATGTAAGTAAAGTCTAAGAACTATATATAGATCACCGCCTTAAAAGTATGTTTCAAAGTGACGGGCCAAAAGAAATAAAATATAAAGCTCGATTGTAATGCAAAACAATTTTTTTTTCTTTCCTTTTGGGAATATAATAATATAGTTTTTATAATGTTGCCCCACTTGCATTACAATCTAGCCTTTACTTAATAAGTAATTGTACTTTAACTTAAACTGCTAGATAATTAAACTTAGTTAATTTAGAAGCAATAAATAAATTTAGTCAAAGCCGTGACGATATTTTCTTAAATTTAACTAGGGGCGTAAACGTGATATATAGATGTAACTTATGAATTAGAGCTAGATATCGACAAATTAGACGCCATATCCCTATTAGTGTGAAATGTTGATTGACATTCGGTACTATGATGGAGATCACGAGTTTGATCAGATCAAACTGATCTTGTAAAGATGGCGGTAATATTTTAATGGTTGAGTGAGTATAGTTAATTAATAAACTCCGACGACGCAACGAATAGCAATTTACAAATATAGGAGCCGTGTAGTGCGGAATGCACTTTTCGACCTCAGTTTGTGTATCTCAGTACCAGCGTATCTAATGGAATATGTTTTGCGTTTAATTTGTGACCACTAGCTATTTTAGGCCAAACAACAGCGTCGTTTTCGTGGACCCGGTTGTTTTGAGAGTGAATTTCTTGATAGTAGATCATTATATTAACACCAAAAATTTAATGCTATTAGTAATTTTGGGAAGTACAAGAATATGAAGCTTTCTGTATTGTACGCACACGGGCTAATCCGAACTGTTTGTGCGTTTCGGTCTTCAGCCGATGTTTAAGTACAGATTAATGTTTCAATAGGGTCTATGCATATGATATGTTTTTTTTTAACTTTATTCCTTTTCAAATTCTACCTGCGTCTTTTTTATCATAATTTTATTTTTAGCAGGAAGTTAATTTTTGAAAAGAGACTATTAGTATAGTTACACTATTAATGTCAACTGTCATCCAATCCTGTCAGTTTGTTTCTTATTTGTAATGAATGACGTCATGCCATGGCAAGCCTTTAACTGCGTCGGGAGGCTATATTCAAATTTTTATGTAATTTTTGGGCGTTCAATTTTATTTATTATTATTTATATATAATAAAACATTGAATTGAATTATATGCATATTCCCTTTTAATGTAGGTTTATATTTTTTTAATGATTCAATCAACACATTTTCATTTCGATGATTTAATCGTTGTTCGATATAAATCATGTTTAATAGTTATTACGTCAATAATTCATGGTTATATAGTATTGTGAGAATTACAAATTTGAATTGTATATCATTTGTTGGGGCATCTTATCACTGCAATAGGTCAATATATTTTACATCAATGCGCGAACAAGACGGAGCAAGGTGACTTGTATAAGAGAAAATATTATTCTATGTATAAAATAGACTTAGTTGCTGAAAAACGTTCCTACCCACAAACATCACATTTTGAGGAATTCGTGTTTAAAGTTAAATAAATATTACTGTATTCCGTATGGAATGTATATGTGTGTTGGGCTACTAAGTCATGATGTCATTTAAAGATTGACAGCAGGGCTGCCATTTTCATCACCAATCACGTCACCAGTTTTATGTTCTTAACTGGATTTCTACATGATTGTGGCTTGGAACGTTTTTCTGGAATTTCGTCCAAATTTAAAAAATATAATAATACTTGTTTAGCAAAGGCATACTATAAAATGCACGTCGACTGTGTGCCAAATGTGAGCGGCGATTTTTGATGATTATTACGTAAAACATGGCTACCGGGCTCTTATGTAAATTCAAGCATAATAGTTTTATTTAACGACGGTGCCGCATGTAACAACTTGAAGTTCAGCTACGCTTAACGCAAACCGGAGTTACAGACTTTCTGGTCATACGACCATTATGGTAAAACAACACCAGACCTGAACCGTGTATTTACTTTATATGAAGTTAGTAAAGAAAATAAATTAAAAGATGGATACTTGACTCAAGACAGTGAGGCATAGATTAGATATAATATATATATATATATATATATTACCAGTGGGAGCCTCGTTTGCACAGGATGCCTGATTATGGGTACCACAACGGCGCCTCTTTCTGCCGTGAAATGTGTAAGCATTAATGTGTTTCGGTATGAAGGGTGCCGTAGCTAGTGAAATAACTGGGCAAATGAGACTTAACATCTTATGTCTCAAGATGACGAGCGCAATTGTAGTGCCGCTCGGAATTTTTAGGTTTTTCAAGAATCTTGAGCGGTACTGCCTTGTAATGGGCAAGTTGTATCAAATACCATCAGCTGAACGTCTTGATCGTCTTGTCCCTTATTATCATAAACAAAGAGTGTAAACGGCTTAATTCTCATTTGCCCAGTAATTCCACTAGCTACTGCGCCCTTCAGACCGAAACACAGTAATGTTTACACATTACTGCTTCACGGCAGAAATAGGTGCCGTTGTGATACCCATAATCTAGCCGGCGTCTTGTGCAAAGGAGCCTCCCACTCGTGTTGTGATTCTGAGTTTCTTTAGTCACTGTAGGCTTGCCGCGTCTTGTTTGTGAGTTTATGTGATATAGTATTGATTTGTGTAACTTTTGTCACCGTTAGGAACACACCAGTGTATATTGACAAATTTGAGGTGTAGTGTTTGCTAGTTAATAAGAGATGTAGCGAAATATTTTTATGTATCGGTCGGACGCAATGAAATATAGTTATATTATAATATAGTTTAATGTAAATAATGTAGGGATAGACTGGCGGGACACTCGCAGCTCGCGAACGTTCGAGGCGTTTTATTTTATATGAGATATAATAATTATTCGGATTGTATTATTTCATAGTATGTTAACGTTTATATTAGCTTGGTTAATAATTGTAAATTTTAGGTACATTACTCTCTTTGAATTCTCTTATCTCATACTTGACTCAATTGCTTTTTCAGTGCTGTGATAAATGGTTGATACTGACATTACCGCGGAAAGTGTTTGCTTCACTCAATAAATATTTTCTTCTCGTTGAACATTACTTTTGCTTGTTCTTGATGAGAAACATTTTTGTTCCCTACATCTGCCGTGCACAATAGTTTCCTATCGAATTTCTGTAACTTAAGGAGATAAAAATATAAGATCTAAAATAATACATAAAATATCTGCAGGAATTTTGCTGTAATTTTATGTTTACAACTTTAAAATGATGACTTTACTACTCTGTGTTTTTCGTTATGATCATCAAGTCATTTTTTTTTCAATAGTATTTTGTACAACTTTTTTTACAAGGGAAGCAAGTTCAATAAAGAGATTCATTTATCACTTCAATCTGTTGACTCGACGGTTGTTGTACAATCGGGTTAGCTTGAACATGATTAACTTGAGTGTAAAATACGAATTGGTTTGGGTAATGTGTTTGTCATCAACCTTGTAACCAATTCACTCAAATAACATGTCATATCACTGACACCTAAATCTACGATTATTGAAATTTTTGTATGTTATCAATGTAAACTCAATTATCTAATGTAGGAAATGCCTGAAATAAATGGTTTATCATTATTATTATTATATCGCAGTAGCCAATAGAAAGACGATGAGTACTACTGTGTACTACAATGGTACTACATATATATATATAGTACCACCATCGACCTTATCGAACCCAGTAGACTCCCAATACCTAATGCAATGCAAAAAATGCAGTCAACCAACTGAGGTGAGCGGGAACAGAGTACTGAATACTCATATATATATATGTTCTACTTTCTTAGATGTGTAGTGCCCAGTGCGGGTAGGTGGATAATATATTGGATGGATATGGAATGGAATAGGTGGATGTAACAACGTTGCCATGTTTTATCAAAAATCAGCATTTATCACAGCATAAATTTTGTGTTAAATTATTCGTACATTTGGGTGTTTAATTGTATAAAGTATAATCTCCACACAATTATGTTTTGTGTATTTTAATTTGAATAATATTTAGGTTTCGACATGTCGCGTGTAGAAATTGTGATCTAGCAGTCGTTTGTCGGAACGATATGATAATTATTATGTTAAAACTAATACTTGATATTAAGTATTGGCGACCGAATAAACCGTTGTCCCATATATTTTTGTTTTATTTGGAAACTGACACGATGCTTATAATTATTGAGAATATAATAAGTGGACACATTTGTCCATACAAACCATCTGTCTACAGCAAATACCACCTCCGAGGCAATAAATGGCGCTAAACTTCATAATGACAACTATGACAAATACTTGACTCATTTCAACCGGAGTCCCTGGCAGTCCCCTTGAAAATGTGAGCTGGAACGTTCTCGAAACGTCGGATTAGCTAAAATAATAATAAATATGTAACTTTTCGCAATAATCTAATGTAAAAACAGTTACAATTTACAGGCGTTTTAATCCCTTAAAAAGTGTTTTATTTAATATAATTTTTGAATTTGCAAAGCTTGAGGTGGCTTTTAATAAGAAATGCCAGTCATAATATTAGGGGCTAATATCTGGAATTGCCTTTTCTTCTGAAAAATTGATCTAACCTTGTTTTCCACCACGGGAAATGAAAGGAATAATTAATGTCAGAGGGATGATTTTTGTTTATGAGCATGATTATGAACTGACTAAACAGTTCAATGATTGATTTATTTGAAGAGAAACTTAGGAGTTCTCTGGATTTATTAAAATAAATTACCAGAAGCTAGATTAAAAGACCTTTCTGAGTTCAGTTAGAATTGCTCATATTACTGGTTTCGAGGTAGGTATATGAAGTTAGTAAATATCAAACATGGTGGAATTACAGGTTACAAGTGGTGGTTGCAGCAATTAGTGTTGCTAAAACAACAGCTAAGTAATCCATCTATGGTATTTCCATAGGCAAAGAGGCAGAGAATTGGAATTGTCAAACAGAATTATCCAAAGAGCAAAAGCTATATGTAATTACAGTACATTTGACGCATGCAGAAAAAAACTTGCGTGCCATTTCTGTACTGTACCGCATTTGTTGTTGTGTGGGACATAACTATTGTAAAAATGTCTAAAGTTTAAGTACAGAAGATTTAACCCCGTCAGAAATACTAAATGCAAGGCAGCCAAATACCTGCAAAACCTAGAGAAATGTACTTAGCTGCTTACGATAGTTTCCTACAATGGAAGAGCAACTTTACGCCCTCGCCTACGGCACATTAGACATATGTATCACTACGGAAACTAAGCCTTGTTGATTAAATACTTACCTATATGTGCGTACACTCCATTGAAGCAATAGGGTTGTCAGGTTATTTTTCTAACCGACTTTAAAAAAGGAGTTTTGGATCGAACTTCCTTATGGGGCGTTGCAGAGCGTAAAAAAGTTACAAGCCTAAGATTTTTATGTATAGTGTATATGATATGATAGCTATACAGTGTATAATGCAATATTATTATGGTGATGACTGTTATGTAATGTTTTTAAACAACATTTTATTAAATGTTTTTCTTGGAAATACTTTTTTTGGAATGTTTTTTTTTTAATTTTCGTTGAAATATTGACGGGAAGCTTTGAAATATGTGTTTCTAAACTTTGTCGTTTGAAGAGTCAGTTTTACCACAGTCTTAAAAAACTCTTCCCTGCAGTCATCCCACGAACATGTCTAGACGGGGCAATTAATGTTTTCGTAAGTGTCAATAACGAATATGACATCTATTTTGAGATCCGAGATGGCTGATGTGACTTTTACAATAAATTCAAATTGGGTATCATTTTCTAGATTTTCAGGAGTTTCGAGATTTTCGCGAGTGGAATTACTAATATGACACCCATTTCAAGATCCAAGATGGAGGGTGTGACATTTTCAATAAAATCAATATAGGTATCATTTTTGAGATTTTCGGGAGTGTCGTTGAACACACAATTTTATTTCAGTCTTCGTTTCTTTAAGTCCAGCATTATCGGCTTCAACACTCTCGAGAATCATTAAAACAACACCCATGATAAAAAAGTCGATAATTGCATGTCGCCATCTTGAATTAACAATTAACACTATCTATTTCAGCACCCTCGAAAAACTTGATAATTTTTTTCAGCCGCCATCTTAAATTTTCATTTTGGCAGCACTAGCTGGTATTGGTTTCAACACTCACGAAAACTATGACAAAACACATGCAGGTAAGTATTTTTGTCCAAAAAAAATAAATATAAAAATCATCCTAGAAAACCACTAAACCACACTCATAAAAAATTAATAAATATTGCAGCCGCCATCTTAGTGTAAATTGTGAATTATGTTCACGAATTTATTATAATCGATCTCACGGACTTATTATTCGAATACCTACTAATTAAAATAATAATATAACAAAAATCATTCTTATATACTATACTACTTTATAGTTTGGAAACAAAACTGCAGTTTTGATGGAGCCGAGTTCAAATAGCCGTATACCACGCAATACGCTAGCATTTTTAAAAAGATCGCGGAAACCAATGACGTTCTGAATATAAACGTCATTGGCGACAAACTAATAACAACGTGACACTCGACTCGTATTGACCGCGAAAACTGCTTAGGGGCCTCGTCGATGCGCATGTTTGTGTGAGTGTGTCATTTCGGACTTTTGTAGGGAGTTTCCGTACTGGTACATATGTCTACTGAGCCTACGGCTCGGGCTGCAACCCATAACCACGTATTTAATGAGCAACTTAGCTCGTATCGTAATATTATATTCTACTTTTAATGGTTCCACAGATTGAGACATAATAACATTGGAGCGACCGCAGGAAAAGCCTCAGATGTAAAATACTAGGATTTATTAATTTACATATTCAATCATTTTATTTTCAAATTTGAAACGTCGAGGATCGGTTATCTCTGCGAACGGCTCTATTGCTTGACGTTGGTGAGCGACATCGCTTCATTGCGTGTCTTTTACTTGATTTATCACGGTAATGATTCCGAAGGGCTGTTTGACCTGATTTATGCCCGCGAAATTCAATTCTTCGATGGCTATCTAAAGGTGGATTGCATTCGAAATCTGTTTTAGAAATTTTATATTCGTGCCAAGTCATCACTCTGATAATTTTGGCGTACCACCACTATAACAAATAGGGGTGTACTTTAAATGTACTGAAAATAAAACCCTTATTTTTTAATTTTATTTAAAGAATCTCAATTACAGATTTTGTGAAAACTGCCTTCCTCAACCAGTATCTAATCAAAACCAACTGAAATGAAAATTAAATCATATGTATTAGAAAATTTATTGTGTAGGTGTTACTTTGCGGAAATCCATAATTATACAAATGATTTGAGTTTTCTTTAGTGTTAATTCCGCCAATATTTGTCTTTAAACAATTCGACACGTGTTTCGCACGAGGCATCCTCAGGACGTGTTGTCTCGCCAAAATGGATCCAATTGGTATCTCATGATTTTCTCATCATGTTTTTTGTGGATATGGGACTGGACAGTGAATGTGTTCAATTATCAAAATGTGATGAGGCAGGTGGTTTTTTAAAAACCTGTGTAATTCTGTGGTATATTTACACTCCGTGTGGCACACTCGTGGTACAGCTGTAAAATGATAAAAAGATCTCTCGCAGTGATAACTCGCTTGGTTTATCATCATCATATCAGCCGGAAGACAACCACTGCCGGACAAAGGCCTCCCCCAAAGACCTCCACGACGATCGGTCCTGCGCTACCCTCATCCAACGTATTCCGGCGATCTTGACCAGATAGTCGAACTATGTGTCTTGCCCACTGCCATTTCAGTTTCGCAATCATGTGGGCTATTTTGGTGACTGTTCACAATACTAATAAGATCGTGCCATTTTCATTCATTAAAAAAATATTCTATTCAATAATAGAATATTGTTTTGAATGGTGCAATCACCAGATTTACCTTCTTTATTAAGTACCTACCTAAATTTTGTTCAAATTATATATGAAAATAAAACAAGGATCAACAAATACAATATTTTTATTAAATATATAAAAAGGGAACATCAAAATACCTTATCAATTACACAATAAACATACATTATTATTCCAGTGAAACACCACACTATACAGAAGTTATTGAAATTAAAAACTTTAGAAATATTTTTGATTGATGAAATAAATATTTTATATTAAAAAACCCAATCTTTGTCAAATGGCGAGTCAACATCCCCTGAGGATGCCTCATGTAGAGGCGAACACGTGTCGAATTGATTAGAGACAAATCTTAGCGGAATTTACACGGTAAAGTCACATTTGGATAATAATGGATTAGCGCAGAATTATAAAAAATTCAATAAAATTTATTAAAAAAAAACTAGTGTTTGTCTAAAGTACCCTCATTTAATAAATATTGGTTTAAATCACCATCAAAGACCTTGTCCAGAAAGGGCCGCTATTATCTCCCGCGTATATCTGTTGCGACCAGAATGGGCGTGACATACAAGCGAGCATTTCGGGACGATGTGAACATAATCAGGTCATTCCAAAGCCCATAACAGCGATCTATTTTCTACTTCGTCTAAAAACAATTCTTCAGCACTTCATTCTCCTCCACAGCACGCCTAGTCTCTGAATTCAGTTCAAGCGAATACTTCGCGAAATATTTCGCGGCGAATTCGACACTTCTGGACAAGGTCTTAAGCCACTTTGATAGTTCGATTCGAGATTTTTATATCAGCTTATCTTTACCATTGCAATTATAGTAATTATGCGCCAATCGGCTTTGAGACTTATAAGAAATATGCATATTTTTCTTTCGATAGTTTGCGTCCCTAAATAATTTAAAAAAATATATTAAACACCGAACCTTTTATGAAAGTACATATTTGAAAATTGCCCATAATATGTGCCATTTACTTCAAATTCGTTCTTACTTTATTATTTATTACACCTTTTAAACTATATATAATTTTTTTGCTCAAAATAAAATTATCATCAAAAATATTGATTTAGGCAAAATCAATTAAGTAATCAATTTTATTAACAATTATAAATTCTGACTTTAATCAAAATATGCTTATACCTTGTATATATGTAATTAGAACTATATATATAAAAATATTAATATTTAAAGTGATATTGTTGTTGAGTTACATGCAGTTTCTTCACAATTAGAATTAAATATAACTTAACGATTCAAATGTTTATAATAATAAGCCCGTTTAAATATACACTGATATACTAACGTGGATTGCCCAAAATAACGCGCTTGATTTGTAACTCTACTTATAGTTTAAGACTATTATTAATATACAGTAGGTACACGGAGTCTGGTCAAATATTGCAGGGTGCTGATTGCGAGGCCAGGTTAACAATACAAAATAAAAAAATAGTTTGAATTAAGCGCTGCAATGAAAGTCGATAATTTCTAATTTTGCTGAGACAACCATAAAAACATCAGTGAGTGCGTGTGACGGGTTTGTGACCGTTACGTGGTATGACCTTAGATAATATATACGTCTAGATAGTCTCTTGCTGTTAGACAACCGATAAAAACAGGCCGGGTTTAATACTTAAATGTGCGTGACAAGCTACGTCTTACACTCGCGATTTGTATGACACTTTGTGTTAGTGTGCGTGCATTGCTCAATATAGACGTTATCTCTAAACTGAATTTTTTTTCAGCTGTCATATAGTCTATATGGACGTATAAATAGTCGTAATTCCAGAAAAACGTTTCAAACCACAATCATGTCGAAATTGAGTTAAGAACCCAAAACTGGTCACATGACAAAAAATGGCAGTCCTACTGTCAGTCTTTAAATTACATCATGACTTAGTAGCCCAACCCATATGTATGGAATACATAATTTTTATTAAACTTTAAACACGAATTCCTTAAAATGTGATGTTTGCGGCTTGGAACGTTTTACAGGAACTACGTCCCAATGATCTAAAGGTGCGACAAAAGAGCGACTATTGCGCCACGGCGTCGGGGTGTCGCTCCAGGATCATGGCCACTCCCTGTCCGCCGGCCGCACACGCTGAGATCACGCCCAACTGTCCGTCCTCCCGCACGAGCCGGTGCGCCGTGTGCATCGCCAGCCGGACCTACAATCAATAATATTCATAACTTTATCTACACCCATGCTTTAAATCCTCTATTAAAGATTCTGAAACAGTTAGCTTATTGCGAACATTAAAACATCCAATGTTCTAATAACCATTACATCATCCAAACGAGTGTTGTAATGTTGTACTGAATTTCATAACAACACTCCTATGTTTTTTTTCGATCCCTTCATGCTCAAAGAGTTTTAACAGACAGCCACATTCTTGTTGCTCGATGCGTGGTATCTCTATGAATTTCAAAAAAAAATCGTTTACGCGCGTTCCACACTACCAGAACGTCGCGCGCCGTAAAAAACAAGTAGGCTATTCAAATCCCCGCTATTTTTCTTCTATATTTTTATTGTTTTGTTTACAAAAAATCAGCGATTCATTATAAAGTTTAAACGCTGCAAAAGAACATTATATTCGAGTGAGTTTTAATTATTGCACTATACAAAATGTAAATTACTACTAAAATAAATAATTGTTTCATTAATAGGTACTTAGTTTATTTGTATATAATCAGTAATGAATGATATTAGGTTACTACTAGGACTAGTGTTTTAATGTTAGCAGTAAGCTAACTGTTCCAGAATCTTTTAGAGGATTCATATTCTGGGTGAAGTCTTGTATGCAACTGTTGATAATTAGGTATTAAAACACTCATGTGATACTTTTATCACACATTCGTGTTTTAATACCCCTTATTACACAACAGTTGCATAAATAACTATTATTTAACCCCGCAATTTATTAAACAATTGTGTTTCTCTAGTTACGCCAGCCCAACTCGGCTAATCCTGCAGGCTTCCGTCATCGGCACCCTGTACTGATATTCAGGACATTTATATATTACAAAAGAACTTTAAAAGGAAGGAACGGTGGAATTCAAAAAATAAGTAGCAATAAACCATCTAATATAAATTTCGCATCGAATGGTGATAGTTTCATGTCGATACATTCAGTGGTTTAGACATGATAGATCCACAAACAAAAACCATTTTCATTATAATATAATATTACAATATAATAATTATTAACTTAGCACAAGACATCAGATTAACAACCGCGTTATAATTTTCAAAGATCATGACAAGGCGACAGCTCTAACCATAGATTAAACCAAAAACAAAAAATATCATAGAGTAAATAATTAAGTCTGTTTTTAGCATGCGGATTTAAAACTACTTATTTAAATTAATAGTTTTTATGAACGTACTTTGTGTCTGTAATATAATGAAAGTGAATGTGTACAGTAAACATACCCCGGTGGCTGCGAATGGATGTCCAATAGAGAGAGACCCTCCCCATTTGTTCCACTTGTTCAGATCCGGTACACCCACCTGCCCGACAGACAACACTCATGTAGATTAAAATTATTTTTCACCATCGAGAGTTGTACCCTCAAAATGAAATTTATATGAATCTAGACTAAGTCCACTTGACCGTTTCATATGTGAGCGGCACTGTTGTGTGTCATGCACGGAAAGATAACAATAGGTAATATATGCATTTTTCTTATATTTTTCTATTCGATAAGACTGCGGGATATATTAAATAGCCAATTAACGCAAACACTTTAAACGGCTGCCATTTTGACAAGCTTGGCGCGCATGTACTACGACGTCATAGTTTATAAATACAAACAAGCAAGGGGCGAGAATAGGCTGAAAATCGACCCACAAGGTCACTTTTCAAATATTATCTATTTAATCTAGCTCAAATTAATAATCATAAAACAAACATATTATTGATATTGGCACAATTTTAAAAACTTATTTAAATCAAATACATACATCGTTGCTTGCAACATTCTATCAGTAAATTAATTACGGCACCCAACAACATATGTACCTGTTTAAACTAAAAATCTAAGCCTTATTTATTACCTTTGATTGTCTACCGAGATAGTTCTGCGCAAACCAGTCGGAGTCCATCGCCTTCAGGTTTGCCAGAATTTGACCCTGAAATATACATGCAGGGTATATAAGTTGTAACAAGGTAAATGATTATTTACTTTTTTATTGTAGTGGCTGCTGTTTTACAAGCTGTAATTGTCGCACACAATCTTTAAACATAATTCTTCTATACATTTTTCGCACTGGACTTCTGCTAAACTACAAAACCGGTTTGATAAATTGGATTGGATTGGTCCATGGATTATATTGTAGGTCCCGAAGAGGCCGATTCTCTCCCGGCATGGCGACTTTTTCCCTCGTACCGTGGACTAAAAGCGACCTTTTCTTCCAGGGGGAAAAAAATTGTATACGCACCACGTGACATAAGTAGGACATTTCCATGACCTACTTTTCTCTCTAGGTGAGTAATATACTATTATTTCAGTAAGTTCATGAAAAACACTTTTTAATCGATCTAAACACTACACTGATTTAATCCAAAGTAGCTTTACATAGGAGGAGTTAACTCTTTGCGAGTATCGGAAAGAAACTTAACTAATTCCTTTTCCATAAATTAAAAGGAGTCCTTTTTTAATTTATGGAATTTTAATAATTATGTTAGAGTATAATATAGTTGTTAATGTTAGCCACTCACCGCGAAGGCTTCGTGCACCTCCCATGTGTCGATGTCGGTCAGTTTGAGTCCCGCCTTCTCCAGAATCTTGGGCACGCCGTATGCTGGACCCAGCAGTAGCTGGTCTACGGGGTCCTGATATAAAACACAACACAACATTACATAATTTTTTAGATAATTACTTAAAAAAACACAAAGCACCTCTAATTTAGATACGATATTAATTAAGTCTTAACATACTAACACTGCTATTACTACACACTAGTGTAGGGAGGCTCCTTTGCACAGGATGCCGGCTAGATTATGGGTGCAAACGCACCTACTTCTGCCGTGAAGCAGTAATGTGTAAGCATTGTGTTTCAGTCTGAAGTGCGCTGTGGCCAGTGATATTACTGGGCAAATGAGCCTTAGATTTAGCGCAATTACAGTGCAGAATCTTATGTCTCAAGGTGACGAGCGCAATTATAGTGCAGAATCAAGAACTCAGAATTTTTGGATTTTTCAAGAGTCCTGAGCAGCAGCTGCATTGTATTGGGCAGGGCGTATTAATTAATAAGAACAGTCGGACTTATCGCTTGAAGCTTTCTCTTTCAGACAACCAAAAACTATACTCGATGATACTATATGTAATCAAATATACCTGAGCAACATATGTGAAGTCTCGCACGTAGGCCTTCGGTTTGAGTCCCAGCTCCTTCGCCTTTGCTTCCGACATTATCAGGCAAGCGGAAGCGCCGTCCGTCTGTATACAATTATTATTATTATTCAAGTTATTAGAGATCATTCTGATTATGATGTTAGGGGCATAAATTCATTCGTTCGTTCAAAATAGAATGATGAAGAAATATTCTTATGAATCCCTGAATTCATCCATAACCATTCATTTAAACTTAAATTATAACCCAAACTTTTTGGGTACACAGACATGGCAAATCTAAATGATACTTCATCCAATTTTAGAAAATACCTTAACTAATTAATGCAAAATAGAAAGTTGAAAGTTATAGTTTTTATAGAAAGTATACGCCACCAGTTTTTAAATACCAAAAGAAGTTGGGTCATTTAAAATAGAATTAGATAAAGAGAATAGAATTGATGTCAGTATATGAACGCGGGCTCAGGAATGTGTTAGGATACTCGAGGTAAAGTTTGCCTAGCGATTTATAACAGTCATTAAAATATTACAATAATTAGCTGTTTTCGTGGAATAATTTTTTGATTGTTTTTTATTTTTATTCTATCATAAATATGTATTATGTAATAGTAACTGACAAACCAGTTTTTCTATGTAATTTTTAAATAATAAAAAAATTAATTGAAACAGGTAGTATTTTCTTTGACCAACGCGAGTCTTACACATTTAAATAAAACGCTTTTCAAAGGATTAAAATCAAGTCGACTCCCTCTGAAAACGTGATCTGGAACAGTCTCGCAACTAAAATAATAATAAAAATGTGATTTCTACGTAAAATCTGATTTAAAAACACAGTTGCAATAACACGCGGTTAAATCATTTAAAGTGTTTTTTTTTTAATTAAATCGGGTAGAAAGATACACCTTTCCCTGTCCCCCATTTTCCTAATTACATGCTACATGTACATAACATACGAGGAATGATGAGTTGGCCGCAGTTATGGTGCCGTGGGGCTTCACGAAGGCCGGCTTCAGCTTGGAGAGCTGCTCAGGGCTGGATACACGAATACCATTGTCTTTCTCCACTGCACCATCCTTACCCTCCACTGTAAACAGAATAAAATAAAAATACACAAATAAAATTAGAAAAACAAAATTTTATGAACGATGTGGGACTCGGACCCACGACCTCCAGCGTTCCGTGCCGGTGCTCTAACCAACTGAGCCAATCGTTCGAGGCCCGCATCGTTCATAAAATTTTGTTTTTCAAATTTTATTTGTGTAATAATCCTAGAAGTGAGGGTTATCACTTTAAAACAACATATTGTTTAAAATAAAAATAATGAACTTACACAGTGCAATAATAACGGTGGTATTACAAAAAAGTTAACCACGGGTTGAACACTTGTTTTGAAAAAGTTCTATTACAAATCTGTGTCTTTCTGTTGTTTAGCGTTAAACAATCTTGTTTTTATTCAATGAACTATCAAACCGCTCATCTGTCCGATTCGATTAAAGTTTTTCAACTTATTATTAAGTTTATCTACACCCATGCTTTAAATCCTCTATTAAAGATTCTGAAACAGTTAGCTTATTACCAACATTAAAACACCCAATGTCGTAAAAACCATTACATCATCCAAACGAGTGCTGTAATGTTGTACTGAATTTCATAACAACACTCCTATGTTTTTTTTCGATCCCTTCATGCACAAAGAGTTTTAACAGACAGCCACATTCTTATTGCTCGATGCGTGGTATCTGTATGAATTTCAAAAAAAGAACATTTCGATTACGCGCGTTCCACACCACCAGAACGTGGCGCGCCGTAAAAAAAAGTAGGTTATTCGAAACCCCGTCATTTTTCTTGAAAAAATGAGCGATTCAACTTTGAACAGCACACCGCCGGATATTTTAAACACTGCAAAATAACATAATATTCAAGTGAATTTTAATAATTGCACTATACAAAATGTAAATTACTACTAAAATTAATAATTCTTTCATTAATACCTAGTTTATTTGTATATAATCAGTAAGAGATGATATTAGGTTACTACTAGGGCTGGCTGTTTTAATGTTAGCAGTAAGCTAACTGTTTCAGAATCTTTTAGAGGATTCATATTCTGGGTGTAGATAAAGTCTTGTATGCAACTGTTGATAATAAGGTATTAAAACACTCATGTGATACTATTATCACACTCGGCTTCACCCACATTCGTGTTTTAATACCCCTTATTACACAACAGTTGCTAATAACTATTATATGCATCAGGGTTATAAAAAACAATATTTGTTATAGATATACAAAATTTCATCTTTGCACATATTTAATACAATATACATATACATACCAATCACACAAATTCACTTATCCAAACTAAGACTGTGGAGACACAAGAATCGATAATGAAGACGAAAAGATCACGGAACAATTCAGAGTGGTCGAGTCTTCTCAAAAATAATCACAGTGTGGGTGTGTGTAATAGCTTACTAGCCACTCCACTACCAAGCGCCGCGCGGTCGCTTGTTAAGATGTGTTAATAATGTGTTTGTATTTTTTTTTGGTTTCGGTTTTGATGTAATTAAGGATTTTTTAAGCTACGGGGGTGACATAGTCATCTTTGACGAGCCCCCAAAAAAAAAACAGAATAAAAAAAACACACAAACTATGTAGCCCTAATTAGACATAATCTGTACCAGTGACAAACAACAATGTTTAATATGAAATACATACATATAAATATCCATAAATCTTTAACTCATATTAATTATTATATAAGCATTTGCAGGCAACTCAACCTGAGAGTTGAACAAAGCATACAAGATTTTATGACGAAACGTCACTGACATGCGAACGGTTAGCTCTGTTGGGAGAGCACTAGCATGGAACGCGAGAGGTCGTGGGTTCGAGTCCCGCATCGTTCATAAATTTTGTTTTCAAGTGGGAGTGTGTCACCTTTGACCGGTATGAGGTCTGTGAAGTAGCCGCTAGCCTGCGCCTGCGCAGCGAGCGTGTGAGAGCGCAGGGCGTACTCGTCCTGCTCCTGGCGCGAGGCTCCGAAGGCAGCTGCCAGGCGGTCGGCGCTATGCCCCATGGTCTCTCCAGATGAGAACTCTGCGACTGCTGGCAGCTGGGGACACAGTCAAGCACACTGTAATGGATGCTACACGTAGATCGAGCGATATAACTAATTATTTACCATATACCTTCCTTAAAGGCCGGCAACGCTCCTGTGATTCCTCTGGTGTCGCAAGAGAGTGTGGGCGGCGGTGATCACTTAACAACAGGTGACCCGTACGCTAGTTTGTCCTCCTATTCCATAAAAAATAAATAAAAAAAAAACTAAAATAACATTGCTATTTCATAATTAGAATCATTCATAATTGTATATCTACACACATTGTCAGGGGTATAAAAAATGTAATCTAGGTTACATCAATATTATCAAGAAAAACAAAACTCTTTCCGACTGACAAAAAATAGGTTTACTTCATTGTGTAACATTAGGCAGCCGCCATTTTTGAGCAATTTAAATAAACCTAATTAGTTTTAGCAAATTAAAGAGGACAGGTATCTACTTCTATATATTTTCACATTTCAATTTATTACAAAGTGAATATCTATGTTTTAACTTTTGACGTATGTTAGGTTAGTATCTTCTACTATTTATTCAGTTAATATTTCTTTTTCAGTTTTAATCTCCCCTTCGAAATGCCTCGCAAGAGTAAATTCAACCTATGTAAGAAATAATCAAGGGCCCGAGTAGCAAAGAATTTGAATTTGATTACCAAAAAAGAAAATTGTGCTATGATCTAATAAATTACATAATAGTTATATATTTATCACTATAGAATTTCGAAAATGTTTGGGTCTGTTTCTTTCAGACTAATACGAACTATTGCATTTTTACTACACTATGTGCTGCCTACTGGTGTTATGGTGGCCGCTTATGATATTTCACCTTAGAAATCAATCAATACTCATCATGTAACAATAAAAATTCAAGCAACACAGTGATGGTTACTATACTGTAACATAGTTCACACTGAATGATGTTTCAGTTAATATTTTGTAATAAGAATTTTATTGAGTTAATCCGAATATTATCATAATCATCATTTTCAGTGTCTATGCATCCAAAATGTCCAAATAAACCACTTTTCAGTAAAAATACCTCAGGAGCAAAGAAGTCAGGTCTGATAGTAGCGAGCAACGACAACCTCTGTGCAGGTGTCTTAGCTCGGTTCAATTTTAGTAGAAAGGCTCTCATCTTGCGAGAGTGGCGGATGGGCACATCCGACATGAACTCCACCCCACCGCAGACAATTACATCATATGCACCTGCTGCTATCATACCGACACCTGCAAAGAGAAATAATTAAATTGATTGGTGGAATTTTACTCAGCCATGACATGATGGTTCTCAGTAGTGAACTCCAAATTATAAATGGGGAAAATAGCTCTGGGTTACTGGGGTAAGGTTTACACATTGCAAAAATGGAGGTCTTGGTTATAAAGCTGGAATATTATGCTCTTAGCTTGAAGGTGCCTAAGTCATTATGGTCTGGAGAATACTGTAGTTTAGTTGGTCCATTTTGTGACGGTCAGTTACTCCAATCAACCCCAGGTCCTTGCAGAAGTTTAGGACATTCCTATGATGTTCATAGACCTCCAGAAATGTATAATACAAGGTGTATTTACTATGTTTTTCATTAATCAATCAGCAATTTATTTACATATAGGTATATCTATATATTTTGACCAGTGGTTTTGTGGCACAGAAACACCTTTTTCTGTAGTGAAGCAGTAATATGCAATCATTATAGTATTTCAGTTAAATATATAAGCTACATACACATATTATAAACAATTTTTTACGTTTTTAAACTGATAACCCTCACTTCTAGCATTAATACAAAAATAAAATTTGATAAACAACAATACTTTATGAATGATGCGGGACTCGAACCCACAACCTCCGGCTTTCCGTGCCGGTGCTCTAACCAACTGAGCTAACTGTTCGAGTGTCGTATCCTTATAAAATCTTGTATGTTTTGTTCAATTCTCATTTGCTCACATCATTCTATGTACTATTTCAGTGTGGAAACATTTATTGGTCAATGATTTATATATTTTTTTTTAAATGTAATTAGTTGTAGTGTTTGTTTTCTGAATAAAATAAAATAAGAACATGTCTCAAAGTGATGAGTGCATTTGCGATGTGACTCGTAATTTAAGTAAAATGAAGAATCATGAGCAGCAAAGTTGTAATATGTAGGGTATGTATGACTTACCATTAATGTCTTGCCACTTTTTTTCATACTAAAGTCTGGGAAGGTCGTCTTATTAGGCATTCGTCTAAAATATGCCAGCACTTCAACTGTTTTGGTGTTACGTATTGAGTGATTACAATTACTTACCAGTTGTAATTGCCTGATTTGAGGATATACAAGCCATGGTAACAGTGTGTGCTGGGGTTTTGTCGCTGAAACCAGCAGCCAGGGCCGCCTCTCTTCCAATGTTTGAAGTCTTCACCTCTTGAATTACAGTACCATATACAATATAATCTACTATGTTCTTGTCTATTCCAGTCTTTTGTAAGAGACCCCTGAAATATATTATTTGATATTGAAAAAGTTCCATCAGTCAAGACAAGTTATAAAAGTTTTGTTTTTTGTTTTAGTACAAAAGTATATTATGCTAAAACAATTCTAATGGTACCCCCCAAAATACATGTGAAGTTTTTTTACGAAAGTATAAAATGTACAAAATATACATTTTATATGCAACAGGAGGGCAAACAAGCGAAACAATAATCACAGGAGTGTTACCGGCCTTTTAGGAAGGTGTCCACAAATTTTTTGAAGGTATCACTGACAGTCCCCTGTGCAGGGCTTGCATGGAGACAGAAGAAATGGCCACACACCTCATCCTGGAGTGCTGCGGTGTGGCCACATACCAGGCCAAACACCTGGAGTCACCGAGGACTCTTCCCGAGGTCATGGGTGACATCAGAGGTTTGAGTAACTTCCTTGAGGAGTTGAGATGGCAAGATTAGCAACCCAACCCTATGACGCAAAATAGGCGCACAGCAGTCGTCGAGTTGCGGAAAGTAGCCCGTGAATACCTATACCTATAGCCTAACTGTTAAATAAAAAAATAGTAAAAAAAAGTATTTTATTTAGACTAGATTACACTAATGTTGCAGGTCTTTTATACTGCGGGAAACATTGTTAAGGACCCAAGACTAAAAAATTCCAATGATTGTGTATAGAAGAGAGTTCTATAACAATCAAAATGGTGATGAACTTCACACATACTTCTTTGTGTATGTTGAAGGAAAATCTAGATTAGACAAATAAAAAAATATACACACAAATTATTATAGAAATCCGAAAGATCAATCTTTAACCCCAATATATTAGACATATAATAACTCAGATTGGAAGTGTTTTTAAGTCAAATTCATATATTAAAAATGTAAATTAATATATCTATATACTTAGTTAATAAATTGAATATATATAATTTATGCAGTAATAAAACTTATTTAAATATAACACTTAACCCTAAATTATAAACAAAATGATACATAAAAAATAACTCTTACAGAAGGGAATGCCTGGCTAGCTCATGGGGCATCATCTTGGCATACTCTGTGAAGGATAAAAGAAAAGGTGTCCTAACACCATCAACAAGGACAACATTCTTGCCTGTTTTGTCCTTGAGTGTCTTCTTCTGTTGTAATACAGCACCTACACTCAGAGCTCTTCTAGCAATATCTGCAAAGTATATTATTGCAAAGATTACTTATTTAAGAAAACCAAAAAATGAAAATACCAACCAATAATTCCTATTTAAATTAAAGAGTTGATACCAATAATATCATTTATTGATTGTCTTAGTAATGAAGATATTAAGGAAATTATGATGACCTCTGTAGATATTAAGTTACGTATCTATAATTTTTCACCAGAATTTTGTACTGTAAGAAAGAGTATGTGAAAGTGGGAAGTACATATTGAATGTTAATTAACAGTTAATAAAAATTAGTTAGTAAAAAGAAGTAAGTTATATTATACAGTTTACATACAATAACGATTTACAAATTTGGTAGCTACATCTAATTTATATTAATTATTTGTATCTATGCCAAATTTAAGGTTCAAAGTTTAAAAGAAAGTTTTTCCTTTCATGTATTCAAGATTTCATTATATTCTTCGCTAATAACTACAACTAAAATCAAATATTTTAAAAATTGAAATTAAACATTTATGAAAGTTTAACATACCAAATTTTAAAGTTGAACCTGCGACAGAAGTTTTAAACATTCTTTTTGCAATTTGAGATGCCATGGTTGGTACCTTTTTAAGAATCTCAAAAATAATTTAAATAGATGTGAATCAAATTATTTTCTTAACAAGTTATCTAAACTTATAAACAACTCGAAAATATAACTAATAACAAGACTATATTCAAGTATTAGTAGCAACTTCGATAAAATTGGACTTTGGTCCTCGCTAGAGTAATATTGTTCTAACTTCTGACAGAGTAAAAGTTTTCTGAAGTCAGAACACTTTTGTCTTTTACTGTCATCTGTGCTTTGGTTTGGTCACATCAGTCACAAATTCACAATTTCACAAATCAAAATCCTTCATTCACTTTTCAAGTCACTGATCGTAATTCGTAATTAGCCGCGTCAGTGTCAACCTTCGTCTGTCATTCCTGCATAAGGCAAATTTCAAATATTATGATTCGATCATATTCCATAATTTCTGTCTATTTCTCTCAGAATACAGAACTAGTGATTATATTCTCTTTGTACAGAACATTCCTGTACGATATGTTTTGTACGTATGGAAAATGGGTCTCAAAGTGGCAAAAACGAAGTTATGATTAGTTAAATTATAAGTTATATTCAATACATGTACAAATAAAATTTGAAAATCATACTTTTATGAACGATGCGGGACTCGAACCCACGACCTCCGGCGTTCCATGCCGGTGCTCTAACGAACTGAGCCAACCGTTCGAGTAGCGTATCGTTATAAAATCTTCAAGTTCGAGTTGAACAAAGCAAACAAGATTTCAGTGTCATCATAATGATTATGAAAAATATATTGTAACAATTCAGAACGCCAAAAGCGCTCCCATTTAACTGCCAACAATACAAATAGGCTAAAATTATTATCAGTAATCATGAGAAAAAAACAAGTAATTGTCTCATAACTTTGTCTTTAGAATAAAATAATATGTGTAACATTAACATAGGCAAAGCTATTATTTATATGATCAGTAATACGAAGCTTATTAGGAAGGTATTAGCTTAATGGTAATAATCATAGAATAATAACGCTCAGAACGATAGTTTCATTCATAGTTCCTGTCAATATAGAAGTTACATTATAATTAATGTGTGCGTGAGCGTCACGTACTTACATTCGCCAACACGCACACAGACAGCCAAATAATGTTGCAAGTGAA
This sequence comes from Leptidea juvernica, assembly GCA_949711755.1. Classification (NCBI taxonomy): domain Eukaryota; kingdom Metazoa; phylum Arthropoda; class Insecta; order Lepidoptera; family Pieridae; genus Leptidea; species Leptidea juvernica. The sequence continues at coordinate 11,190,422 of CATIXQ010000012.1, read as the reverse complement.
TAGACATTTCCCTAAATCAGTAAATTATAAGAAATACTAGTTTATATGAAATAAGAAGTAAAATATAAATAAAGAATTTATTAAAAACATCACGTATTTAATTTTTGTTGCAAAAATTTTTGGAATGTAAGTAAAGAAGTTCTTTAAAATCGTTGTTATTTGAAACTCGTTGAAACGAAAAAGCGAGACGATAGAAGCGCCCAGCTATATCTCAGGTTTTCTAGGGTGCAGAGAACGAATTTGGGATAATTTTTGAAATACAAGATGGCCGCCGTGCGAATTTATGATTTCAACGATTATAGTTCCATGTGGCACAATAATTTCTGAAAGATAAGTTGTTTGGCATAAGGGTTATCATTATAACCACCACGCATACGTAAGGCCCCAAAAGAATTTTCACCGCAGTCATCTTGGATTTAAAAAATGATCCCAAATTCGTTCTCTGCACCCTCGAGAACCTCGGATTCGATATCAATATTGTTGAAATCATAAATTCGCGCGGCGGCCACCTTGGATTAAAAAAAAACAAAATGGTGTGTAACCGAAAATCGTGACGATTTTCTATAAAATTTCTCGTATACGGCGATAAAGAATTTTCACTTCAAAAACATACCGACGTACTGAGAACCTCCCCCTTTTTTGAAGTCGGTTAAGAAGAGTGGCCGTTAATGTTCTCACGATCTCAACTTTTTCCAAACATATGGTAAATTCAGTAATTTAAAAGAAATATTTACAGTGACTATTCAAAGCGCTTAGTTTAAGCCTAATTGAATTAAGATTATTTGACTTTGACTTTGAATACTTATAACATCATGTGGCGTCGTACATTATAGCCTCTTTTCAATATCTACCAATAAACACAAACAAATTTCTCAGCGGAGGAACTCGGGGTATATAGTACTTTCATAGCTGGCAACATATTTTTTCAATCACGTCTGTTTTGTTTACAAAATATTTTGCTGTTTTGACGAATGAATTAGCTTAAATTAAAAGTTTTGAAATAGTATTTAGATGTGAAATGTGATTTTCTTATCATAATTTTTATTATAACACGCTTTGGGACACCCTATAACTGCACAGTTAGTAATTTTTCAATTAAATTTCGCGCACTGATTGTCCTGGAAATTGACAGAATGACACTGACGCGACTGGAAACGTATATGGTCATAAATGTCCACATTGAAACGGCTTCATTTCGCTTGGGCCCTCCCACGTTCTAAGCGTTATTATTCTATGGTAATAATGGTATTGTCATGAAAATATTATTAAGATGAGGGTAGTTCGAAAAATTGCACTCTTCCTTTTCCGTTAAATGACAACCTTAATTTGGAATATATACATTTTTTCTTTTCTTTCCATCATCGCACTGGTTAGTCGAGTCCACGTGTAACAGATACTAATTAAAATAAAAAGAGTTGTATTACGAGCTACAGACAAAATTGTTAGATGTTGTCCTGAAAAGTATTAAGCAATCGACCGTCAAAATAAATAAGGTAAAAAGTATTTACAATAGCTAATGTTTAATTTAAATTTGGCACGTGTGTGTGTAAAAGTAATATGTCATAATATTATTTTAGGCTATAAAAGTATCTAATTCTAATATATTTAATTATTATAGAATATATGTATACACTTAAACACTTTAATATCATTTGTTTCACATAATGTTAAATAGAAAAATCGTAATCCAAAATGGCAGACTAGACAAATTCTTTAACTACATATAAGTAGACAAGCTTCAAGTTTGAACTTCAAATTATTAAGTAATTGCTAAGATTAATGACTAATTTTTTAGATTTATCTTCCAAATATTTCAATTTATAAGTATATATTTGACTGCAAGCAATTAGCGTGTCTTGATTAAAACTGTGGAATGAATTTCCTGCAATGCAGTAGCCATTAGGTTTCATGTTTTTTATGGCACAATTTATTTGGTGTTGAAAAATAACACGGGCATTTGAACTGCTTTGTTCACTCCCTTATCTATCTACCAATGTTTTAGAATGTTATTATATATGATTATTGTTGGAGCGTGTATGCTGGTTGCACCAAATGCACAGTTCATGGATGATATGCAATCCTTCAAGCTGGAATGTTTAGGGGAGAGTGTTTTCGAATGCCTAAATGGGGAATGTATATTCCAAGATCGCTTCTGTGATGGAAATTACGACTGTAAAGATGGCAGCGATGAGAATTTTTGTCGTGAGTTTACTTTTTAATTATTAAAATAATCTTGACATTTAAGTAATGCTTTAGAATTATTTTAAAAATGATCCGCGCGTTGCGGTGGGAACAGCACATCTAAAATAAACAATTTTAAGTACTGTTTACATACTGACGACACGCGGATTTTAATATGATATGATTCCGCCCCTATTCTAACGCGTGTGGATAGTTAATTCATGATTCGTAAATAATGACAACAGCTAGAAAATCAAGTTACTATTTTAACATTATTACTGTATAGTCTGTATAATTTGGGCCAAATCGCATTCTCAATACTGGATAAAAGTGTCTATAAGATTCACTTCTAATCTTAGTGGTGTTTTTTTTTATTATTAATGTCATTTTTGAGGATGCAAGATGAAATAAATGATTGGATTTGTTACCGGTGTAAATCAGATGAATGATGTGAATACTTTTATAGCTCATCAAATTCCGGATGCTCAGTACTGCAACACAAGTCACCAGTATTTGTGTGCGGACGGTAAGAAGTGCATACCGAACACGTGGGTCTGCAACCTCGACCCTGACTGTGATGATGGATCTGATGAAGCCAACTGTTCAGTCACACTCAGTAATGCAAATGTACGTATATTGTAGGTGTCTAAATTATAAATTGTACTGCTGCTACTGTACTTAAATCCAGTGCATATTTTTTTTTAAACTAAAAAACACGCTTTGATAGCAAGTCATACTACAAGTTCGTTCTATAGCCATATAAAATCCACAAATAATTTGATTAATAATAATTGATTTTTGAAGTTACACTTCTTTAGGCGCCTTATGAAAAAATTATGAGAGTGAAATATTAAGATACGCGCGCATAACTGGAACACAAATGTAACAGGTTGAAGTCGTTTCCTAAAATTTTCTGACGTTTGCGTCATTCGTTTTTTTTTTTGTTTCCTTCCTCCATTGTTAGGACAGGCAAAGGGTTCAAGCCCATACCATACCCGTATTCATTATTTAATAATTAATTGTTTAAGCCATCTTTGCAAGATTTTTACAAATTTGTTCTTTCTAAAAACGTGCAGCTTAGCATGAGGAACAAATTATTTTAATGATTTTTGCTTCGTTAGGCCAAATAAGTATATTTCTTGCGTGCATACACAAGTACACACACACACACTTTTTTTTATTATAACGGATCTCCAAAATCAATTCGAAGCTACTCGAAATCGGCACTGTGTTGGTAGCATGCCAATGCAGCAGGTTGCTGAGTCAGCTCCTTTTGATAGCAGTAATTGTTGCAAAGTACTTTTAAATAGATAAAATCAATTTATTATGTAAAAGTATTTTTTCTTTCATATTATTCGGTGCTATTTCTGTGAAGTGTGCAGTTTGTTTTTGTTATATATTTTTTTTTTCATTCATTCATTCAATTTTATTATTAATTTAAAGAACACTAGTTTCAACCGTAAAGTTTATAGTTCGCCTTGCTGTTAAAACGTATTTAAAGTTATTTATTTTTATTTACTACTAGCTGACCCGACAGACGTTGTTCTGTATATAATAAATAAAATAATGTTTTTATATGAATTTGTCAATAATATATCATAACATCAAAAATTACTTCGTAAAATATGCACCCTGCTGTCGTAATGAAATTGTTTCACAGCAGAACTGTCAAACCGTGCGTCAATATATTCTCTCATAGAAATTATGTATGGACACATCAAAGGAAAAACAAATTTGTTTTTTTTTTTTTATTTAATTTAGCAGCATTTTCCTATTTATTCACCTTTTAAACCTTCTCTGGACTTCCACAAATAATTCAAGACCTAAATTTGCCAAATCGGAACTAAGATGTAGAATCATAGAACGCTCCACTGTGTTTACTTTTCATGTTAATCGAATAAACCCAATAATTTCTTGACTTCCTTTTCCAGCAACAATATTTTCGGTACAAAATCCACATGGTAATTAATTGATCACGTTCCATTTTTAGAGAAGATATAAAATTAAATGATATATGAGTAGTCACTACGCGACTGTACTAGCGTCGACGTCAAGAACGCTACCTGATACAAAACCGGGTCGTGTGAAAGGTAAACGAGTTACCGGATACACGGCACCGGCTACCCGGCAGCCGGGACGTTTGAAAAGGCACTTATTCTATAAGTATAAAAATTCGCGTCTTTCGGGCATGCCTAGACTGTACTGTTATTTTTAATACCTATCCTTTTCTGTAACCTTCAAAACATGCCTGTAAAATTTCATGATAGTTAAGGGGAAAGCGTCGCAAACAAAAAAGTTGTAATGTTGCATTGTATGTATATAATGTATTAGGTACAGACATACAATGCTAATTAATTTATATAACTCATATTATCGTTATAATTTTTAGGCAACCTGCAAGGGCTTCCAATGTGATGGGACGCGATGCATTTCTAAGTTCTGGATGTGTGACGGTGCCTACGACTGCCAGGATAAGTCTGATGAAGATATCGAGCATACATGTCGTAAGTTATAGATCGACGTACATAAGTAATTTACCCATTCTGCCTATAAACTAGAAGTATCGGCTCTTGAAAATGGTCCAATAACTACCATCGTTAATCGTACGATATGTAACACTATGTAATTATAAATAGGGTAGTGTCACCAAAATATGAACGACACCCGATAAATGAACTTTTGAGCGCAAATTGAAAAACTATAAAAAACTCCGCCACTTAGATATGTGTATTATTTTTTCCCGTATAAAGCAACATTTTTTTCATCGCGTTTTCGCAACAACTTCAATAGCCACAGCTTGGACGTGCTCGCAGCTAGTCACTTTGTGAGTGTTTCGCGGCAAAAAATGGGTTCATATAGAAACGTACATTTACGTACTTTGGTCACGTCTCTAGAAATGTGAACTTGATGGAGAGACTGGTAGTTCAGGGCCAGGTGGAAGGCAAAAGAGCACGCGGTCGATCGCCAACCCGCTGGATAGACGCCATCACAAAGGCTACTCAGTCCACCATAGTCCAGTGTACTCTCAACGCCTTTAACCGTCAGAAATGGAAGCACACCGCCAGGAGATCTACCCTCAAAAAGGATATTGACCCACCGAACACCCCACCATGTTCCAACCACGTCCACTCTGACAAGAGTGTCCGACTAAGAAGAAGAAGAGAAGAAGAAACGTACATAAGGTAAGTGCCCTCCAAATTTAAGACTTTTGTCAGATTAAAGAAAGAATTTATGGTAGATTTGAGAGGTTTTGGTTGAATTAAAATCTTGATATATTGGTCTTTGATTATATTGATACATATTTACATTATTCGACGTAGTTTTAGAAATATTTACCGTTCAAGTAATAGATTCAATTTTATATGCTTGATCCAGCAGATGAACACCGTTCAACTAATGGATACATGGCATGTTTCTAGATCCATCGTTTCATTTAAAATAACTCTTTTAAGATTAAAACAAAACAGATCAAATTAACTAAAGTAAATGTATGAGGCTAATTACCAAGAGTTGAATTTCGCATTTTTAATTATTTTATGGGCTTTATTTTGTTGCTTGTTCAACTTTAGATTTCATGCTCAAAAGTTGAACTAAGGAATATATTCACATTTTATTCGTTCAACTTTTGTGTATCGCATCTTAAGCTGAACGCTGAAGTAAATTTTGTACGTTCATTTTATGCTACTTTATCCCAATTAATGAACGAATTGAATAAAGTAGTTAAATTTTAGGACTTATTTTACCATATTATGAACGGATAAGTAGGTATTGTGTAAACCAATATTTTGTTCTTTTATGTATATTGTGTTGTCTAAACCCCAAGAAGCAAAGAAAAAAAATATGAACATGGCTTTCTCGAAGAAGTAAGAATGGAAGTCGAAGTGCCTTACAATATTTTTTTTGTCATAGCTGTAATTTTTATAGATAAATAATTAAAACAACTTGTGAATACTTACAACATTTTTTATTTCTCTTAAACATACAAAATATATATTATTTACAAAAATATATTATTTACAAGGCATGTTGTCTATTAAAATGTTAGTTCATCTATTGGGGGCAAAATGTTCATAATTAGGGCTAACTATTCAACTATAGGGGTAAACTCCTTATTTTTTTACAAATACCAACATTATAAAAATTATAGTAGATCTAGAACGTTATTATTTTAATCATTCAATTCTTTAGGATATATAGAATCAAAAACAAAAGCCAGCAAGCATCAATATTATGAAATAACTGAGTGAAAGCTATTTAAAGTTGTTGAAAAACCTTAATCGTTCATTTATTGGTTCCACTACCCTATATTCGTTAAAGTAAATTTGTATTTGAACTTACGTAACGGCTATTTTAGGAATTTTCTATGCTTAATTATTGTGTATTATGCTCGAATGATTTCAAGCAGTGTTGTAAATAATAAACAATCAACAAGAAATATTTAAGTAAACAAGTTTTCAACAAAACTACACTATATCTTAAAATGTAAAGCATAAGATCGAGATTCCCTTACACTAGTTTTTGGAGATTGACGTGACTTTTTATTTGACTAGGTCATGCGTTACGAGCTCGTGAGATGAACAACGGACTGCGATGTAACATTGATTCTTTCGGTATGACCGCCATGTTGGAGTATACATGCCTGGACAATTCATTCTGCGTGCCCAAAGACATGATGTGTGACGGCCTCAATGACTGCAAGGATGGGAGCGATGAGGGGAAATTTTGTGAGCATTGTGAGTGTACAAAATATTTTTTTAGAAATTACTATTTGGTGGAATGATATGCTGCCGCAAATTCCTACTAATATTATAAATGTGAATGTAAGTTTGTTTGTTACGCTCTCACGTTTAAACTGCTTAAACGATTTTGATGAAATTTAGTACCTACAGATATAGAATACAAGTTGGAAAAGGTATAGGCTACCTTATATCCTGGTTTGGACATACGTTATATGTATGAATTGGAAAACCCATAATAATGTATCGGTTTTCGAATTCTTCTTAAATTTTCTTGAACCTTTAAATCATTTCACATCCCCAGGGCATACTATGTGCACAAACTACAACTGCAACGGCACTCAGTGCGTTCCTGATCGTTCCGGACCCTATTGCGACTGCATGAGCCCTCATTCCCAGTACAACTACACGAGCCAACGGTGTGAGACTATCAACAACTGCTTGGATGATAGGCCGTCCTGCTCGCACCTGTGTGAGCGACATGGGGAAACATTCAAATGTTTGTGTGAGAAGGGCTACGTTACGGACACTGCTAGCTACTTGTGCTACGCTCCTGGTAACTGATTTTTATTTTATTTTTAAAGAATACTTACAGGTTATTATTTTTATATGAAAATAAGGGACAAGACGAGCAGGACGTTTAGCTGATGGTAATTGATACGCGTTGCCCATTACAATGCATTCCGCTCAGGATTATTGAAAAACCTCAAAAATCTGAGCGGCACTACAACTGCGCTCGTCACCTTGAGACATAAGATGTTAAGTCTCATTTTCCCAGTAATTTCACTAGCTACGGCGCCATTCAGACTGAAATACAATAATGCTTACACATTACTGCTTCACGGCAGAAATAGGCACCGTTGTCGTACCCATAATCTAGCCGGCATCCTGTGCAAAGGAGCTTTCTGGTATCTTTCAAAAACTAGTCACAGCTATTTCAATTTTACATAGTTAGGGCTACGCAAAATATGAATTACAATGAGTTCATTTCTTGTGTTTCCGCATTCCATTTTGTATTTGTTTCGATCCTGACCTCTTCTTTCGCCTGTTCTGGTATATCAAAGACACAATGGTGCGTGGTTAGTACCCTTATTTTCTCAGCGAAAATAGTTCCATAAATGATTTCGAAACGGAAGTGGCAGTGGGCAGGGCACATAGTTTACGAACAGATGGCCGGTGGGGCAGAAAAGACCTCGAATAGCGACCACGTACCGGAAGACACAGTGTTTGTACGAGATGACAGACGATCTAGTCAATATCGCGGGAATACGTTGGACTAGGGCAGCGCAGGACCGATCTTCGTTGAGATCTTTGGGGGAGGCCTTTGTCCAGCAGTGGACGTCTTCCGGCTGATGATGATAATATTCGCTGATCGCTGATGATTCGATGATACAAGGTTTATTCTTTCAGGGCCTGAAGCGATGTTGCTATTCAGTACGCGTAATGATATAAGATACATCAAGGTCAAAACGAAACAACAGAAAGTTGTCGTATCTGGAATTAAACGGGTATGTTTATTATTTACTTGTAAATCTGCTTTTCTAAAATATATATAGCATAAATGTATTTCAGGATCATTTCAATTATGAACAGTAGCGTAAAACAAGTTTGTCATGCTGCATGCACTACTTATGACCATACAAAAATTATGTTGCAAAAGTGTGAAGTTGAATAAACTAGAATAGCAGGTGTATTGGTTAGCTTTAAGCTACCGGTAACCTCTATTCCCGGATTCTAATCAAATCAAATCAAATCAAAATATTTTATTGCAAGTCACATTTTCCACTAGGGTGGTAGGTACATTAATGAGTAGACAATATGTGACGCCCTGCAAGGGCACAGCAATGTTATACATAAAATAAATAAGTCTTATACATTTTATACATTCGTATGATATTAAAAATACAGACTATATTATAACTAATTCTCACACTTAGTGTAATTAAAAAATTCGGGTAAATCGAAGAAGCATTTTGAAACTAAAAAAATTTTAAGATGTCTTTTAAATAGAGAAGCCTTCTCTTTATTTTTAATATCGTTTGGGATGTGATTATAAATTTTTATTGCCATGTGGTGAGGGCTCGATGACACTAATGACATACTTGTTTGGGGAATTTTTAATTTTATATTTCTATTATTTCGCTTGTTATTTGGTAGTGTTGAGTCCGAATGTTTTTAAACAAATTTACATGCTTCTAGGATGTAAATTGAAGTAAGAGTTAAAATTTTGTGTTTAATAAAATATGGTCTACATGAATCCAGTCAATCTTAGACAATGTCCAATCCAAAACACACTTGATCATTGAATTCGTATTCAGACTCCTTTTGGAATACGTTGCAACATTATACAATCACCGCTCCTAGCTGATATTTACAATTCCTGATAACATATTAGTTATAAAGTAGAACCTCGATAAATCAAACTTCGATAAACAAGTTATAAACCTCTAAATCCTGAAAAAATGTTTTGTTCCCTTCCCTTCAACAACACCCCACACCCCACACAACACCAAAACCTCCATTGCTCAAAATCTCAACCCTCTATTAGTCGAAATTATCAGTGAGTCCAAGCCATTTTATACACAAATTCCCTCCATAACTCGAAAAATTTAATTTTACCGCAGTATCTCGAACATAGTAATGTTAGACAATGCTGCAGATAGAAAACAACCGGAATATCTAAAGCAAAAAAAAAATACTGGCTTCTTTAATGCCATATTTTTCATTTTAACGATGTTTTGAACTAATTTTGATTTATAATAAAATAAAAATTGATTAGAATGAATTTCAACCCCTTTATGTCGAATCAAGTCTCTCTATTTTAAACAAAATGAACTCCAAAACTACAAAAGGGCATGCGGTATCCACCAATAGACGGAGTGATTTATCGAGGAAGGTATTCCTTAAATGATTTATTATGGAAACATCTATCAAGAACTTTCGTATTTATTTCGTTATTAAATGGGATTACATTTAAGGCAACTCAATAGCGTAAGATCATTGAACTGGAACAATTCAAAACCAAGTTTCTTATACTAAGCAATGCTTAAGTTCACATTGAAAAAATCCCCATTTGCTTAGCATAATATAATACCATCCAAAAATCAGAAGGCCTCATTCTTGACAGCGCTCTTCTCGACATAGGTTTCTCTATATGTTTTAGTAAAGGGCAGGCAGACTTTGGACTCTCCAACCAACCTAGTTAAAACCTTATATGGGAGTATTTAACCTTAGATGAGAGTATATTTTATTTAGATCACAGTCCAACTAAGGCACAAGAGAGTTATTTTGAAGAGTAGATAAGCCTGTGCATGTTATACCGCCCCGACTTGGCCAAATCAAGTATAAACAAAAAACGCGTAAAAATTCAGGATACTGAAACGGCAATCTAACATTTCAAAAAATATAGAAAATAACAAAAAAGACAATAATTATACCTCGCAAACGTAGGACAATGTATAAATGATAAGTAGATTAACAAAAAACCATTTGGTATTAATTTTATTATGAATAAGTAACTTCTAATAATTTCTGTAGAAAAAGTACTAAGTACACAAATAAAATTTTCGGGACTCGAACCCACGACCTCTGGCGTTCCGTGCCTGTGCTCTGCCAACTGAGCTAACCATCCGAGTGATGTATCGTCATAAAATTTTATTTGTGTATTAATCCTAAAATTGAGGTTATCACTTTAAAAACAAAACTAATTGTTTAGAAGTACTGAGTACTAATACAGCAAAGTCTGTGATATTTACTTGTTCTAATTAAATAATTTTCTTAGATTACTAAGTTTTATTTTATTATTTTTTATATAAACAGTGTTACAAAGTCTGTGGAATGTTAATATAAAAATTTGGTTTAGGCTCACGGAGTCACATTCGACGGTACGTACGTGTATTGGGTAGAAACTGCCCAGGGTCACCAAGCCATTGTAAGAGCTCATATAGACAATGTCGAGGACACCAAAGAGGTAAGGTATTCCTTCAAATTGCATTACTATGATAGAGGTCAATTATCATGTTTACAGCTATTACTATTCTTGTTTTAACACTCTTTGAAAGCAAAGTAATTGTGATCGCCATCTGCTTAGAATAGGTATTAACACTATTTCTACCATGTATAAACCTAAGAATAAGATTATTGTAACTGACACCTTTGACCTCCCCCCGTAGAGAACTAAAGCTCTGACCAATTACTTATAATTACAAAAGCTTGACCAGGTAAACATTTCGTATTCCCCCGATTACTCCCGAAATTCAAGATCGATATAATTTTTTTCAGTGTTTTAATTTAAAGTAGTCTTGATCGCTCGTTTCACTTTTTTATCTTAAACTTCTAACAATTATCTAATTATGACTGTAAAAACGGCATAATTTAGGTTTTTAAAAGATTATATATTTTCTGTGATAGGTAATTACTTATTGCATTAAACTAAATAACAGGTGCTTACAAAATACCTTTATTTTATGTTAAAAAGATTTCTCTGGAGGAAATAGAGGAATACATTTTTATAAATAAGAACACTAAGAAAATTAATATAATTTTGTAAATAATTGTAATTATAATAATTTAAAAAACATAGGGCGAGCGCTGTGAAAACTGTTTATATTACCTACACAAAACAGGCATAGAATTTCATTTTGATAATCGAAGCAAAACTAGGGGTGGGTTCACTAGTTATAGATATTTAAAGCAACATTTCGTGACTGCAATCGGCTTATTTAACAACAATTTCAGGTTCTCGTTGCCATAGGCTTGGAAGACCCCGGCGACATAGCGATTGATTGGATAGGTGGAAATATATACTTTACTGATACAGAAAGAGGGATCATATCTGTCTGCAGAGTTGATGGTTCTATCTGCACAGTGTTACATGCAGATACTAAGCGTCCAAAGTTTGTCACATTGGATCCTAAGACGGGGTAATATTGTTTTTTATATTCTACAAATGTTATAAGAAGTAAAGTTGAAAGTTCAAAGACAAAAATATATTTTATTAACTAACTAAACGCCGCGCCGGGTTGATGCTATTTAGGCAAAAGTAGGAACAGACTGGTGAATTATTGGTCAACAAAATAATCGTAGAAGATAAGTGCTCAGATCGTTTTGTAATTTGCTTACATTTCATTTGTATTAACTTATAAAATGTAATGCAAAATTTGACATGTCGTACTAACTTTTTGACTTCATAGACACACAGACTGCTGTTGACTAGAGCATTTCCTGCTGCACTGCATGAAAGCACATCCACAAAATATGTGATGGTTCATGCATTTTCTACTATTCAATTTTTTTTTTCAGTAAAATGTACTGGGCTGATTGGCACGACAGACCCTTGATCATGATGTCACGAATGGATGGCTCACACCCTGAAATCTTAGTGGAGAAGCTGGCCGACTTCGCGACTGGACTGGCCCTAGATCCTCCCAATGAAAGACTGTACTTTGTTGACGGAACTATCAAAGTTGTTAAATTATTCGATTTTAAAGTATATGTAAGTAAAATTATTACAACTATTACTAACGTTATTGCATTTATATTTTATATCAATACATCCGTATTAGCTAAGGGACTAAGTGCTTACCAATAGATCAATATCTTGCTCGTTTAATCAATTGATATCATAAAAAGCGGCCGGACGCATAAACGAACCGCCTCGACGGGTAATCGCTTGTGTGTGTGAGTCCTTATTATAGTTCCTTTCAGTCACTATTCGAGGAGGCATTTCATCATCCGTACGCGATAGCTGTCTTCGAAAACACTGTGTTCTGGAGTGACTGGACATCAGACACTATTCAAACCTCTGATAAGATGCACAGTGCTGATAAGAGAGACTTGCTTGTGACTCTAGATGAGTCTGTGTTTGGTAAGTTAGAGTCTAATTTTTCTGTTATGCTTACTGGTTGAATGTGCACTAAGTACGAAGGATGATCCCTTTCCGTATGGTTTTATTTTTGTATTTTAGCTTGTACGTTTCTCGGGTGTGGCAAACGTATAACGTGTAACGCAGTTTTTTTCAGAAAAGTACAGAAATATTAGCTATACGTACTTTAAGGTAAACGGGGATTGAATTTAAAATGAAATTTCAGATATGCACATATATCATCCGTTGATGATGACCAAAGATAAGCATCCGTGCAAGAGTAATCCATGCTCACATCTGTGTCTAGTTACTTCTAACACAACTTATTCATGCGCATGTCCAGAAGGAATGGCGATTAATGGAACTGTGTGCAAACGTACGTATTTTACAACTTTTTTAAAGTTAATAAAAAAAGAACAAGTTGAGACATCCATTTCATAAATTATTTAATAAATGAAATTATTAAAGCCAATGCTTAACGTCGTCAATATATATATCTTAACTCAGGCTTCTAGAAGATCTTCATAATCCGATCTATGCCCCTGTACAAAATTTTGTTTTTATGACGCTCTATGAGGCTGAAATAAATATATTGTTCTAATTTTCTGACTATAAAAGTTTGGACAAAATATCTACAACTAATATATAACTTGACCATAACTATGATATGGTAGATGACTTAAATATCAGGATAGCATAAAAAATACATTCGGAAGAGTATCGTTAATTTGCTCCTAAGAATTGTAGATTTCCGTTACTTTGTCATGGATTCCGTAATCAGAACCTAACCAAACTCTCACCAAACTATCTTTGAAGTATATCCTTTCCAATAAAAAAAGATTCATGGAAATCGGTTGGTATCAAATCACGATATTATTCGTAAATTTATCATCCACTTTGCTATACGTGTGTATAGCAAATTTAACACTTTTATGGTTTTCTCATAAATGCCACTGTCAGATCTGGACTAAATTACAATGGGATACCACGGGAAGCACCAGCTTTCAAATAAAAAAAGAATTGTCAAAATCGGCTCACCCAGTCGACAGTTTTGAGGTAACAAACATAAAAAAAAACATACCGGCGAATTGAGAACCTCGTCCTTTTTTTAAGTCGGTTAAAAATACCTTCAACTAATAACCTAGATTGTTAAGCGATACCTATGGCTACCGGTGAAGGACACTTTCGACCGCTAAAAATGCAATTTTTGCTAATCATTCTAATTATATTAGTACAAGTAAAATATAATGAACTGCGAATAGAACCCCTGAATATTTTTTTTGTATACCTATATTGATGTACCATTGAAGCCAAGTTTGTTTTTAAATCGTTTATTAAACAAGTAGGTAATTGATATTTTTGTAGCTATACAAGACTTTAGACCCCAGTATCTAGTATTGGGTGGCGGATCTGCGTTCACAAGGATACAGTACTCTAGTCTTGGAAATCCTGAGATCCACGGGACTCATTTTGATATCGGAAGAGTACAAGCAATGGCCTATGATAATAATAGAGGTAAGCTAGACTGACATTTGTAATTTTGTGATGAAGACTATGGTTGATCACAGACGCTGTAGGCCGGGTAGGATCGGACGCTGTATGCGACCGTGTAAACATCGGGTACTATGGAAATGTATAACAGCACATGTGTTTGTATTTTTTTTAATTGAATGGCATCTGGCAACTGGCGTCGCCTGGAATCCGCAACACCAATGTTAAGAGAAGCGTTGCAAGCCTTAAAATGTTGGTCTATGTGTGCGATTCACTAATCGCTCAAGATTCATGAATCATGACTTAGGTAAAGGCTGTTCAACATGAAGTTTATTTACTCGTGAATGTGAGTGAATGCCCTCGCTTGTCCTTTTTCCTTTCAATTAGGCAGTGCCAACAAAAGAGTGCATGGAAAAAATCCAGTGCCTGAAGGAATCTCACATTAAAGACTATCGGCCTTACAAACTGGTATAAAGTTATACTTGAGAATAAGATTATGCAAATGTTTTCAAATAGACATATTGCTTAGGATTGGTTTATTCGGACATATAAACGCCCCTCAAAGGCTGCTTGACATTCGGGAAACTTCAGAATTATTCTTCATTGTACTATTGACAGTGCTGTCAGCGTTAGGCCATGTTCAGATGACAAGCGCTCAACGCGCGTTTTGATAACGTGCGCTTACAACTACATACATTTTATTCAGGCCGTACACATGCTAACGCGCGTTTTAATAAAGCGCCCGATGAGCGCTGCGCTAGCGCTCCATTGTTGTAACGCGCGTCAACGCGCGCTTTGAGATCATTGGTTTTCTATGTTTCCGTTCAGTTGAGCGCGCGCCTCGTTAGAGTATAAGTGTTCTGGCGCGCGCTTTCTACGTGGATATACATATTTTAGGGTTCATCTACATAGTTCGTCCGGAAATCGTCCGAAATGGAAACCGAAGCTTTTATAGGAATTATTAATTGATGAAATAGAGAAACGTCCTGCGATTTGGGACATGACAAGAAGCGATTATTCAGATAAGAATTTAAGAAGACGGGCTTGGAAAGAACTCGTCCTTATATTCTGTAAAGGGCATGACAATGAAGGAAAGAAGAAATTGTTTACATCCATGTCCGACAAATGTGGAACTCAAACTGAAACAGGGGGGCACGCATTTAACGCCTGACAAACGCGTACTATGTGAACACTATACAAAAATTCAACGCGCGTTCAACGCTCGTTGAGCGCTTGTCATCTGAACGTGGCCATATAGTCAATATTTTGCCTATACTTTGGTTTATTCTCAGGTATAAATTTATACCAAGTTTATTTGTTAGGCATCATATATAAGTATACTTCGTCGTATAGAATCTATCTAATCTAATATGTTTTTTTTATTTTATGGAAAAAGAGGACAAACGAGCGTACGAGGGTCACCTGGTGTTAAGAGTTCACCGCCGCCCACATTCTCCTGCAACACCAGAGGTATCATAGGAGCGTTGCCGGCCTTTAAAGAAGGTGTACCTACGTGCTTTTTTTTAAGTTACCCGTGTCGAATCGTTCGGGAAACACCGCACAAGGAAGCTAATTTGGAATACGTGCAAGAAAGCTCTTTGAATACCGCACTGTGGAGGACCGCCACACGTCCAGATGGTGGGGATGATATACTAATTTGTGGCGTGTCGTGCGAAGGTGGAATTATTATATTAAATTATATATTAATTGTTAAATAATTCTTTGCAGATACACTGTATGTGTACGATGGTCAACGCAAATCTATTTGCTATATCAATATGAGTGACTTTACTCTCGGCGTTACCCATCTTCTCGCTTATAATGGCTTGGAAAATGTCGTAGATATGGATTATGGTAAGATTAATCATTGCTTTTATGAGAATTGATATGCGAGTGTCAATTTTGTTAACCATTGTATTCACTCACGTATACATTTTGACTCAAAACTAGTAAAGTAACAGTTGCCAAATTATGTTCAATAATTTACATGATATCTCTGAAAATATTGCAGTAAACGAAGCTTTACAATAACATCTTGAATTTTAAAATACAATTCTCTATAATCAGAGGCCCTAGTGTAGGTCCTTGTGGTACTTAGGATAGGGTTTCCGTAACAACTACTCTTACTTTTCTCATATTTGTAAGTTTGTACAGATTAACTTAATTTGATTTAATAAAGTTTTATCCATCTACAGAAGTTGCTCAATTAATAAATTAGTTTCCTACTTTATATTGAATAGCGCGGTCAAATGCTTTTTCAAACTTACTTAGATTGCATCAATTTATCATCCATCAAACATACTGCTAAAATCAAAATGAACCCATAACGCCGCGATAATTTGCTTACAAATAATAGTTCTAATGTTACACCTTAATTTTTCCAATTGCACACTGAGACTTCTAGAAGTTTTATCGGACTTGTTGTGGAGTGCACAAATTTGTTTTTGAAAATATGACATAATATTTTTTTATACATTAATAATTATAGCCCGCTCCAAGCTGCCCGGAATGAATTTGATGAATATTTAAAAAAAGAGTTATTAGTAACAGATAATCAACATCAGCTTTGTTGTTTATCTGTTTACGATTTTATTTATTTTTAATTCATTTATTATTTTTGGTTTATAGAAATATAGATAGACAATTTGTTGACATTATTTTTAATCGAATGGATATCTTCGAACCTGCATAAAAATATTGCATTAGACAACCATCAGTTTATTATGAATAAAAATATTATACTTTTAACCTTATTGTAAAATATATTTGTTGGTTCTAGATTACGTATCAGATTCTCTGTACATTCTGGACGAGGGTCGGAGAATGATCGAAGTCATATCGCTGAGAACTAAACATAAAGCTTTGATCTACCGCATTGCTGAAGAAGAGATACCTATTAGCTTCTGTGTAGTGCCAGAATATGGGTAATTATATTGTGGTATATTGGTAATTTTTATTTTGGTTTCCAGCAAATGTTCCGCTATTGCAAATGTTTTAGTTCTCTCAAGTAATCAGATAGATTTGAATTTGAATTAAAATTTTAAATTGTTTCAATTAAATTTTAATTTAAAACAATAATTGTATAATATGTAACAAATACAGCGTATTAATTAATAAAATGTATTACTTGTTACTTACTGCTTCGAGACATAACAAATCACATTACTTTGATTGTAATTGTTGTTTTGGATCTATACAAATTCACAGCTTTCTGATTAAATTAGCCAGTGAATTGGAGGGCTAGCCAGTTCCGTAAGCCAGTGAATTGGAGGGCTAGCCAGTTCCGTAGCCGTAATGAAATGGCTAAAGAACAGCTCGGTGTGCATATTCAAATATTTTTATTCAAAATAGGATTCAAAATCACTTATTGAACGTCATGAACTACCACCCATTCGAAATTGTACCTACCTACGCCCCAGACCTGAGAAGAACGGGCGCAAGAAACTCAGCGGGCCTTTTTTTTTTATAAAAATATGGATTACAATGTAATATCGTACAATAAACATTTATAATTAAAGAACCTGAGCCAGGGGGCCTACTCCTAAAATCGATATTCGATAAATCGTGGCATTAGTCGTGTCGAATCCTACTCTTAGTTACGTCGTATTCAATCTCGAAACGATGATTGATCGAACGAAACATTATTCGATATTATCGGTCCTAACCCTACTCTTATTTGAAAATGTCAGAGACGAATATTCGAATTTCACAAATAATCAAACGTCACTTTTACGATAATCTCGACGACACCATCTAGGCAGTCGTTGCTATTATCGTTTCAAGTTGTATAGATATATTTGCCATACAATATACATAGTTAATAAATATTATTAAAATAATTATATGTGATTTACTATTCAAGAGGATTTTTTTACTACTAAGTTATTTAAGTCATTTTGTTGATCGTTTATGCGTAGAAATAATGCAAATGGCCGCCTGAGAAATAGGAAGTCGACGAGAAGGGTTGAGTTACTTTTTTTTTACATTTTATTATCCGCGAGTTTTGTATTATTTATTCAATTTTAAATGGTCATATTATATTCATTACATATTTTGTTAACATTTACATTATGTGTAAATGATACCAAATTGGTGGTGCAGAGTCTGGCATGGTCCTTAGCGCCTAAGCTATGTTTTGACTTTTGACACTTCACAGCGACAAAGCACAGATAATGTTTAGGTTTGAACATATTACATTCACACTAACATCGTAAAAAAATCAAAATATTAGTCTATGGTAACGATAAACGATAAGGAATTCGAACATTTGTTAGAGTAGGTTAGTTGCGATATATTCGGAGTATTATCGTATCGTTCCGAATGTATCGTTGTCGATTTTGCGAGTAGACCTCCTGCACTGTGCACTGGCACTGCCACCGATTGGGGGAAGTCGCGGTGTATAAAAAGATTTAATAAAGAAAGGATATTATCCGTTATTAAACTATTTAGTAACTAATCTAACAGTGAGTAGAAAGCTCGAAGTTCTGGGTTTCAATAAGCTATCAAGTTAAAACAATTGACACACACTTTGACACACTTTATACACAAATTATCTTGCCCCAAATTAGGCATATATTGCCTGTGATATGGTTGCAAGACAACGATATATTTAATACAATATACTTACTTAAACATACATTAATACAATATATAAACATACATAAATACATATAAATATCCATGACTTGGAAACAAACATCCATATTCATCATATAAATGCTTGCGCCTACCGGGATTCGAACCCGGGACCTCTAGCTTAGTAGGTAGGATCGCTAACCACTCGGCTATACAGGTCGTAAACAATGAATGATGCCTAACGCTCGTTCCCAATATTTAGTCCATCTCCAGTTGTGGCCTACTTGAGATAAAAATGGTAACTATCGTTGAAATTTCTGCCCCAATAAACATATCGACAGTAGCTCACCTTATCCGTACACGCTGTCTGTCA
Organism: Leptidea juvernica; assembly: GCA_949711755.1. NCBI lineage: Eukaryota > Metazoa > Arthropoda > Insecta > Lepidoptera > Pieridae > Leptidea > Leptidea juvernica. The sequence continues at coordinate 11,171,203 of CATIXQ010000012.1, read as the reverse complement.
ATGGGAGGACGTATAACTTACCAGCGATAGAAGTTTGTATAGAAATCGCAATTCACTCGTCCCAATATAAGATAAGAATGAGTTATCGGGTATATTGGGACAGCTTCAGATTATTGACAGTAGAAGGTAGTAATTTATCTCTATCTGTAGATAGTATATTTGGAACGGACGTAAGTTTGTTCAGTTGATCGATCGATACGATCAAGAAGTCAATGAAAGGCCGGCTAGCCCTCTAATTGACTGGCTAAGCTGATTGCTACGAAATAATATAAAATTTAATATAGTATTTTCTTTGATTAACACAAGTGATACACATGAAATTAAAATACTTTTTGAAGGAATAAAATGCGTGTAATTGTAACTGTATTTTTACATAAAATACTTTTTTTTATAATTTAATTATTTTACCCGACGTATAATGTAAATAAATAAATTATAAAAAATAAAACAATTTGATTTCTTAGGAGGCTGCTGGTAGCAGTTTCTGAGAGAGACTACAACAATGAGATACACATTGACAGCATTGGTTTGGATGGAAGTGACAAGAGACATCTTCTCATGAACAATATACTAGGTATGTAGGTACTATGAAACTACGATATAATACAATTTTTAGGTTTCCGTACCCGAAGGTTAACCAACGGGAACCGTCATACTACGACGGCGGCACTGAAAATTTCGAGAATCAAGGAAGTGACAGAACAATACTATTTAAAAATGTATTTATTGCTTTTCGAAGTATTCTCCGCGAAATTTTCCATACGATGGAACCAATCATTGAAGCAACCATTCCATTCGGAAGATGGGGTCTCCAAAATGACCGTTTTGTAGGCATCCACAGCTTCTTCAGGTGATGAAAATCTCTGACCACGCAAATTATTCTTTATTTTAGGGAAAGTATAGAAATCATTAGTGCTTAGGTCGGGGCTGTGTCGGGGCGGATGGTCTAATAATTCTATGTTTTCTTGCTCTAAAAACTCTTTTGTTCTGTGCACGGTGTGAGAACTCGCATTGTCGTGATGAAGGATGATGCGGTGGTTGCAGTGCTCTTTACGGAGTTCAGAAACGACCTGTGGCAAACAAATGCTAGCATACCATTCTGCATTAACCGTTCTTTGTCCCTCAAGAGGAATAGTCGCAACATGGCCGGTTTTGGAGACAAACGTGGCCACCATTTTTTTTGCAACACTCCGTGAACGAACAATTTTTGTTGGCTTTAACTCATTTTCGAACACTTAAACTCGTGACTCGTTTTTTGTTTCGGGTATATCATATATATATAACCCGATCGTTGTTATATCAGGTGACGAATCCTGGGATTCGTCACCTGATATACAGCATTTGTCAGAGTTTTTACAGAGTTCTGACGCACCAAGTAACGCGAGCCGCTTTTTGCTCTTCACAGAGCAAATGCGGTATCCATCGGGAAAACAACTTTTTTTACACCTAATTGTTCATGCAAGATTATTTGTATGTGACTCATGCCAATGTTTTAAGTTGCCTGAATTTCACGGTATGTCACATGTCGATCTTCCTCAATCAGCTTACGCACAGCATCAACGTTTTGTTTGGTGACTGCAGTTTTTGGATGACCTTGACGAGGATCATCACTGAGCTTGACACGTCCACGTTCAAATTCAGCAAAAGCGATAAATTGTGGTTTTGGATGGGGCTTCATCATCAAATGCAGAAATCATCCGGTCAACACACTGTTTTTGTGTTAAACTACTTCAAAAGTCATAATAAATCATCGCTCTAGAATTTTCTCGAGTCAATTCCATTTTCTCAACGGCTAAAAAAGTTTGACAAGACCTTGTGACAAGATCGAGAATCTTTTTTTAAATAAATAAATGGTATTCGATTTTTAAAACCAAGAACTTTGCAATTAAAAAGATTTTAATATGACACGAACAGTGGAAATATTCCATTCCCGATACTCTTAGTGCAGCCTATGTATGTATGGCTTGCAAGCCTAATCTCGTAAACCCGCAACAGCTGGACAACTCTAACTTTGATAGTGTGGATCACAACTGCCGTTATAACAATAAATAATAAAAGTTCTTGCAGTTCGTTGTAATTTTAATCGATGTTTTAATAATAGTGTATTATTTATATTTGAGTTGATTGAATGAAAGGTAAATTGCGGTTTACGTTCGTTCAAACCAATTTTTGGTGGAAGTTTGCATGGTAATGTACATCATATATTTTTTCTCAGTTTATCATTCTCTTATTTTAGAAGTTACAGGAGGGGGGACTACACATTTTACTACTTTGGAAGTATCTCTCGCACAAACTATTCAGTTTCGAAAAAAATAATATTAGAAACCCTAATTTAATTTTTGAAGACCTTATCCATAGATAAGACATATATATGGGTTTGAAGAAAAACAAATTTTTAGTTTCAGTTGTAAGTGTGGGGTACCCCCAAAATTTATGTGGCTGTATGTCACAGTACACACGGACAAACAGACAGACAGACATGGCGAATATATAAAGGTTCCGTTATTTGACATTTGGCCACGGAACCCTATAAATTATCAATCAAGAATATCAAATTTACATTTTTTTACATATTGTTACGCGCTCTCTCTTAAAGGACGGTGCGGAAGTGCGGTGTCGACTCACACTTAGTTTTTTATTACACTCGGCTGAAAATCTACCATTTGATAATATTTGAATGTTTGTTTCTCATTTTTGAGTTGAATAATTTAGTGTCAGCTGACTAGAGGACATACTTAAATTGTAACTTACAAACGTACAGAAAATCGAAGTGAATTAGCCGGCCTAGCGCCGCATGTTTAGCGAAGAATAGTTTAGTGAACAAGCGCTTATCCACTTTCATTCTACCACCACAATATGACAGCAGTCCGTAAAGATATGAAATGCCACCGCCTCAAACTATAATCATCAGCCGGAAGACGTCCACTGCTGGACAGATGCCTCCCCCAAAGAATTCCACGACAGTCCTGCGCTGCCCTCATCCAACGAATTCCGGGCGATCTTGACCAGATCGTCGGTCCATTTTGTAGGGGAGGCCCCCCAACACTGCGTCTTCCGGTACGTGGTCGCCATTCGAGGACTGTACTGCCCCAACGACCATCTGTCCGTCAAACTATGTGCACTACAGTTTCACAATCATTTGGACTAGGTATGTCGGTAACTTTCGTTCTCATTTCTGATTCGATCTCGCAACTGCAACTATATGAGGCGCAAATTCGGCCTGACATGGAGTACTGTTCTCAACTCTGGGCGGGTGCTCCCCAGTACCAGCTTCTTCCATTTGACCGCATACAACGAAGAGCGGCTCGAATCATCGACAATCAAGTCATGTCCGATCGGCTTGACTCTTCGGCCTTGCGTAGAGATGTGGGTTCTCTCTGCATGTTCGCATTTATCACGGGGGGAGTGCTCAGAGGAGCTATTTGGGTTGATTCTGTTGGCTGAAGTTTACCTTCACTTCACGTCAAACTGCAAAATACCACCCGCGTCATGTTAACGTCTGGTATTCCAGAACCGAGCGTTTTTCAAGAAATTTCTTGCCCGCACAGCCACTTTGTGGAATTAATTACCAGCTGCTGTTTTCCCGAACCGATATGACTTAGGCTCCTACCGGGTCTGTCTGAGGGTATTCTGGGAGGGCGCGGTACCGCTTATACACAGTACAAACGAGGCAATAACACCACGGCACCACGCTCTGATACATAAGGAAAATCCGCTCCAACTTCAACGCTGTACACCATCATCTTGAGACGGTGCAGGGCCTTATGGAATATCTCGATCGACCCCGAGCCGTTTAATTGCTCTGCTGTCGACTAGATTTGGTGTGACGTCCAGACGTCGCTATTTCCAGGAGATACGGCATGAGCTGAAAAAAAAGTGTGTACACTTTTCTATAAGACCAGAAAAATGCAGCGGTGATCAATTATTAATATCAGGTGACCCGTGCGTTGAGCCCATTTATGCTATAAAATAACTTTTTAAGTAGAACGACACATTTTTAGCATTCTTCAATGAAGGGGGTAGTTATAACTTGTTTGTTTGTCATTTTTAGAGTCAGATGAATGTACATTTATTTAAAAAAGTATCGGGAATGGATGATTTGTTTAAGGTTCCATATTTCATTTTTTATATTCCATTCGTGAAACGGATTTGCAGTGGGTTTACGACTTTGACGTTGCTATAGTTGATCCAAGAGTTTAGAACAAGCCTCGGAGTAGCGCCTTCCAACTGATCTGAAACTGAATGAAACACACCAAAACGATTAAAAGACAAACACCAGTTAATTGTTTTATTTGAATTTCACGGTGTAGCAATTATATAATATTGCTACCAAAGAAAGACTATTGTGTGTATGTACATTTATAACTATCTATGTATATATGTATAGGTGTATCTATCTACGCAGCTCTACCAATCATTAATATCATCTCGAGTTGTTTTATACACTTAATGGTATTAAAAAATAATATTTATAGCTATTTTATTGAATCAGGTCCTAATGTTCGTCTCCGCTACTCGTCTGAAATGGACATCGTATACATCGCTGACGAAGGGCATGCAGTCATTGATTTTATACACCCTGAAGGTATGTGTAACTCATGTTTCACATAAAATATATTAATATTTGCTTAATAACTTTGTGACTGTACTCTGTAGTGTATGTCTACTCTTGAGTCACAAGATGGCGCTATTAAAAGCGATTCCCCGCCATAATGGAAGATATTATGTTTTAATTATACATAATTTATCATTTCCGGTGGAGTGAAGAAAATTGAAGATGGAATTTCAGAAAATGACACATAATTTTTTTTATCATCTGTTTCAATTTAACGGAATAATAGTTGATATAAGTTCAATAATTTTTGAGAAAACTTGAGTAAAATTATTATATGACTAAAAATTATATGCCCGATTCTGACTTTTGAATAATGCTGTGTTTACTTGAAGGTACTGGAAGGGAAAACTTTCGAGAGATCATTACGACTGTTGCTAGTCTAGCGGTGTCAGACACCCACGTGTTCTGGACTGACCGACACACCCAGCGGCTGTATTGGGCTGACGTGCATAAGACTGGCCAGATCATACGCAGGATGGAGCTCTGTAAGTTATCACTCCAGGGGCCCCCATACTTCGACTCAAACTGCCCCGCACGCACATTCTATAGTATCTCCTGTCCAAACCTAACTTAACCAACTTTTTAATAGTATAGAATGGTTAAGAGAGGATAAAAAAGACTGTAGAGTAGTACTTAAGAAAAAATTAAAAGAGCACTTTCTTAAAGTCTCCACATAAGCCTTAATATTTAAAGTAGTATAGTTTAGTTATATGTATACAGGTAAGATTTTAAAATGTTTTTAAGATTATTATGAATTGATAACTAAGTAATGATATGTGTGTAATGTTATATGTGTATTAGTAATAGTGTATAATATAACGAACAAATTAGGTATAATTTATTATAGATGCACAACAGTATAATATTGTCTAAGAGCGTAAACTCGCCAACAAACTGTTGCAACAGTTTGGCGAGATGTAAAATTTAAGTACCAACTGTGCATATATTTATGATTAAATAAATTAAAAAAAAAAAAAAAAAACTTATACCGAGGTAACACTGAAAATGTTTAGAAAATGAGAAACGGCTTAATGTAGAAAGTTGCCAATACTTTTATTGTAGAAGTAAAGTCTTTAAAGTTCGAAGTAACTTCGAACTCCGTTCCTCTCTACACGTCGTCGCATTTGATGAAACCACTGAGAAATGCAGTGGGCCCATTCTTCCTTAGGGGTCTCGTCTATGGCATTTTGCGTACCGCAACTTCAGGGCTCGTAAAGCGAATACCTCGAATTTTATTTTCGGTTCTTGGGAATAAATAAAAGTCGCAGGGCGCCAGGTCAGGCGTGTATGGCGGATGACTCATTATCTCGACACCTGCAATAGTCAAATATTCAACAGTCCGTTCTGCGGAGTGCGCTGAAGCATTGTCGTGGTGAATCCTGCTTCTAGGGCGCTGCCGTCTAATTTTTTCCAGGACAAAAGGCAAACAGCGATTGACATACCAGTCTGCAATAACTGTCCTTCCATCTTCTAGCAGAACTGTCGCGAAATGACCTTTCCGAACAAAAAATGAGGCAATCATCTTTATTCCTTGACATCTTCCTTTCTTTACCTTAGTTGGCCGATCCTCGAAGGGAAACACGCACTGAGCTGATTGTTTTTTGGTTTCGGGTTCGTAGCAATATATCCAGCTTTCATCACCTGTGACGATGTTTAATACAGCATTTGAGTCACCGCCGTTGAACTTATTTAACATTTGGCGACACCAGTCTATGCGAAGGTGTTTCTGGTCGTCGGTTATAGTATGGGGAATAAATCTGGTACAAAGCTTCCTGACGCCTAAATGTTCGTGTAATATTTTTTTACTTGACTCATACCAATGCCTAGGCTTGCCCGTATCTGCTGATAGGTCGCGCTAGCGTCGCACAGCACTGATGTTATCTTCAGTAGTCGCTGTTACAGGACGTCCCTCACGCGGATCATCATTGAGATTGCTACGTCCACGCTTAAACTCGTTATTGGTATAACGAGCTTAAGCGTGGATGTAGTGTAAATAGTGGCACGAGATGGGGCTTCATTGAGAAATGCTAATCACATCCTATCATAACTTTGTTGTTGAGTAAGCCCACAACGAAAGTCATAATAAATCATTGACCGAAAATATTCTCGCGTTAGGTTCATTTTCACGTGTAACAAGAATTTAGATTTGCCGCCAATTCACAAAAACAAATGACAAATGAATGCAATATACTACATTAGGTTACCAAAGAGTTCTTAAATTGAAATTAAAAAAAAGTTTTCATTAGCAATATTTCTAACCGGCCAGTTCTAAACATTTTCAGTGTTACCCACGTATATACTCTTAGCCTCCTCCGAAAGGGGGAAAGCCGATATTATATTACATGCTCCTATTTCATATAGGTTCAATTGGAATTCCAGAGAAAATTTTATTCTTTTAACCTCGATTTGGACACATTCCAC
>CATIXQ010000012.1:11142256-11159167 GCA_949711755.1 Leptidea juvernica | reverse complement strand
CCAAACAAGATATATCTATAGATAAAACTTTTCTGCTCGCATATTTGTAAGAAAGAAATGAAGCAGTTTCGGCCTTTCTCAGGTGTACTTCGGGAGCGTGCGTTCCGAACTCCTGGCGTTGTGACAAGACAGAGGACTGCGTCGATGGATCCGATGAAGTTGGCTGCGGTGAGATGTTTATGTATTAAAAAAAAGTGTGTAAGTGTGACGAAGATGCACATCTTCGTCACGGCGAGGTTATACATAATACACGCTGAACGAATGCGAATAGAAAAACTGCAAGTGGGAAATAGGGTTACAGCAAAGTGGGAAAAAGTCCGTCGAGACGAGTATGTTCTCTAGTGGCAAGTGATGCACTCTGCCCATACAATACAGTGCCGATCAGTATTAAAAACAAGTCTGAGAGGCATTGCATTGCGTCTCTTGAAACTTAAGATAGCACCGAAGTCTTACGTCGTATTCAAACAGAAATACAATAATAGTTGGAGGCAGGAAAAGGTGGCGATATATTACCCATCGATCAAAATTAATTAATAATATCATCGAAATACTACTCTATAGTTTATCTTTTTGATTTGTTTGTATTTTGTGCAGAGTTCAAAACATGCGAGCTAGGAAACTTTCAATGCGGAGATGAGTCCTGCATACCCCTGGCCAAGCGATGCGATCGTAACTACGACTGCATAGACCTGTCCGACGAAGACGACTGTGACCTGCCCGAACTAGCCGTAGTGAGTCACAGATTTACTAATTATAATGTTTTTTTGTACTAGTAGCCCAGCCCGACTTTGCCTTAATTGATATTTGAAAAGAGAAGAAATACAAAATTAAATTATTATCAGCTTTATCGTTTCTACTCGTATTGGCAATCGCAATAAATGCGTCATTTACAACAGCTGGTACCTAGTTAGGTTTGGTTTTCGTTATACTATCAGTAATTTCAGCCAACATCAATCATTAAAATTAATTAAAATACAATTAATGGATTGAAACGCCTGGCTGAATTACTGAATTCAACAAAATGTTTTTGATAAAATTGACATTATAGATTTAACACGATGTTTCGTTGGCAATACAGTAAGCGTGTGAACATTTATTGTGAACATTGAGTTTTAGTAACATGCGTTTAATAATTTGAAATGTATTTAATATTTTTCTATTATAATTGGGTACCTACTATCGTTATGATCCATCCCTACTCTGCTATTATTTTCCTGGAAGACACACTCTACTTTGTTACTAGATATCAGATAGATATCTTTATTATTAATCTATAACCTTTTATTTTTTTACCTAACGAGTTATTATCTTTATGTGACTACACAAGCTTAGATTTATCTAAGCAATTAATTATCATAGTATTTTCTTTTATTAACCCGATTGTAACAAATTAATTTTAATAAAATACTTTTTAAAGGGTTAAAACGCGTGTAATTGTAGATTGTCGCCGATGTGCAACTTGCCCTCCTTAGTACAAAAGAGTGTGAGCCCGATAAACAGTCATAATTTTTGTCTTACCCTCATTATGTAACATTTCCAGGATATACCCCTTCCATGTCAGCAGTGGGAGTTCAGTTGTGAACACAACTCCAGTATCTGTCTTCCGCTGACTGCTCGGTTAGATTTGGAGTATTTGGTGCTGGTTCATGTTTTGTGTGTGTCCAACTGTGTGTGTGACCTACAACATCTAGTATATTAAATATATACGAGCAATGCGTCCAAGTACACCTAAAGCCTGCGCTACACATGCGGAGGAACAGCTGTTCGCCACTTTGTGTCTATTTGAAGAAAATCTTTGTAACAGTATTTCAAAGTCTGCAGAAAACATGCTCACAAAATTACGGAAGTAATCCACTGGTTTTGACATCATTTCATCAAGCGTTTTTTTCATGGGAGCTCTAAAAGAAAAAGAAAATTGTCAACTGCAATGTAGATAAATCAGAAAAACCAATAAAAGCTCATAAAAGCATTTTAAAATGCAAAAGCACTTACTTTGTTCGGTTACGATACATTTCACACGTCCATTCAAACGTACATAAATAATACAGGCAAACTTCGTCCACAAAATCGTCATCCATCTTTGGAGGCTATTTGAAAACTGTGCGTTGAAAGGAGTGTGAAATATGTCTGGCAAGTATGCAAATATTGTAAGCAATGATCTTTCAAACGCGTGAACACATTAGTGCGCAAATGTGTAGCACCGGCTTAAAGGAAATAAAGCAAGATAAAAAAGAAAGTGAATCTATAGGTACTGTAACTGATTTTGATTGACAAGTCGTAAATAGTCAGCCACGCCGGGCATTAGTAGCTCCTTAGTATTTTAAATATTAAACAACCTAACGCACACATTGACACATAAGTAGCATTATGGTGCTGTCAAGTCGTCTACAGGTACTCTAGCACATTCTAATTCTATGGTCCAACAACTGATGTTGTCTATGTTATATATTTAAAAAAATAAAAATAATTAATGCATGTTGCTGACGTATTTATATTATATAATTATAAAAAAAAAACAAAATATAGCTGATAATTGCCTAGTTTATTTCGACATAGCGAATTATTTTTAAATTAATCCGATCCATTAAGCTTTTCTATATTGTTAGCTCTCTTCCGAGAGTTATTCAATAAAAAAAATTAAGCTTTTTATTTATGGGTTTAGAAAGACATGCGGTCGTATGGGTCAACTGAGGGTAAGGTATCCGCTCCGTCGCTCATGCCCTCTTTCAATTTCAGAGGTAGGGTTTTTTTAAGGTACCTAACCAACCTATTTATAGTCCTCCCAGAACCCACCTAAGTCCCACAGTCCTGGATACACCGTGGAACTGCATGAAAGATCATTACAGTTTAAAAATTTTTGATCATATCATACTTGGTAGAGATGTTCTTGAAGACCACACTGTGGATGAACACCACAAATCCAGTTGGAGAGGTTGATGGTTGATCTTTTCATACCTCTGCAGATGCAACGGTAAAGTAGACTGTCCAGGCGGAACTGATGAAGTTGGGTGTGACTTTCACTGCGCACCTCTCGGCTTGTATCCATGCAAGCAGGAGCTCATGTGTGTCACCAAGCAGCAGATGTGCAACGGACGAAACGACTGCGCCGATGGCTCTGATGAAACCATCGAGGCCTGTGAGAAGGGTAAGTGTCATATTGACAACCCAGGAATAGAACCGTTTTTAGAAAAACCTTTTTTATATTAGAGGAGCCACATGAACATCTGCTGTATTACTGTTTTCAAGCGTTATTCATTGCTACTATCTCTCGGGATATCGTCGACGAGAACCGGAACAAACTTATATCAAGACTATGAATGGAGCCGACAAAGTTCGCGACTCGCGGTAACCGAAACCGATTTTGTCGGCCGATGGCAAACAGAAAGAAAGAAATGTTTGTGTCCTTCAGAAAATTCATCCCGCAATCATGTTGACGTCTAGCATTCCAAAACCAAGCGTTTTGCGAAGAACTCCTTGCCTCGTACAGCAACTTTGTGGATTACTGGCTACAATTTTCCCAAAATTAAACGAATCAGGGACCTTCATGCATAGAGCACACTACCACCTTAAATGCCGTCAATGCATCTCTTGACCTCTGGTTTTGCGAATCTCCACGGGTGGTTGACTTACCATGTCCCATCACGTGAGTCTCTTGCCCGTTTGCCCTCTCTTACATAAATAAATACTGTATATTATACATGATGTACATAGATACATCGAATAGTAAGCTGGCCGTAGCAACATTATAGTCCCGACAACTTCGTGCGCAACCGTCCCATGGGCCATGGTATACGGTGGCAAGTACGGTTTAATAAGATGTCAACGGGTACGGTTACGGTAGTCTCTTCGCCCTTACCCCCAACACCACCCGTGCATACTAACACACGTAATGTAAACCTAGGTATGCATATTGTTCCGGGCGTGTTGCTTTAGTAGCAAGGTTTTGGCGCAGTGGGAGAAAGAGGTCATAATTTGATCATGATGGAAATCTGATTCTTGCCACGTTACGCGCCTAGTTGGGGCTACTTATGGATCATCTTAGCGATATTTTGAGAATTGTTTTTATACTTGCAGCCAACAAGACTTTCGAGCTCAAAGTATCAGCATATCCAGTGACAGCGTGTAGTAATGGCTTCCTTTGTGGTAATGGACAATGTGTAGAATGGGACCAAGTCTGTGATGGCAAACACCACTGCGATGACCATACTGATGAAAATAATCTATGTGGTAACTAACTATGTTGTGATTCCACTATTACGTTTTTACATATGATTTTAATTTCACACTCAACCAAACCATGCCTGACGCAGGAAGAACACCACGTTGAAATTATCCGACCACTTATGATGCTTCTTTGTAGCTATGAGCAAATGATTTGTCATTTTGTATGTTGTCGTGCTCATCGATAAGAATTAAAAATAAACGCGTTCCCTATTATGAATTTTAAAAATTTAAAGTGTGACAATTTATAGGAAAACTATTATAATACTAAACATCTACGGCCTTACAAATAAAATTGGCATAGAGTTATAACTAAGCATAAACCAAGAATATGTAAAATGTTTACAAATAGACATTTTGCTTACGAATGGTTTGTTCGGACGTATAACGTTGACCGCGTTTATTTGCAAGGCAGTTTGTCATTAGAAAAACTTCAGAATTATCATTGTATTGACAGTGTTGTCAACGATATTGTAAACATTTTGCATTTTCTTTGTTTATCATCAGTTATAACTTTATACCAAGTTTATTTGTAAGGCCGCTAGAGCTGTACACTAAATTTTGAACTTCATTACATATAAAAATAAAATTTATTTGTTTATTAATCGTAAAAGCGAGGGTTATCACTTTAAAAACATAACAAATTGTCTTTATTACATACTTCTGGAATGACGCGAGCGTAAAATTCTCACATCTGAGTGACAACAGCCTAGGGAAACCCTCTAAGAAAAAAGCGATTCACTCGATTGTATGAAACGTGCAGTCATTGATAGATTGATAAATGACGGCTATAATCTTAAAAAAACGGAGATAGCCGAAATCCACTACGTCTTAAGCAACTGTTCGCTTTCAAACTTAGCCTTCGCAACTTGCAAACTTAAACTTCATAGCCAATCACAATACCACAGTAGACATACACTCAACAAACATGCGCATAGACGAGGCCCCTAAGCAGTTTTCGCGGTCAATACGAGTCGAGTGTCACGTTGTTATTTGTTGTTATATTATTATTATAATTAGTAGGTATTTGAATAATAAGTCCGTAAGATTGATTATAATAAATTCGTGAACATAATTCACAATAGCGAATTATGTTAATCAGATTTCGGCTGCAATATTTATAATCATTTTTTTATGAGTGTGGTTTAATTCTAGGATGTTAAAAATTATTATATCTACATTCGCAGCTGTTCCGTGCCACACGAGCACATGTACAAGGTTCTGCCGCCAAACACCACGCGGTCCACAATGTGTGTGCCCACACGGCTACACGAAAGTCAGCGAGACTTGCACAGATATTGATGAATGTAAGGAAGAAGTTTGTTCTCATGTTTGCCATAACATGGATGGGTCATATAGATGTTCATGTTATTATGGATATGCTTTGCGGTAAGTTAATTTTTTATAATATTTTTTTATCATACCAATTTTAAAATCGAAATTTCGTTTATAGAGAATTCAGAATATGTTTTATTACTGGTTAACCAAAGTGGTTGAACGCATTTATGTTACCATTTCTCAGAAAATTTTAAACTAGTCTTCTAATAAGTTAGTTATTCAAATTGATTGATGATTGTAAATGACTGTTAAGTAGTTCAGTTTTACTTTTCGACCTTAAATTCGAAGATTAAAAAGCTTGTATCGAAATATTCTTTAATACAGATAGCGATAATAAAACCGAAGAAGGAATGATCAGCTATAAAAGACAAAGCCCGTTTGTAACCGAGTCTTACATTGAGACAATTAGTCTTAATAGGAAAAAAAGTATATTATGTATACAAATACCACTTTATTTATTAAAATTTTGTGTTTTCAGGTCAGACACTCATTCTTGCAAGTCAATATACGGCGGTGGGTCTGTGCTTTACACTAGGGGTAACACAGTCTGGTCGATGTCTTCAGAGTTCAAACATCGAATGGAGTATACGCATGGAGATAAAGACTTCAGCGATTTGGACTACGACTATAGGTAAGTTAACGACGCTAAGAAGTCCAGACAAGACGCTTTTTGACAGTTGTAATTAACGAATATGACACAAGTTGACAGTTAGATACGTGTACCTGCAAAGCTAATGGACTAACGGTAACTAGATAATTTGTTATGATTATATTATTTATAATTACCTAATATGCTAATATTGGGGTTGAGTCTATCCTGTAGATGGAGCCACAACCTGAGAGTTGAACAAGACATACCAAGACTTATAACAATAAAGATACGTCACTCGAACGGATGGCTCAGTGGAAGAGCGCTCGCATGGACCCCGAGAGGTCGCGCGCTCGAGTCCCGCATCGTTCAAAAATTTTGTTTACAAATTTAATTTGTAATAAATCCCAGATGTGAGGGTTATCACTTTAAAAAAGCAAATTGTTTAGATTTTAAAGACGCAACATCTCAAGTCAATTGGATCTTGCACAACACTTTCAAAGATCATATTGCGATATTCAAAAAACAATTATCCAGCATTATCCTCATTTTAAAAGGCCATTGCACCCAGTATAATTGGGCTAACGGGCATGCTTATGTAGAAATAAAAACAAAAAAGAAATGAAATAAACTAACAATACAAATAGGTTTGTATTATATATTTATGTAACTTATTGATCAAAGGGGAACGAATTGCGAACCGCCTACTTTTAAAACTATTGAAAAACGAATTCGTTTATTCAAATAAAATATAATGTTTATATTATTGTTTGTAAAAATTTTTACACACGATTCTTGGTTCAAGCCTTACTTTTATTCTTTCGTACAGCCAATAGTCCAACTTTAAATTTACATATTCTTGTTTTAGAAATGACAAGTTGTACCTATCTATTAGCACCCCTGGACAACTGCTTGAAATCAACGGGACCACGCAAGGTGTGACTGGTAACGATATCGTCAACATGGGAACTCCAATCATGGTAGCGTAAACATATTTATTTTTCACTCTATTGGAAAAAAAAAATACGAAGTTTTGTTAACCCGAACCCAAATCGCTCGTTGTTGATGGAACTTCTGTCAACATAATCTGTACCAATAAGTGTTTTTTTATGGAAAAGGAGGACAAACGAGCGTACGAGTCTCCTGGTGTTTAGTGATCACTGCAGCCCAAATTCTCGTTCAACCAGAGGAATCACTGGAGCGTTTCAGGCCCTTAAGAAATGTGTACGCGCCTTTTTTTGGAACACCGCACAAGGAAGCTCATTCCACAGCTTTTTAGTACGTTGAAGAAAGCTCCTTGAAAACCGCACTTTGAAGAACCGCCACATCCAAATGGTGGGGAGAATATCCTATTTAGTGGCGTGTCGTGCGGAGGTGGAATTCGGTGGCAGGAATCAGCTCTTCGGGACACTCCCCGTGATAGATGCGGTTGAAGACACACAATGAAGCGACGTCTCTACGCAACGCCAAGTGATCCAGCTCTTCACACAGCACTGGGTTCCCGACAATTGTGGTGCGCCAGAGCAGAGATGACAGGAACTCCATATGAGGCCGGATCTGCGCTTTGTAGAGTGCTATAATGTGGGTCAGCTTGAAGTATTGCCGTGCTCTGTTTATGACGCCCAGCTTCTTTGGCTTCGAAGAGAATTTAGCTGTGCCCTCCAGATGACCACGGAATTGGCGAGTGTTATAAAAATTGTGTATACGATAGCCAGATTATTGAAGAATAGGATACCGGATTTCTTATAATCGGATAGGTGGGGAATAAAATACATAGGACCACACTCTCTTTCCACAATAGCAGAGCCGGCCTGTTTGGTGAGTGTTCGCGATGATTTTTTTGAAGGTTGCCATGTCTTATCGTCTTGGAAACAGCGGAAAAGAAAGGTTAAGGACCTTTCTTTTCCGCTGTTCATTCGTCAGACATCTATTCGCTGTTTCCTACATAATTTATTTGTACTTGGAAGAAAGATACACACATACTCACGCCGTGTTCCAGTCGGGGTAGGCAGAGACAATAGAATGCCACTACCTTCTATCCTCACAAATCTCACGCACTTCCTCTACATTCATTACTCTTTTCATACAATCTCGCTCGGAAGAAAGATGTGATGTATTTATACTATTTCAGATATCGTATGACTGGATATCAGAGGTATTATTATTTGTGGATGCTACACCTGGAGCCAGCTATATTAAAGCATGCACGTATAAGAGAAAAGCCTGCGCAAATTTACAAAGATTACCTTCAAATTCCCGGGTAAGTGTAAAACAACTTTGGTGTTATTGCATCAACTGGTGACCTCCACCAGTGAGAGCCTATTTTATAATACCTGGAGAACTTTTTGTTTGTTATTTTGAATAAGCTTAGCTTAATGCATAATGGTTTATGAAAACATTGGCATTTGAGGTCGCGTGATCGGTTGTCCTTTGATTTCTGCTCCTATTCCCCGTTTTTCTCAGGTTTGAGGAATACTTTTTCCATGAGGTAGTAGGTTTTGGACGTTCAATAAGTGATTTGAAACGAATAAAATTTAATTTCATTATGGGAACTATGAAAATCGAGGGTGTTTCGGAGATACTTAGGTTTCCTATTGCACAGTTAGAGTTTACGTGTGTGTTTTTGGAGATGCAGGATCCTCGAGATGTTCTAGTATGTCTTTTCGAATCTACAAGACTTAGCGCATGCTGCACTGCAGAGTTAGAGTATGAATTCATTGGATCCGGGCCATCCTCGAATCTTCACAGACTGAATTTACTAAGGTCAATTTTAACTAGATGTCCACTTAGCAGTGAAATAATGACGACATAACACTACAGATATAATTTAAAACGTTGATGATGTAATGCAATAACTTGTATATTCGCAGGTAACATCTCTGGTCGTTGATCCCGGCAACCATCTTATGTTCTACTGCATATCGCAGTCTCAGGACAGTATTATACGTTCGGCTTCGCTCAGCGGCAGAAATGTGACCGACTTGGCAACAGGTGGAAACTGTAGTGGGTTAGCCGTTGACAGTTTCGCAAGAAAGTTGTACGTTATGGGTCCTGGGGCATTGGTGGAAATAGACTACGATGGCAAGAATGTGTAAGTATGCGAATGTAACAAGTTTAATTGTAATTAATTTACCAGTCGGAGGCTCCTTTGCACAGGAAGCCGGCTAGATTATGGGTACCACAACGGCGCCTATTTCTGCCGTGAAGCAGTAATGTGTAAGCAATACTGTGTTTCGATATGAAGGACGCCGTAACTAGTGAAATTTCTGGGCAAATGAGACTTAACATCTTATGTCTCAGGGTGACGAGCGCAATTGTAGTGTCGCTCAGAAATTTTGGGTTTTTCAAGAATCCTGAGTGGCACTGCATTGTAATGTGCGTATCAGTTACCATCAGCTCAGCGTCCTGCTCAATGGAAGGTCTTGATTGGCAATATGAACGATCGCCACACATCCGGATGGTGAGAATGGAATGCGAGATTTTAAATACGACACTAGAATTATGAAGCAATTAGGTCTAATAGTCTTGATCGGCTCTTACTTAGTGATCACACCAAAACCTTTGTATCAAGTACGGTTGATTGCAAACTGACTGCTGCCAACTGCTGCCTGCTAATGTCACGTAGACAATAGTCAGTATAACAAGGTAACGTCCCTATTTCAACCCACGGGGTTATTACTGATTTTAAGCCCCATTACAATAACTCGACAGTTTTGCCGCAACCATAATCCATGTAACTGGGTGGATGGGGAAATCTGCCATAATTCAAATAAAAAATTTAATAATATGATGTTTACTGTGATTTATTTTATTTCAACAATAAGTCGCTTAAGAAAAGTAATTGAATTATTGGTATTTACAGTGTCACTATCCACAAGAACAACCCACAAATCGAGGCACCGCACAAACCAACTATATTTGAGGACCACATTTATTACCTCGACAATTTTAGACTCAAACGGTGCTTACTGTACAACAATTTTGAATGTGAAGTTTTCCGAAATCTCACCGCTGTTTCATACATCATACGCCAAGGAAGTGTCCAGAGAGACGACGTAGTCGATCGATGTAGGGACGCACCGTGTTCGAATGTGTGCGTGACCGAAGCTACAAGCGCCGCTGTTTGCGTCTGCCAAGATGGAACTTTGTCTAGCGACGGAAGCTGTTTATTGTTGAAATATAAAGAGGTATTTTAATCTCTTGATTTTCGTTATTAGTAGTAGTTAATAGTTTTAAAAGAAATATGAGAGTGACTATATGATCCACGGTCACAACACAGACATGTTTTTCCGCTACCCAAGACTCGATAAATCTTAACTAGTATAATCTAAAGTTAGCACGCACAGACTTTCATATTATGCACCAGAAGTGTGCCGTCCAGTTGGACATACAAAACGGGACATTTGGAAAGGAATTGTATAAAATAAACTGTCTCTATTGGGGTACGCACCTGAGAAGTTAAACTTTAAAATGTTTGTATATAAATGATATTATGACGAATTGCTTGCTTCGTCACAACGCAAATACTTACTTTATCACGTCAATGTAGCCGCAGCATAAGAAGTTAAAACTACTTATTTTCAATTTAAATCTCTATAGTACTCCGACATTTTGGCATCACGGACGAGTAAAAAAAGAAGGACTCCGCGCCGTGATATTAATTAGCAAGTGAAGCACCGTTATGCTAGTGTGTGCGGTTACGGGGGATGCTAATTACACAATATTCTCCCTTAAATAATCATATATGGCCACAAATACTTATATAGTATCGATTTTACACTTTTTCACAACGCACGACGGCATTTTTAAAATAAGTGTAAGTGTGTGCGTGGGGCTATGTATTTACACGTTAATCGGCTTGTTTTGGTTCTACACAGTTATGTAAGGTGACACGGAGTCCTTATTTTTTTACTACTCCGTGTTTGGCATGCATAGTTACCTTTTATAAAGCAAGTAGGTATTGAAAGTGTCAATTCTTAAATGAATATTTTGAGTATAGATGATACTTCAGTTCGTTCACTGTATTCACCTAATTCCAAAGAGGATGTAAATACTACGTAATAAGAGACGGGACTGCCTTAGTAAAAATTTAAATTTAGTTTAGTATGAAATGTGCCGTGATTTGACATAAGTTTGAAATAGTTGTAATTACATTAAGGCGATTGGCGACATAGTATAGTCCGGCTAAGTTTGAATGCGAAAAGTTGCTTAGAACGTAGTGGATTTCGGCTATCTCCGTTTTTTTACAAGATTATAGCCGTCATCTGTCAATCTGTCAATGACTGCTCGTTTCATACAATCGAGTGAATCGCTTTTTTCTTAGAGAGTTTCGCTAGGCTGCCTAATTCATTCTGATTTTTTTGTAAACGCGTAATACATTAAAGTAGGTAAGTACCTAACTTTTCTAGTTTTTAAGAACCATATTTCCTTTTTTTATTAATTACACTCTTTCCGATTATGTGCTAGCGATATACCTACTTCGAACACTGGGGAGAATTCCAATTTGTGGCTGAAGCAAAAATTAAAAAAAATAATAGAATTTGTGATTAGGAAATGAAGCGCGGTCCGTTAGTAAATAGCAACTTATCTACACTGCGCTGAGGATTTAACTGTAAATTTTAAAGGTTTTTGTTTTTTCAGCTTCCTCTTTTCAATGGAAAAGCGACCCAGGCGTACCGAAATAATTACATTACGAATGTCATTGTAATAGTAATTGTAATACTGCTGTCCGGTTACGGGCTGGTATTCCTTCATCATTACTACATCAGGTGGCAGAAGAATCGCAGTAATTATGCGCAGTAAGTATATTGTTGATTAATTATATATAATATATTGGTGATCAAATCAAAGAATATGTAATTCTTAGATTAAGGATTGGTCTCCGCTGCGCTCTGCGCAACTAGATACCGCATGCGTAGTCGCAAAGTGCGCCCAAGTGGCGTACTCGAGCCAGTCTCGAACAATGTGTGACGTTGACGTGCCACATGTTCCGTTAAACTTTGCGAATAATTGAAACTAAAATGCCGGGTTGTATAGTAACACTTTGCAAAAATAATACTACAAGAAATAAGAGAGACACTGGGATCACATATCATCAGTAAGTATTTAGTATTTTCTTAATTTCAATGTAAAATAACACGAAGCGTATGTTACAAAATTTTAAAGATGCCATTGAGTGTCACGATGCCACGCCCACAAGCATCTAATCGTTGTTAGGTAGTGCGGTATCTAGTTGGAGCGCAGCGGAGACCAATCCTTAATTTAAGATGTAATAGTACAAGGTTGTGTGTTTACCAATGGGAGATGCCATTAAACATCACGCCCTTACAACAACAGTATACAATTATTATATTATATGTTTTGGTTGAAAGAGCGCAGTAGTTCTTAGATTATTTATACGTCTAGATAGACTATGACAGCAGTCGAATTTATTGACTGTATTGGCTGGATTTCGCGAATCTCAATAAATTACACGCGGTGGCGTGGCGATGTCACTCAAGCGGAACTTTGAAGGCAATAATGTCCATCCTTCCATTCACCAGTCACCTTCCATAATTAGCAAATTTGAAGGCTTTGCGACCCACTAGCGCCATCTCTATGGCCTTGTACGCTGCCATTGGGGAGAGGTATCTTATCTTATCTTAGGTACATAGAAGCGGTAAAGAAGATACTGAAGGATAGGGAAGAGTAGGATAGTAAGAAATGCACATAAATAATATATAATAAATACATATATTCCGCACACCACTATGTATTTTGAGCAATTCACGCACACTAACACAAAGTGTCATACAAACCGCGAGTGTAAAACGTCAAAGCTTGTGAGTGTCACGCATACTATACTAATATTATTGGCCTGTTTTTATAGGTTGCCTAACAGCAAGAGACTATCTAGACGTATAAATTATCTAAACCGTAGCTATTAAAATTATTGGGCCACTGAGACTTACTGATCTTGTTGTCTCAAGACAAGCGTTATCGCGGGGACGCTTAAAATCATTTATTGAATGTCAATAACTGCCACCCCTTCGAAATAGTTTGCCTCAGACCTGAGAAGAACGGGCGCAAGTTTTTAAAAAATATTTTGGCTAGGCGCTGCGGAACTACACGTCACTACACTACACACACTCATAGCGAGTTATGAGCCATGCTCATGCGGGTATTTTGCACCGTATGAAATATTTAAATAACGCGGAAACAAGAATTATCGCATATCGAAACGATTTTATTCCTTAATTGAAACAAAATCTACTTACGTGTATGTGTATGAGCTATCCGCTATAAGCTTTTAAGGTTTCTAGTGATAAGACGGACTTAGGCTGAGATCTTTAGAGCGTACTTAGACTTTGCTCAGACTACTTACGTAAAAGTTAGCCGAGTGTGATATATCACGATGTCGAATTTTGCATTGGGCTGTTTTGGCTTAAGCTAAGCATGATTTCAGCTGTCAAATGATTATATTATAAATACCAAATCAAAGATTGTTCTAAACTTAAACTCAGCTAAGTTTTGCATAAGTACAGGGTGGACCAAAAGTCCGTTTATAATTTGAATGATGATTAAAAAAAAACTAATTACAGTAGATCAAAACTGTTAATTGTTTTCGATAGTAAACAAAAGGGGAATTTATTTCTTAAAAATTACATTACCCATATGCAATCCTTCAATATTCTGGCATTGCTGCAATCTAGAGCGGAAATTTTCGATGACAGCTTTACATGTTTCTGTTGAGATGTTTTGGATTTCTGTGCGAATACGATCCTTTAATTCGTCAAGAGTTACTGGGTTGGTTGGCTGGAATGCAAGGGTTTTTGATCACCATGACATAGTGTCACTCCAATAACGACAATTTTGTCTATTAACATGCCCATTTAGGTGGATGGTGTGCCTTGTTGAAAAAAAAATGTTTGTAAAACTGGTGAATCGCTCTACCATTTCTTTCGCAAACTGCACCTAGTGGCATGGTCCTGAGGCCTTAATTCCTGCACCATTTGGATTTTATAGGAATGTACACTTACATCTTTCTTGAGAATGCGGTTTAATACATCATTATCTTGGCACGTTAAGGACAGCAGACCGCTTTCGAGTTGATAGTCCAGGTTGGTCACGAACAGACGATTTTACTCGCTCCACGTTTTCGGGGTCCCTCGACGTTCTAGGCCGGCCAGATCGAGGTAAATCCATTGTTGAACCCGTCTTCTCAAACTTGAGCACCCATTATTTGATTAACACACCTGATGGAGCTTGATTTTTGTGTCGTATCTTGTGATGATTGCAAAACTTTCGTTGAGCTAAGGTCGCAGAATCGTTGTTTCGATAGTACTCGCGTACACAAAATGCACGTTGACTACCGCTAAACGACGCCATGGTACTAAATTCCCATTGGCCGCTCTTGCAATGCGTAACCCCTCCACCCCCCTCCGCCGCCGCTGCTAGACGCGGCAACCTATTCAAATGTAAACGGACTTTTGGTCCACCTGTATTTCACGATACTCCATAAACTAGGATATCATCCCCACAATCTGGATGTGTGGCGGTCCTATACATTGCGGTTTTCAAGGAGCTTTCTTCTACTCCCCTTCAAACTAACTACTAAACTTCAGTTTGACGCTTGACGTCGCGGTGCTGAGTAATAACTCGTTACAGGTTCCCCTAAGTCTACACTAACGGTCTTAATCTTTTACTGACTCTTTATTTAATTTTTTAGGACATACGTGTAAGGACTCGGATTATCTATTGGTAAATATTGTGTGAAAATTAAGAATTGAATTAAAATTCATTAAAATTCACTTTCAGAGTGAGATTTTACACCTCGAAGAACGAAGACAGGCTATTAGGTGACTCCTTTGTAGAAGTTCCAACCCTGGGGTAAGAAACATTGATCAAATAGTTATGTATCTATAATATAATACTGTGGCAATGACTCCTAATGCGAGTAAAGAAAAAAATCTGAAAATAGTGTCAAATATAATTTTTCTACAACAAATTCCGTTTGCCATATATCTTACCTGGAGCCATACAAAGAACAACTGTGAACGACTGCTCGATAGCTTTCATCAAATGCGAACCCGGCATTTCTCAAACAAGTTATACCTGCCGATACGATATGCGTCATCTTCAAAGAAAGCGTGTAGGTAAACATGCACCTATACCCGCATAAAATAATTAAAGGCCGGCAACGCTTCTGTGATTCCTCTGGTGTTGCATAAGTGGCGGTGATTACTTACCATCAGGTAACGTGAAGTAATCAGACAAATTATTGTTAGTCCTCGATATACAGATAAACAATGTAACATCAATATTATAATATTATTATGTAAATAACTGCAAGAATTTAGAATGGAGCGCTTCTAGATTCTTTTTGTATCTAACTTTCAAAACTATGTAGGTACAGTCAGCATCAAAAATGAACAATATTGAATAATAATTAATTGCAAAGCCTCGTCGTTATCAATTGGGACTCTTATTAGTTTGGTGTTTGTTGCAATTTTGTAAGTATTTTCCACAGTTAAGCGTTCCCGCAATTTGGAGATTATACCTAATCATCACTTTCCTGATTCATCTTACATTAAACAACAATAGTGATAAATATTTATAAATTTATTGGTTTCTAGTGGCACGAGACACGAATTTGTCAACCCCCTACAGTATATGCGAAACAGATGGCAAGAGTTTAGCAAAAGCAAACCCATTGTAAGTTAAGTTACATTTTTTATTGTAGTAGCTATGAGCGTGTGGGTTACCAGATGGTAATTTATCGCCACTCGAGCTCTCTCGTCTGCACAAGACCAAAAGCATTGCCGGTCTTTGAAATAAAAACTTGGCACAGTCAACCTGAAAAATAATAAACCATCTATTTTCTGTAAAAATAAGTAACGGTTGGGATTCTGGCAGAAGGTACTGATGTGATCCGTCAAGTTGAAACTTTGTTTCAATACACCTTCGTCTTCATTTTAACATAACATTCATAAAAATACCAATAGTTACGTCATCTCACAACAATTTTGGATTGCTATTGAATATAGAATTCGGTCATAAACATCAATCAAACTAGAGGATCCCTTATCCCCCATAATCCTTATGGATAGTACCATTATAAAATGGTGGGCACCCTAACGGGTGGGTTCACTCACATCACTAAACAAGCACCCAGAATCCCAGAATGTATGGGGGTGCCCAACAAACGGGCAAAAACCTTAATTAATACGAGATCGCTCCAAGAAGTCTGCATACACCCCAGGAATGTTCTGAACTTCTAGAAGGGGCTGGGCTGGTTGGAGTAACTGGCCAAGTAAGGAACCAGTCAAGTTCCATGAATTTAATCGGCTACAACTATAGTAGCCCTTCGGTATCAAAGAAGCTTTGTTTCTTGAATTTTTGCTCAGCGAGTCCTAGTATGCCTACTGCCTGGTATTTTATTGTACAATACGAAGAAGCCCCTAACTCTAGCTAACCTATTACACAGCACGTAGGTACAGTTTAGGTAATATTGAATTTAATGAATTCATATCAAAAATGTTACCTACATTCTTGTACCTACGTTCATAGCCTCAGTTTGACTATCTAATATGATTAAAGCTTTTAACACATTCACCTACCTTCAGAGTTTTAAATAACTTCTAAAAACCGACAATAGGCAGAACCTAAAACCTCAAACTCACACCACGGAGCCCTAGGTTCGATCCTCGCCCGGGACGTGCCATGTGTACCTATGTATTTTCGGTATTCAAATTCATAATAATATATGATCAATTACCAGTGGG
>CATIXQ010000012.1:11125417-11142246 GCA_949711755.1 Leptidea juvernica | reverse complement strand
ATGTGCGCGAACAAACGTTACGTAGCTGAGCGTGTAACAGCTCTGATCTCATCATATACCACACAAAATGCTCAGACAACCTAAATAAGTTTTCATTAAAAAATTCCAGGGCCAGGGTTCTCATAAAATAATGGTATTGAGTATACTGTACTACGTATACAACAAGACATTAAGGTTTAAGTGGTTGGTATATGTATTTAATTGAGATTTTGATCAGAATATAATCGAATAAATGAAAATACTTGTCTAAAAAGAAACATTTCGGATAATTAATGAATAGTTTCAGTTCAGTATTCAAAATGATGCTCTTTTTGATCAATTCTCTAAAAAGCTCTACCAAAATGGTGTTAGATCATTTCAAAAGGCTCCAGCTCATGTCCATACGGTTTTTCGCCACGAAAATCTCGGTTTGTTCGCCATGATCGTCATTTCTGTTGTATGGATCACTTTGGAAGCTTTTTGACATACACGTCGACACCATCGTCTATATATATATATGTGTGTGTGATTTATTACAAAGTTTTATCGTAATAGCACTCTATGAGAGTGTACTGACGACGCCAGATGTTTTCACAGCATCAAAACGGAACTGAGCCGTTGCCTCTTCCTCTGGTTTTATCTTGTCAACTGTCATATTATACAATGTCGCACGTTTGGAAGAGAACCATGTTATCGGGCCGTGCACAAGTGGCCTTATGCGGTTTATGTCGATTATTTTCACTCTAAACGCATTATCTGCCTTAGTCCTCTTGTATTCTATAGACACTCATGACATTAATAACCCTCGACTTCGGCTCGGGCCTGTTAATAACAGTTCGTTTACAAGAACCTCATGTATCACAATATACATACTATAACTTAACCATGTTTTATTTGGTCCATTATAAGACAGTTTTTTTACACGCAGCGCATTGTGTCCAAAATAACTCCCTGCCCGCACCTCACTACCCCCTCAGTACTACCAGCGGCAGATACATTACCAACTGCTATTTATTATTTTAATATTTATTTATTTTTGCAAGTGAGTACGAAACACACCGGTGAAATTATTTGAAAACTGACAACTGCAACTAGTTGGAAATACGCGGAACGCCATTGATAATTTAACTACTTCGGCGTGATTTACACCCCTCACTATTGAGGGTTTCTAGTTTGTTCTGTATTCCGAGACTATTATATTAGGCTTATAAAAGTATTAAATTATTATCACAAGTTAAACATAAGCGGGAATCAGAGTTTTTTACACTGAAACTCTTACGGTGAAACAAATTACACCACCAGAAACTTTTACTTAACAAAAACTCAAATTATAAAGAAATCACATTATCATACCCATGTGACGGAAAACGAAACGAGTAACACAAAAGAAAAGACCATAGGAAAATTGTGGAGAAGGGATGTCAGGGATAGTCATAGATGGCAAAGTGAACGGGAGGTCTATACTGGAATGCATACTGTCACAGATGAAGATGTATTTTTCTATAATAAATATAATAAAGCTTTTTGAATTTGAAATGAATCACCATGAGTGCAAATTTATCAATAGAAAATTTTGGTCTTAGTTTTTGTGACTACAACACTCTTTTTTTTTCAATCAGATAATATGATTAATGCACCCACTAAGGTGAACCCTGTTAACAACAGCCTTTAAAAAAGTATACGGGCACAATTAACTTAGCAGATGTTACAATTAATACTTAATAGATGTTACTTACAAAGATAACAAAAGTAGTTTCTTTAACATCATACAAGTTATTCCCCCTCCTCGCTTCGTTTTCCTCATTTCTGAGGGTCGTGACTCCCCCGCTGCATCAGTTTCTCCCGTACGATTCCCCTCCATCTGCTGCGATCCTTAGCCTTATGTAGGGCATCATGGAAGTTTATGTTTAGAGCACATCGTATTTGGTCCGACCATCTCGTGGAACTGTTCATCAATCAGCTGTTCCAGATTATAACCCTCTTTACAAGCAATATGTCCAAAGAATTCCAGCATCCTACAAAGGCATATTATGGAAAGTCTAGTTTTCAAGTTATTCTAACATAGTACATTATAAATTATATTGCAATAGAATGATGTTTTTGCATAGTGGCGACTAGGGAATCTCTCATCTTGGTTTTAAGTATTTGTTGTTGTAGAAGCCGCAGTAATACATACACTGTTAAAATTTCAGTTTTTATGGGTAACCATATCAGCAGGAAACTCCACAAACATGGATTGGTGGACTGTGTCGTTCCTCATTAGAGCATTCATTTTCAATGGACTTTCTTACAAATACAACCAGATTGTGGAATAATCTGCTTGTGTGGTGTTTCCAGGAAGTTGACAAAGCACACCTTCCTAAAAAGTCTTGAAAAATGATCACTTATTATAGTTCAATCTAAACACTTGTTTGTCCCTCCTCTTCAATAAAAAATTTTTTTACAGAATGCTAACCTACCATTATGGCTGGTTATTTTTTATATGCAACCTTAAAAATCAAAAACAGACACTAACATTTGTAAAAATAAAACACTAATAAAATCAAAATAATTATATTTATGAAGGGCTATTACATAGAATAAAAGATTCATATAAAAGAAATAGAGACATTACTTCCACAACTTTTTAATAGACATGTTCTTCTCTGAATCTTTCTGCATCACCTTAGCCACTGCCATCTCAAAATCTTCTTGAGTTACATGAACTCTGCGTTCTCTGAGGGCATACATACCAGCCTCAGTACAGACACCCTTAACTTCAGCACCCGATGCTCCTGGCATCAACTCTGCAATCTTCCGCAAGTTGATACCTCTTGTTAAATTCATTTTACGAGAGTGAATCTTCAAGATATCCAAGCGCGCTTCTTCATTTGGTGGTGGGAACTCAATCTTCCTGTCAATACGACCAGGTCTCAACAATGCTGGGTCCAAAATGTCAATACGGTTGGTGGCCATGATAACTTTAATATTTTTGGTTGCTTCAAAACCATCCAGTTGATTTAGCAACTCCAACATAGTTCTCTGTACTTCAGAATCACCACCACTACCAGACTCAATTCTTGAAGAACCAATAGAATCTATTTCATCCATGAATATAATGGATGGTGCATGTTCACGGGCCATAACAAACAATTCTCTTACCATGCGACTTCCTTCACCTATGAACTTTTGGACTAACTCTGAGCCAGACACACGAATGAATGTACATTCAGTATGGTGAGCTACAGCCCTAGCAAGTAATGTCTTACCTGTGCCAGGTGGCCCATATAAAAGTACCCCCTTTGGCTGTGCAATACCAAGAGCATCAAACAGCTCTGGATGTTTCACAGGCAACTCAATCACTTCCTTGATTTCTTTAATCTGTTTGTCTAAACCACCAACCATTTCGTATGTGGAGTCAGGAACCTTTTCCACCATCATGAGTGATACCAATGGATCTACTTTATTTGGCAGAATTTTGTGCAAAGTGTAGCTCTCATTGCGCAGTGCTACACGACAATTAGCAGTAACATCGTTAATATCAACGTTTTTATCTAAATCCACTACAAACTTGCCTTCTGGGTGTACCTTCACTAGAACTTTCTTCTTATCCATTGGCTTGACAACTTCACCGACATATGAGCCTTGTTCCTGGAGAAGCTGCAACTCCTCACGTAACATACGAACCTTCGCGTTGAGTTCATTACGCTGAGCTTGAAGACGTCGAAGATTTTGAGACTTTTCGGCGACGATAAGTTGAAGTTCTTCTATCTTTGTTGTGTAGTATGGGCGAAAACCCTCACCTTTGACGGAGTCCACCTCCATCTTTGTGAGCGTCATGATGAAGTTTTGAGTGATAAACACGCATACAAAAGTTTCAGTGTTTTAATTAATGGAGCTTACTGAAAATGAATTGTAAGATCAACTATCTACAACATAGCATTCACAAAACTGAAATGCGAAATCTCAAATCACGATTAATTTTTCAAATGACAACTGTCAAAATCAATAACATAATGTCATGCTTCAGACCACAGACTGAGACTTGCCTAATGCGTAATGCCTCTACACTGTTTTGGAAAGTTGACCAAAGTTGAGGAAAGTTTTGCCGTTGAGTTTCGGGCAACTTCTTTTTAGCCCTAGTTAAAAAATTTAGTGATGTGGTCCTGAAGTACCTTACTAACTACTCAGCGCATCTGTCTGCACTACCCTCTCGGCAATATGCAAAACATCTGCAAAATGCAAGGAGCCGTCTGGAGACCGGTTCCGATACGACTATTCACAGCTGGTCTGTTGCCATTCCCTCCCTACCCTCGAAATAATGGAAACCATAATGAACCGCCAACTCATGGTATCATACCTAACAAATAGATGGGTGGTGGATATCGAAAACAAGGGAGAAGGCCTGGTACTTAGGCTAGATATAGCGAAGACTGTCGGTTATGTATGGTACAAGGCTCCTCTCAAAATCTCTAACTTTTGGGCTTCTCGAGAGTTTATGCAATTGGACTACCAGCTTCCTCATTAGCCCAGCATACAGGTCATTGTCAACGGGTATTGCTCGAACTCGAAGCCTGTGAACGCTGGAGTTCCCCAAAGCTGTATGCTATCTCATATACTGCTTTTTCTGTGTATCAGTGATATTTTGGACCATGTTTAGTTTAACCCTATTCTTGGCAATGTATCTCTGCAGATACATCAGTTTGAAAAATTCTCAGTCTATAATTTTTTCGGTAAAACAAAAAATATCTATGAAAATATTTAGATGTTTTTATGCTTTTATGCTTTTATGCTTTTTGAACGTAACTTAATTTTTTTAAAGTAGGCAACACGAGTGAACTGTAAAACCCCTTTAATTTTCAACGGTCGACATGCTCCCGCGCAAACAGATAAAAAAAAATGGAAAAAAAATAATTTTATGGTTATTATATGCATTTTTTTTGTGAATTTATAAAATATAATTGTTTTTCTAATAAATTAAATAGTTTTCAGTATAAATAATCATCAGATTGGTGAGTTTATTCACATTTTAAATGGCTGTATCTCGTCGTGCACATTACCAAGTGTGCAACAGTTTTGTGTTTATTTGGGATGTATCTCGTAGTACACACTGCCAAATCCATAACCGATTCATTATGCTTACAAAAGCCTAGCTTATTTTCTGTTTTTTTTTAGGTAAATAAGTTGCATGTGCTTTCAATGGGCAGAAAAATACTTGGTTTGGTCCCAAAAACCCAATCAATCATCAAATGATGAGGAAAATTCGGAGTCTGACTGTGAATTTGGCAATATTAAGCTATTGCATAGCTTCTATCGCGGGTCTTGAGCTTGGGGACCGAATCCAGAAATTCCGTAACGAAAATTACCTAACACCCCCCACTACATGTATATAGATATGTCGCCTTCGTCGTTACAGTTGCCGTGGAACAGCGGTTATCACGTATGCCTTTACTGCAGAAGGTCCCAGGTGCGAGCCTGGGGTACGTCTTTTTTTTTTATCACGTTTTTTTAATTTGTATTATTATGACAAACATTTTTATTTAGTTTCACCTGTCCCGTTGTCTGTCTGTAATCAAATCTTGCAAGTAAAATTGTACTCACTTCCCGTTTGCTTTTTTTTAATTAGTTTTATCAAAAATCACCTCAATATTTTTATTTTCATTGTTGTTTTTGAAATATTCATAATATGAAAATGTGTCAGTCGACAGTTGTGGTCCATTCAATGGGAAACGAGTGCCATCTTGTGTTAAAATATAAAACTACGATAAATAAATTTATCAGTTTCTTTTGACTTTTTTGGATCACTTATTGTATCCAAAAAATAATCTGAGCAACTGGAGTACACTGAAGAAGGGTCGAAAATACTTGGTACAAATGGTAATAAATTTCCACTTATTTTGGCTGGCGATTTCAACATCAACTTTGCTGATAAAAAATCAGAGCAGTTGACAACTTTTCTATCGAAAATATTGAATTTGAAAATGAATAATGATCCACAAGAATCCGCAACAAAATATGGAACCACCATTGACGCGGTATTTTCCAGATATTTAGAAGATATCAAGTCTGAAACTTACGTTTGTTATTTCAGTTACCATAAACATAGGTTTATGGTTATATATTCAGGAATAATTATCATTGAAACTCTATAGTTTCAATGATAATTATTCCTGAATAACCTACAGGTATTGTAAGAAAATAAAAATATTTTGAACAATTTTAACTTCTCACTTATTTAATAAAAGAAAAAAAAATGTTTTCTTATCGGTCACCAGTTTTTTTGATATTAATCAAAGAAAAAAAAACAAAGGAAAAGAAATACTGCATAAATAAAATAAATAAGTAAAAAATGCTATGCAATAGCTTTACCGCGGCAGCCCCCGAGTGCCACACGTCTTTTATTATTTTTCAAAAGCACTTTAGTACTGGATCTTCACCGAATCCTTCGCTTCAAAATCTTCACTTACTTTCTGACGGTGAATGTGACCTTGCAAAAGCGCAAACGATATTTGATTCCGGCCCTTCAGTACCAGTACAACCCCTTTTTTTTTTAGACCTAGGAATAACCGAATTTTACCTGTTACACCTGAGCCATCGCCACCTACAGTAGGAGCTTCACTTCAGCCAAGATTTGCTGTTAAGGACCAGCGCCCATAAAAAAGAAGCATTTCAATTTCTATTGGATAAACAAGAACGCCAGTTTGTCTGCTGTCATCTGTCCTGAAATCATCAGGCACTGCAAAGCGCACATGGGAGGTGTAGATCTTATGAACATGTTGCTTGCCCTCTACAGAACTGCAATGAAAAGTCGTAGCAAATACTTACCAATATTTTCACAGATCTTGGATATGTGCGTAAATAATGGTTGGATTTTATATAATATCATGTATAATACAAGGGCTACTGAATTCTGGGAGACAACAATTATGAAACAAATGATTTTATGTCACCAACACCAAAGGAAACCACCAAAAAACCTCGTACTGCAAAGCCAACTACTGCGTCAGATTTGATGGATATAATCATTTCCCGACATTTGGGGCCAAGTGTCGATGCAAACCTTGCATAAAAGGGCAGACCAAGGTCTTGCGCATGAAGTGCGGTATGAGACCATACCTGCTGGACGTCAGAAATTGATTTTTTTTTAATTTCCATAGCAAGCATACCTAAGCAAATCTCATTTTTTCTAACCAAATTATTACACAATAAGGTCATAGGTAACTTGGCTATGTATCTGTAGAGATACATTACATATCTTTACATATTATCAAGGACTCTTGGCACTGTATCCTATAGGACCCATGTGTTTTTTTAAAAAACTACTCTCATCGGATTTTTTTCTGCATTTTTCTAGGCATCTTTGGGTTATAAATATTACGCCATATGAAAATTATTTTGATATTCAAAGATTCTTTTCTCTGCCAAGTAAAGGGTTAACACCCAGAAGATGATGAAACACGATTTGTGGTAGCACCGCTCTTAGGCAACACTCAACTTAATACCTCGTCTAGTATCAGAATAAACTAGGTGTCTTATAAAAGCACGGCAGTACTTCAATCCGCTCCGCATGTCGAGTATTGCTATCATCTGTGGTCTGGTGCCCCCAGTTTCTGCTCGAATCATTTGACTGCGTTCAGGATATGGCAGAGCTGCTCGCATAGTGGGGAATCCAGTATTTTTTGAACGGCTAGATTACTTTGCGTTGCATATAGACGTCGCTGCATATTTCAACACAGGGATTTTTCCATAGAGCTGTTTAACCTGATTCCTGCTGCCGAATTCCATCTTCAAATGACACGCAACAAACTTAGATATCATTCCAACGATCGGGTTGTTTGGAATTCCTGTACAGTGTGCTTTTTAAGAAACATTCTTCCACGTATAACTCAACTATAGACTGAGCTTTCTTGCGCGGTGTTTCAAGGATCATACAGGCTGCCTTTTAAAAAGGCAAAGTGTTGCAGGAATCTCTTGGTAGTGGTCCCTCAACATCATGCTTGACTTATTCTTTATTAATAAAAAGTTGATATTCTTGTCAGAAAAAAAGTTGCAAAGTCGCGAAAGTCTTGCAGTTGTACTAAATATGCCTAAAATATTCTTTAACATGAACTAGCCTCTCTGGTTAGAGTACATAATATATTCATATTAGTACTCACTAGTGTCTAGTTGCCTAATTTCCACTGATTTTGTACCGCCGGACCATCGCATGGTCAGGTGGGCGCCTCGCACGAAATTCATAGTATTCATTAACAATTATTATTTTGTGCGATAGACAATGCGACATACCATGGAATATGGTCCGCTACCAGCCCGCGTCCGATGGTTCCGCCCATAGAAATCTATTAAGATTTCCATGGTTCCGCCGTACCTACTCGTAAATCTATTATAGTAATAGTTATATATCTATTAGAGTAGTAGCTAATAGTGTTTTGTGCACTAACTATTAAGCAGTAACCACTTGTAGTTTCTGCGTGGCGGACGGCGCGGTGGCAGATAGTCGAATAATACCTTTGTGTTAGTTCCTACCTACCTATCTACTCTCGTCTCGCAACATTACGGAGAATTCGCGGCTATTTCAAAATTCTTCTAATTTAGTGACAGGTAATATTGTCATTTTATGGAAAATATAATGTGACAATTAATGTGAAATGACATAGAATTAATCAAATAAATTGATTCAATCTGATGAATTTATTATTTATTATTGATTTTAAATGTTGTGGTTTAGAAAACTTTATTTGTTTTGTACAAAATACGCAACATTATGAAAATTCAGGAATTACGCGTAATAGTGATTGATATTTTTATGTTCGATTGTTTTGAATTATTTTATTTTGAATTATTTTCTTGCTAAATAAGTATTTTTCTTTTTAAAATAATTAACCATTTTAGTGATACTCGGACTTTGAGTTATAGGTACTTGAAAGTGATAATTAAAAGGTTTGTTGCCATCCCAAAGTGAGAAGATTTTTGAATTTATATTTATTTACACTCTGATTCTAATTGTCTCGCTCATCTAAACTAAATCAACAATGGCCAAATCATGTGAATGGAAAATCTTACATGACATCTCGTGACTTAGATTGGAACTTATTATAATATATTGTTTGTTTTGTTTCTTTATTCTAAACTAATTTATCATGATAAGCTGTTAGGTTTATTTAACATTAATAATTAGTTAAACAGCTTTAATATTCGTAAATAAAATTAGGCTTTTAATTTAATACAGATATTGGCTGGTTTTAATTTTTATTATCAGTCTGAATTCTTCTGCAAAGCTTAGTTTGCAGTTCACATATGTAGGTAACAAGCAATTTTCTTTGTAGAATGGGGAATACAAGTAAGAAGTTAGCAGCAAAGTGTACTTTATTAACAAGAGATGAACAAAAGTATGTGGCCGCAACATTCCGGGCAGCAAGCAAGAACTCTGAAAAGATCCGCGAGGAGGAACTCATCGTGAGTGGAAAAGTAGATCCAGTGTCATTAGAAGTTTGTGCATTTATGTTTTGTTTTTATTTTTATTTTGGATTAAGTTTATTTTGTTGCTCAATATGTGAAGAGATACTGTTTTCAATACTTTGCTTGGATACATATTTTATTATAAGAAAGAAAGCTACAAAATCCTTATAATTGAGAATAAGTACTTTTTATAAGCTCTATTCTAAATATGTTGTTATGATGCACATGCATATATATAATTACATAATTAGTTATATTAAGTAATAAAGTTAGATTAAGTTTCAAGAAAACCTCAGCTAAACTGTTTGCAATTGTACACATAACTTTTTTATGGATGGATGGACACATTTTTTATGGATGAAAATGATAAATGAGTGGTACAGGTCACCTGTTATTAAGTGATCACCACCCACATTCTCCTGTAACACCAGAGGAATCATAGAATCATACTGGAAACAGAATCATACTGGAAACACTGTGCAAGTTCATTCTACATCTTCATTGTACATGGTAGAAAGTTACTTGAAAAAACACTCTATGTGAAAACTTCAAATATACTGTTTTCTATGGAAGAGGACGACAAACAAGTGTACAGAACACCTGATGCTAAGTGATCATCATGGCCCATATGCTCTTGCAGTATAATAATGTATGTAATCTTCTCATCCCAAATACCACAGTGTCTGAGGACGAAGGTTTTCAACCAGTGTGTGTTGCCAGTGATGACTTGCCGTATGCAGAAGTGGTAGCTAACCATGGGCGTTATGAGAAAACTCATGGTCGCTCAAAGGGCAATGTAGAGGGCTATGATTTTAGTTTCCCTGCGAGATTGAATTGAAAATGAGGAGATCTGTAGGAGAACCATAGTTACTGACATAGCCCAAATGATCGGAACTGAAGTGGCAGTGGGCAGGGCATGTAGTTCGATGACTGTTGGAGTAGTAAAGTCCTTGAATGGTGACCACGCACAGGAAGACACAAGATGGACCGCCAATCTGGTCAAGATCAAAGCAGCGCAGGACCAATCGTCATGGAAGTATTTGGGGGAGACCCTTGCCCACTCATGGATGTCTTCTGGCTGATGATGATTATTTTTTCTTTTTGGAGTCATGAAAAATGTTATGCAAAAGAAATACAATCATGTATGGGCGGTTATCTTTTCACAATATTGAGTCACATTATATACAAGTCTTACACAAAATATAAGCAAGTAAATTCATTTTGTAGTTTTATGTATAGTGGAGACTCGATTGACCTCTGTGATACGGATTTGCCATTATACCAAACCAAATCACTGAATTTGAAAGAGCGACATCTCAAGTCAATTCCCTAATAGGATGCAATTATTGGGGTTGAGCAAGTTATCAACTATAAAGTGGATCCTGTAGATGGAGTCACCACCTAAGAGTGGAATAAGAAATACCAAGATTTACGAATCATGCTTCACTCAAACGGTTGGCTCAGTTGGTAAGAGTGCTCAGATGGAACCCAAGAAGGTCGCGGTTTTGTGTCCCGCAATTATTGGGGTTGATCAAGTTATCAACTATAAAGTAGATCCTGTAGATGGAGCCACCACCTAAGAGTTGAATAAGACATACCAAGATTTACGAATCATGCGTCACTCAAATGGTTGGCTCAGTTGGTAAGAGCGCTCGGATGAACCCAAGAAGGTCGCGATTTCGAGTCCCGCATTATGAGTGGTTTTTTGTCTTCTACAAACAACTTGCTAATTATCCAGATATTTGATTATCCAAATGACTCACAAGAATTAATCTGGTTAACCGAGTCTCTACTCACTAACTAATTTTGTGAACATAATATTTGTCCAAATTACCAACCATCAATCAGTGTGACTAACTTGTATGTAATGATTTTAATTCATTAATTGCTTTATATCTAACAGAAGTAATAAGATGTTACATATTCATCACTATTTATATTCACACCAACCAAACTATAGTGCAAATATCTATTAATAGAATTTCTGTGTCCACAGATGACTTAAAATAATATTAGGCATAATATTAATTTTATTTTGATATAATTTATTGATAGCACTCTCTGATAGCTTGACCCCCTGCGGCATTGTGGTCCATAGGACATTTAGGCCTCTGCATCTTATCCTCTTGTGATTGCATGGGTGGCTATTGAAAGTTATTCTATCTATGCCTGCATTTATTAAAATATGTATGTTTTGAGCAACAATTTATATCAAATATAGGCAGTTTAGTTTTTATTTTTACTAGGTGAAAAGCTTAATTTTTAACCAACTTTAAAAAGGAGGTTTTCAATTCAATTGGTTTTTTTTATGTATGTATGTATGCTATTATGCTGAGATTTATGATCCGATTTTCGTGATTCTTCTTTAGTTTCATGCGGAATGTTTGCCATTTGGTCCCATAATGAAATAGTTTGGCCCAGTAGTTTTCATTTTATGTATATTTTTGTTTACGTGGATCATGTTATTATAGTTTGTATATTGCTTTTTTATGGTGCCAAGCCCAATGTAGGTAGGTACATGCTATGACATGTACCTACCTACACTCGCCACGCGTGACGTTGAGCGGGATGGCTTCGTCTAGAACCAAACAACCCAAGCGGACAGGCACCGACTTAAACCCTAGCAATACAAATAGTTTGTATATTAAAGGTTGCATAAGAGGTGTATTAAATTAAGTTATTTTATACTTTTCAGTTTTTGAAGTCGGTTTTTTTAAAGGAAATTCTTTTATCTAAATAAGCATGTAATGAACATACTAAGATACTACAAAAGAATGCTGTTACATTTAAAAAAACAATTGAATGCTACTTTTGAATTTTAAAACTGTCATTTCTGTTTTCTCATATCCGCTCCAATCTGTGTTAACCGTTCGAGTGACGTATCGTCATACGGACGTCATTCATAGTTGAACAAAGCATACAAGATTTTATGACGTGACTCGAATGGTTAATATATATTCGTATTTAAATTACATCAGGTAGGTATGTACCTATGCTTTAAGATTTGAATGACCCAATTTCCATGTTTAACTTGTCACCAACTTCAAAATGTAATACAAGTTTCAAGATGTGTACTGAGATATATTTTTGAGAAAAATATGTCAAAAATTCTGCTCAGGTGTTCGGATTAACCCTCTTAGCAATACCATGACCCTAACAAATAGTCATTACAGCATGAATCAGCATCGAGTCATAAATATTGATCGATTTCTGACTGGTACTGTCGCACTCTGACTTCATCAGACCTTAAGAGAGGCTGTAACTAAACCAATCGTGGCCAAAAAATAGGGCAAAGTGGAGCTAAAGAAAATGTTGACATGGATTGGTCATGTTACCAGTTTTACCAGTGTGAGGATCCTTTGCGCAGGAAGCCGGCTAGATAATGGGTACCGAAACGGTGCCTATTTCTGCCGTGAAGCAGTAATGTGTAAACTTTACTGTGTTTCGGTCTGAAGGGCGCCGTAGCTAGTGAAATTACTGGGCAAATGAAACTTAAAATCTTATGTCTCAGGGTGACGAGCGTAATCGTAGTGGCGCTCAGAATTTTTGGGTTTTTCAAGAATCCTGAGCATTGTAATGGGTAGGGCGTATCAATTACAATCAGCTCAACGTTCTGCTCGTCTCGTCCCATATTTAATAATAAAAAATGTATGAGAGGGCTGATGAGAATGTTGGAAAAAAATTCATGAGTACGGAGACTAAGGTCCGCATACCAGAAGATTTCTCAGTAATTCGTGATCAAATGTGTTTTGTCTCTTTTATGCATAGTTATTAAGACAGTGACAAGTCACACTGCATGTCGGATTACGTATTCAGAAATACGGACTTAGCGAGCTTGTTTATAACAGTTGATGCTAGTGGGAAAAGCCAGAGTCGTATGAGAACCGAATTTTTTGCCCTGGAAGATTAGTTAGGTACCTATAACACAAACATACGACTGCCACTCGGGGGCATCCGATGAGAACAAACACTTCGATGGTTGACCGTAGTGTCATTTACCTATTAGAACAATGTTTAAATAACCGAGTTTACAAATTATATAATACAAGGGGCAATAAACTTTATGGAATTGACTAGCAAGAATAGCTGTTATATTATTATTCAGAATTATCATTAACTTAGTTACATTTACGCTTATAACAACTTTTGTCAGGAACTTTCTGATAAAGCCTCATCCCCTGCTTGCGATTTTAAGCGAGTTCAAGCAATCTCATTTAACAGGTGCCTTGACGTCAATTTATAACCTACCAGCTAATACTAACGTGTTTACGCGCTTTTATTTTATGCGTCCCATTTTGCAGATTTACTGTTTTACGATGCTTTCTTGAAATCATAAACAATTTATAGAACATTGAATGTAAACATTTTTAGTAAAGTTAATTTTGCTCGTGTAAGCAACGGCGCTAATTGCTTGTTGTATTGATTGTTGTTTTTAGATTTACTTCTACCATCAAAGGTTCCTATGAAATTTATTGAAATTCTGTAAAAGAACCATATGCACTGCCTTAGAAGGGCTTATTTGAGTAAAAAATGAAATAAATAATGCAGACTGTATATATAAACAAATGAAACAGGAAACACATTATAGCCTGTATAGCCGAGTGGTTAGCGATCCTACCTACTAAGCTAGAGGTCCCGGGTTCGAATCCCGGTAGGTGCAAGCATTTATATGATGAATATGGATGTTTGTTTCCGAGTCATGGATGTTTAAATGTATTTATGTATGTTTATATAAATTTATGTATGTTTAAAGTAAGTATACTGTATTAAATATATCATTGTCTTGTAACCCATAACACAGGCTATATAACAAGTTAAGCATCTTGGGGCAAGATAATTTGTGTAAAAAGTGTGTCAATATTATTATTATTATAAATTATTATGTTTAATGTGGAAAATATTTGCTGGGTGTGATTTGTGCATTTCGCCCCTGTTAGTACCCCCGCCATTGTGATCCTTTTTCTGTTTTCTGCGCGTTGAATGACACTTGATGGTCCAGCCGAGCCTTTAGAGAATAGATATGCAATTGGTTGTCTATCGCTCATCGCGACGCGCATGTATCTTTTATTCTTGTAAATGTTGTCTCAAACATGATGATATTTTTTTACAGAAAAAAAAAACAAAGAATACCTAGATGTAAATCAGGTAGTTCTTTCTTCAGCTATAGTGCTAGTTTTGTTCTTGCCAGATTGTTCCTCGGCTTTACAGCCCTCGTGGTTGCTAAATAGCCAAGTAGGGGGAAAATGGCGCCTGTCTTTTTGCGTGCTGCTGCCCTAAGTTAGTACCCAATTAGTAAGTACCTACGAGTAGATCGTAGAATGAGTAAACTAATGATGGGTCTACCGCAATTACGAACTGAGCATGTACCATACTTGGGAAGAAGTCTTGGCTCAGAAACATAAGGGAGTAGACTGGCATCAAGACAGTCCAAGAACTATTCTGCTTAGCCATGGCCAAGGAAAAGTTTAAAAAACTGTCTGCTGACCTCTAGTAATGGAGAGACACGAGAAAAAAAAGAAGGTACCATTTAAAACGAATCTAATTAACGGGCTTATAACGTTGCTTTTTCTTTTAAAGGTATAACTAAGTGTAACTCTGCAAGGTACCTATTCTTTATTCTGCGCGTTAAGTTACATATTTCTGCTTCAAATACTCTGGTATTGCATGAGAGTATTAGGTCACTGTCCCAAACTTTTTTTTTTATGAAAATAAGGGGCGAGACGAGCAGGACGTTTAGC
This sequence comes from Leptidea juvernica, assembly GCA_949711755.1. Lineage (NCBI taxonomy): Eukaryota > Metazoa > Arthropoda > Insecta > Lepidoptera > Pieridae > Leptidea > Leptidea juvernica. Next base: position 11,127,091 of record CATIXQ010000012.1, on the reverse strand, counting down.
TGATGGTAATTGATACGCCTTATCCATTAAAATGCAGTTCCGCTCAGATTCTTGAAAAACCCAAAAAATCTTAGCGGCACTACAATTGCGCTCGTCACCTTGAGACATAAGATGTTAAGTTTAAGTTGCCCAGTAATTCGACTAGCTACGCCCTTCAGTTCGAAACACAGTAATGTTCACACATTACTGGTTCACGGCAGAAATGGGCGCTGTTGTGGTATCATAATCTAGCCGGCTTCCTGTGCAAAGGAGCTTCCCACAGGTCCTGGTCTTCTTACGTACATTTCCATCTGGTCAAGGAATGTGCTAAGCCTAGATTGATCTTAACAAAAATTTTATTTTAGATAATTACTACATGAATTAGCAGAAAGTTAATTATTAGTTGCTTCTTGCAACAGTGAAGGCATTCTGGCGCGCAGATCGTAACAAGAGGAATGTTGGTATATTTTGATTTACGACCCACGGGATCGACGTGTTCCTGTAAATAGACGATCTAAATAGAAGCCAGTATATTTCAGTGATTTATACAAGAATTGTTGCTAACAACAGGACGTAGCACGTGCCTATTGTTTGATTTATGCTACCTACTGTGTTTATATTTGCCGGACCACCACACCTATTTCATTAGCTAAGCACCTGAAGGAAGTGCTACTGCTTTGCCCTATAGAAGACGCCCGGTAATCTTACACTAATAAATGACTTACTATTTTGATTTTAACACGAAGATTTTTTTTGTTGCAATACCGATCTAGCCAGAATTCACTATTCAAAGTTAAATATTCAATAAGGCTTAAACTAAGCGTTTTCGAATCGTCACTATAAGCATTTCTTTTAAATTACTGAATTTACTATATGTTCGCAAAAAGTTGAGTTCGTGAGAAGAACATACAAGAAACTCAACGGCCACTCTTCAATCAAATAGAGTATTTTACAATGGCTGTAATATACATAACAAATTTATTTTTTAAGGATATATAAATCGTGCTTAAATAACATACATTATTTCATAAAAAGTAATAAATATTTAATAAGCTGTACAAATATAAATTATCGTATATTGGATGCATCAACCTTTATCGAGTTTCAAGCTCATCGTTTTTGAGCATCGATCTTATAATAGTGTACCTAGACTCCTAATACCTATATTACTAATGCATATGCATATATTATTCGCAATTCAATGACGACCCATTTAGCCCAGTGGTTAATGACCCCGCGTACTGAGCTAGGGGTCCCGTTTTCGATTCCCGATAGTTGCAAACTTTAATGAATATCATCCATATTTCCGATTGTTTCCGAGTCATTTTTATATGTATGTATGTATGTTTAATTATAATATGGTATTACATAATTATATCGTTGTCTTGCACCCATAGCACAGGCTAAGCCTAATTTGAGGAAAGATAATTTATGCGTGTCAAATGTCAATATTGAAAAAAAGTAATTATAAAAAAAAAAAAATAAGCGAACCAACGCGCTTTAGAAATGGTAGAAATCACACTTTCAGAATACAGAAAAGGTCGGAGTTCCTTAATTTCGGATTGTAATAATTTTTTTCGCTATACATACATACACGGACGAGTAAAATAAGGACTCCGTGTCACCTTACGGCGCGTACACATAGAACATCCGTTTTACAGGTCCGTTTAAACGTATATGTTATTAGCGTATGTA
>CATIXQ010000012.1:11094496-11122124 GCA_949711755.1 Leptidea juvernica | reverse complement strand
CTGTTAAAATCGGTCCTGTAAATGCTGTGTGAATATTACCTCCAGTAACGACGGATCAGTTAAAAAGGATCCTGTAAAACGGATGTTCTATGTGTACGCGCCCTTACATAACAGGCGAGGCAACAAAACAAGCCGTTAAACGTCGAAATACATAGCCCCACGCATACACTTACACAAGCCGATCGGCTGCCATTATAAAATTTGCCATCGTCTGTGACAGATCAGTTTGCGTCGCAATAAAATATTTTAAAAATGCCGTCGTGCGTTGTGAAAAAGTCTAAAAACAATACTATAAAAGTATTTGTGGATATATGATTATTTAAGGGAGAAAAAATTGTGTATCTCTTACACCCCGTAACCGCACACACACTAACATAAAGGTGCTTCACTTGCTAATATAACGGCGTCTTCTTTTTTTTACTAGTCTGTGACATACATATTGTAATTGTGATTATTCAGTCAGGAAATCGTTGTATAATGTTTTATTCGTGAAGAGCGCGTGAGAAGTTGACATAATTACCGGAGATGTTCCTTACAGTTGCATCAAACCTTCATTCAATAATGATATTTTATTCTTGTCATGGTTCCTTTATTAATACAACCCCATGATCGTGAAATGTAGGTGTATGTGGGCGAATATCCATATATTGTATTTCTTCAAGTATAAACCAACATGCTTTATATAGCAAAAGCCCACGGCAGTCAGAGTTCAGACTTTTATTTTATAAAAGCTTAAATTGTCTTTGTGTATGTCCCTAATACAGGTGAAAATAGTCCCCGACTATGAAGTTTGGATCAGTGGCTTTGAAAGTTTGGAAAGGTATTTTACGAATCGTTAAAGAACATACAAAACATGAGCTGTTCTATTTTATTTGGAATTATATAAGAAATAAGGTCGTCCATTGTCAGTCACTTAGTATGGTTGTAAACTAGCTGACCCGGCAAACATTGTTTTGCCATATAAATTGTATTGATCTTTTGCTTGCTAGTTGATAAGAGATGGCGCTAGTTGTATTCATTAGTAACAATCACACTTCTTTTATATTATGTATAATTCACACTATAGTTTTATAAATTATAGCCTATTTGTTATTCTGGTGTGTAGCTTACACATATTATTGTAAAGTTTCCTCAAAATCTATTCAGTAGATTTTGCTTTAAAGAAGTTCAAACATACATCCAGACATACAAACTTTCACATTAATTATAATATTAGTAGGATTACCTTTAATATTATATGCTACTAACTGACCCAGCAAACGTTGTATTGCCGATATTAAAATCGCGATAAAAAAGTAACTGTTGATCGTAGATGGTTGAAAATTTGAAGTTGCATGTATTTTTTAATGCTGACTCATAATCAAACAAATTTAAAAAAAAAAATAAAAAAAATAAAAAAAAAATTGGCGTAGACCACCCTTAACATTTAGGGAGATGAAAAATAGATGTTGTCCGATTCTCAGACCTACCCAATATGCAATCAAAATTTCATGAGAATCGGTCAAGCCGTTTCAAAGGAGTTTAACTACAAACACCGCGACATGAGAATTTTATATATATATATATCTTATGATATGGCTACGTAGGTATTATTAACGAAACAGTTGCAATAGTTCCTAAACCCTTATTCGTATTTTTCATGTACTTAGTTTAATTTACTTAACTATTATTAGTTATTTCATCAAACAATATTTTTTTTATATGAAAGAGGAGTATAAACGACCGTACGGGCACCTGAAGTGTATATAGGTATCTAATTCTAAACACTTGAATTTAACTATCCGTCATTTTAAAATTACAAGGGCAGGAATCTGTATGTGTAGGTTAATATAGTTAGGTTGTACTTTAGTTTGAAAATGTCGGTTAGAATCCAAATAAATTATATTCTTTTTTTTAAGTATAAATTAAAAAAAAAATCATGTTCAGCATAAAATTATTTAAAAGAGTGGCAGTGAAGTTTCGCTCCACTTCTTCGCGTCATTACTCAGCTAAACTTTTTCTAAGTGGTGGTATATAGTAAAATGCATAACTTTTGTATTTATATTTATAAGTAGCGTTTAAATAGCATTATTATAAAATATTTGAGTTTGAGTTATACTTCTCAGATTTTATCTATGATAAATCTGGAACGAATACCTCTGGCAACTAGTTATTTTGCCACGAAAGCGGTAGATGGCGCTAGCAGTCTGTTAGAATGCGGTATAACTATTTTTACACATAACATGACGACGTCACTTCAGTCATGTTATAATCAACTTTGCGCAGAGGCAATATCGTAACCAATGAGGTTAATCCGAGGTGCGATTATTGCTAGTTGAAAACTTTACCAATACCCCGCCGCGTGGACGTGAAATACCGTCCGCGATGGCAATTTTTGAACGGCTGTAATGGCCTTAATAATCTAAAAAATCCTATCATGACGCCAAGTGGCAAGTATTAGTATGTTTATAGTATATACATATTATGTAGTAATAATAATTATTGTTAACTCAAAAAAGTTGTTCTTTTGATTCTTCCAAAAAGAGACACTTCAATTGTATTTTGAATATTTGTACTACTTCGATTTCCGCAGAATAATCTTTACATATAAATAAAATTGGAGTGTCTGTTTGTAATATTGAAATAACCGTTTTTTACTAGATGGACATGAATATATAATATACGGTACATACACTAAAATATTTTTTTTTTACAATTTTTGTCTGTCTGTTTGTTCCGGCTAATCTCTGAAATGGCTGGACTGATTTTGACGGGACTTTTATTGGCAGGTAGCTGATGTAATAAGGAGTAACTTAAGACACGTTTATTTTAGAAAAATAAAGTAATGTTGCATGTCCAAGAAACGTTGTAACTCTAAAAATAATTTATATGGCAAAACAACGTTTGCCGGGTCAGCTAGTACGAAATATAACGCACTCTTAATGTTAAAGAAGTATAGGTACCGCTTTTTTCGTGGCCTCGAGCTTAGACAATGCGTGCATCATCGATTTATTATTAAAGACTGATTGACGAAAGCCACGCCGCGAATGTAAATATTTAGTGGCGAAATGAAATATTGAACGGACGTGTTCAAAATTTTGTTTGTTTGAAGAAGATCATCAAATTAAATGAGGTGAAGCTGATGCCAGCCACCTATTTATGGAGCTGGGGGGCAAACGAGTGTTGTGATCAGTATTTTTTTATATTTATTCTATATATTACAATCATTACTGGCACTGCAGATTAAATATGCATCTCTCGATCCTAGGTGTCAGATATTGCAGAGCGTGTAGATTCTGTAATAGTGCAGATGAAACCCTTCTTATTTTTTTTTATATGAAAATAAGGGACGAGATGACCAGGACGTTCAGCTGATAGTAATTGATACGTCCTGCCCATTACAATGCAATGCCGCTCAGGATTCTTGAAAAAACCCTAACTGCGCTCGTCACCTTGAGACATAATATGTTAAGTCTCATTTGCCCAGTAATTTCACTAGCTACGGCGCCCTTCAGACCGAAACACAGTAATGCTTACACATTACTGCTTCACGGTAGAAATAGGCGCCGTTGTGGTACCCATAATCTAGCCGGCATCCTGTGCAAAGGAGCCTCCCACTTGTAAATTGTAGTGGTATTATTAAACATCCTCCCTGAATCTTTTTGGGAAGTCCAATTCTAAAACCGCTAAGTATCGTTAGATTGCTGCAAAAGATTTAATAAGATTTAGGAAAAGAATCAATCAAGCAGTGAGCTATATTTAACAGTGGCTATCACAATAGATCACAGTGGTCGCAGTGAAACAGGCCTACCCTAAACTGTAATAAAACTTTACTAACTATAATTTATAAAATACTAGCTGACCCGACAGACGTTGTTCTGTATATAATAATTAAATTAATGTTTTTGTATGAATTTGTCAATAATATTTCATAACATCAAAAATCACTTCGTAAAATACCTGCACCCTGCACCCTGCGTAATGAAATTGTTTCACAGCAGAACTGTCAAACCGTGCGTCAATAAATTCTCTCATAGAAATTATGTATGGACACATCAAAGGAAAAACAAATTTGTTGTTTTTGTTTAATTTAGCAGCATTTTCCTATTTATTCACCTTTTAAACCTTCTCTGGACTTCCACAAATAATTTAAGACCTAAATTTGCCAAATCGGTCCAGCCGTTCTCGAGTTTTAGCGAGACTAACGAACAGCAATTCATTTTTATATACATATTATATAGATAGATTTATGCAACTGTTGTATAATAATGGGGATTTAAACACGAATGTGGGTTAGAATAGTATGACATGAGTGTTTTAATACCCAATTATCAACAGTTGCATACAAGACTTTATCTACACCCATAACATGAATCCTCTAAAAGATTCTGAAACAGTTAGCTTACTGCTAACATTAAAACACCAGTCCTAGTAGTAACCTAGTATCATTCATTACTGATTATATACAAATAAACTAAGTATTGAAACAATTATTTATTTTAGTAGTAATTTACATTTTGTATAGTGCAATAATTAAAATTCACTCGAATATAATGTTCTTTTGCAGCGTTTAAACTTTATAATGAATCGCTGATTTTTTGTAAACAAAACAATAAAAACATCGAAGAAAAATGGCGGGGATTCGAATAACCTACTTTTTTATACGGCGTTCTGGTAGTGTGGAACGTGCGTAAACGAAAATGTTCTTTTTTGAATTTCATAGAGATACCACGCATCGAGCAATAAGAATGTGGCTGTCTGTTGAAACTCTTTGCGCTATACTATATATATTGCACTCCTATGTCTTTTATAGGAGTGTTGTTATGAAATTCAGTACAACATTACAACACTCGTTTGGATCATTTAATGGACAATAGGACATTGGGTGTTTTAATGTTGGCAATAAGCTAACTGTTTCAGAATCTTTAATAGAGGTTTTAAAGCATGGGTGTGGATAAAAAAATATTACAAGAGCCGAAACACGAAAAAAAATGGCAGTCGTAGAGACTGCCGATAGAAGTGAAAGCATAGAACTTTTATTATTAAAATTTGAAATTTCATAATGTTTAAATACAATAAAATAATTAAATTTATTTTTAAAACTTATTGTCAATAATATTTTAATCAAACAAAAACACCATTTCAGCAATGCCCAGTATAAAATACACATTGAACTTTTTACTAAATCCATTCAATTTCACTTATAAGATATACACAGCACTAATGTTGCACAGTACGGCAGCTGTATAGCTACAGATATACTGCTTTAAGCATTTCGATGACGCGAACCATTAGGATTATCCCCCTACTAAAAATAGCCCAACGCGGCTAAGGAGGTTTTCACTTCAATAATTAATTAAGAAGCGTTGGTGAGTGAGGTAGTACTGTTAGCATGTCGCGTCTGGGTGGATCCTGGCCCGCCTCGTATCTGTTTTCGGTTTTCGACGTTTTATGAGTTCGGCAATGAGATTCCTCTGGCGTTACAAGAGAGTTTAGATACCACCTGGTGACCCGTATGCATACACAGCCATGATTATCCTCTTCCTCTATAACTCAACACTGCTGCTTATTCTACATGTTAGAATGTTGCTCGAATTTTCTTGACGGTGAATATTACGAAGTTGGTATTGCTTTTACACGCCATGCTGTCTGTTACCGCCTGTGATTCATATTTTATAGTTCACTCTACGAATGATACCATCAATAAGTCGCGGAGCCAGTTCTTCGGCTCTTGAAGACACAAGCAATTCATTCTGTATCGAACCTTCACGCACGCCATACTAGTTATTGCACATAATATTGCGCTGCATGCCTTTATAAACGGTCAGACTGTGCCAATAGGAGCGCGAATGGCTGTACATAATGGAGTGCTTGTCGCCACGTTAATGTATGGAAGTGTGAGTTGGATATGACAGAAGAAGCATAAAAGCAGAATTAACGCAGTTGAGATGCGATCACTGCGTAGTATGTGTGGGGTAAGATTGACTGATAGAATTCCGAATGCGGTAATACGAGCGCGCTGTGGTTTGAAAGAGGATGTTGTGAAAAGGACTGAAATTGGAATGCTTAAATGGTTTGGACAGGTGGAGCGAATGAGTGAAGAAAGAATGACGCATCAAATATATAAGGCAAGTGTGTGTGGGCAAGCCGGTCGCGGGAGACCTCGTAGAACATTCGTCGATCAAATTGGGGAAGTTTTGAGAAAAGGAGAATGTATGAAAAGAGTAATGAATGTAGAGGAAGCGCGTGAGGTTTGTAAGGATAGAAGCAAATGGCATTCTATTGACTCTGTCTACCCCGACGGGAACAAGGCGTGAATATGTGTATGTGTGTATTGTATTTAGTAATTTTGTCAGAGTCTTACCCCCTTATTTATAATGGTCTGCTAACTTAAAGCATTGCTAATTCTCACTCTGTCTTCTTCTATTGTCCTAAGTCAGAATGAGAAAAAACACTCCTTAGCGGTTGTTTAAAGTTAGCGGACCATTATGAATAAGGGGGTTACTATATACATTTTAGTTCACATATTAGTTACATAAGGACCAGTGCAACGTTTATACGCTGCAATTCCTCAATCATCTTTTAATATTATTCTCTCTACAGTTTTATTATCTATTACTATGAAATGACTGTCTTAATGATACCACAGATTGGGAATGGAGCGACCGCCCTCAGGCTATTAAATAATTAGTTTAACTATACGTTATTACTTTGTAACCATTTTTAACCATATAAAAAAGCATGCTGAGTTTGTTGCGCCCGTTCTTCTGAGGTCTGAGGTATTCATTTTGGAATGGGTGGTAGTTTTTGACTATAAGTGATGTTACGTCCTAATTTGATTAAAAATATTTGAATTTGACGCAAATAGCACTTTGTACTTACTGCCTAACTGGAGCCAAATGTCCGACACAAACTGTCCCAAACTCACTGGACCGAATATTTGTTCTGATTGTTTGTCTCAGTGCTATATTTTGTAACATTGTACCAAATTAACAATTTGATATTAGTAGATTTCACTAAAAAAACAAATTAATCGTGATTTTATATATATTTCAGAAATTCTGGAGCCCACAAATAGATCCGAGGCTGGCCCAGTACCTGTCAAATTACCTGTTCGGTTCTGGAGCGGATAAGTTGACTACAGTTGACTTCAACCGGTTCGCGGAACTTTACGTGTATAATGTGCGAGGTATGTAACTAATTCCACTGTCTTGGGTTACTTATTGGACATTAATATAAGCCCAGGTACATCATAATACAGAATGTGCAAGTACCTTAGCTGTGATGATTTGTCATAATTTAACTTCTTATTCACCGAGTGTAGCATCCCCATAAGTATCTATAATATCTTTTTCGGTATATTTCTATTATCTTTTACCCTTTTAATGTAAAAATGATATAGGATCAGTTTTTGTTGCATTAGCTTTGATGATAAGTCATGATTTTACTTTTTTTTCACCGAGTATAGCATCCCCATAAGTACCTATAATATCTTTTTCGGTATATTTCTGTTATCTTTTACCCTTTTAATGTAAAAATGATATAAGATCAGTTTTTGTTGCATTAGCTTTGATAATAAGTCATGATTTTACTTCTTATTCATCGAGTATAGCATCCCCATAATATCTTTTTCGGCATATTTGAATTATCTTTTAACCTCTTAATGTAAAAATGATAGATCAGTTTTTTGTCATATTAGCTTTTATATTTGCTTTTTATTCGCTCGGTATTAGCAACTCTATAAGTAAAATATCCGTTTCTGTATATTTTCGTTATCTTTCAACCTCTTCAGTATAAAAGTAATGATGTGTGACTTTTTGTCTTAATAGCTTTACTATACTTTATTATGTAGTATGCCAATAGCTATGACACATCGTGTTATTTCTTTTAATTCGAAGAGTATAGCGTCTCTATGAGTATCTGCTTTTATCGATCAAATATGCCTGCAGGCACAATAGAAGAAAGATTGACGGTGACATACAATTGTCTGGGAATGGATTTCAATGAAGATGTCGAGCTACCGTTTCAGCTGCTGAAAGAGGTATGTACTATAGTGCACCACAGGCCACAAACTAAACTATGATCCTCACCATTTCGATGTGTGACGTCCAAAGTGTGGAATAAACTTCCTTTGGCAGTATTGAGTCCATAGAAAGGTCGTTAAAGGTGTTTCCCTCGCTAAACTTTTAGTTTAGTCTGAAGTTGCCGCGAGTAATTGCGCAGGTACTTCAAATAGGTTCTCGGAGTGGTGAATGCGGAATGTATCTGTGTGGAATAGACTAATATTTATTAACCATAATGAGTGAAAATAACATAACATATTGCAACAACACTTGGCAAACGTTATGAAGATACATCAGTTCGTAAAGGAGCTATGACATGGGGAGAAGAACTGAAAAGAAACTCTCAGCCCATCTTTTAAATCATAATCTCAGTTTTAGGTGGCCTGCGCAGAACCAGACAATTTTTAATTTTTTTTATTCATCATTATCCTCTATATAATCTACTCTACTATGGTAAGCCTTCTTCATAAAATAAGCTTTAATATATTTCTTGAATTTGTACTCAATGATTCCTAGTCCACTGTCTGGTATTTCATTGTAAAATTGAATACCAAGACCTATGAAGGAGCCCTTAACAGCAAAACAGTAAACAGGTGCGCCTGAGAGCTTCAGAGTGAGCTCGAAGTTTGATGAGGGATTAGAAACAAGCGTGCATAGCCACCTTAAAAGCCGATAGCACTCGATATCTTGTGTTGTAAAGGAATCGGTGATCTAAGGCGATATAAGCCGAGCCGCACACCAGGCATACATTTGTAACTCGATACATGTAGGGCCACATTTCAAACGCGACACATTTAACGCCCCCATACATTTGTACGTGAGCACGCACACCGAGGAAACATTTGTGGCGGGCGCACTTTGTAGCGAGACGTTGTCCGCGCTACACGAATTACGGATCGAACACGTTCGTTTTTTGTGTCGCGTTGGTTTGCAAAAATGAAAGACAACATTGAATTTTACGTTGAGTTTATTGCAGAGGTTGAAAAAAACCCTGTATTATACAATCACACGCTCAATAATTATAGTAACAGACGGATTACAGAAATTATTTGGAATAAGACTGGCGAAAAATTCAATGAAAAGAGTAAGTACCTACCTACCTAGATTAAACGGATGAACCCAATAACGTCTTTTTTTTCTCATTAATTGCCACATCAAGAAATCTTCGTCATCAGACGATGATGTCGACATTCTCAAAGCGGTGCCACGCTACAACTGTGCTTCCGATGTGCGCATTTACAATACATTTGTAGCACATACAATTGTTGCGCAACGATTGTGGCGACGTAAATAACAAATGTATGCCTGGTGTGCGGCCTGACTAAGGTGACGCGTTCGCTCTTTATACAAATCGCTAACCCCCTTATTCATAATAGTCTGCTAACATAACGCATTGCTAATTCTCACTCTGTCTTCTTCTATTGACCTAAGTCAGAATGAGAAAAAACACTCCTAAGCGGCTGTTTAAAGTTAGAGGACCATTATGAATAAGGGGGTAAATATTTACAGCGTATATTTAATAGAATTTGTTACTTTGTTGAAATCCATATTATACTACGATGCCGCAGTCGTTCGTCGTAACGCTTCGCTGCGGCGGCGTATATTTGAGCGAGGTGAGGTAAATTGATTGATGCTTATTGATCATGAACATTCGAAAATGATCAAAGGATAGAAGTCTTACAATTTAAACTTATTGTGATTTGGCGCAATTTTTAAATAAATATAAATAGCGCGTGCTAATTTAGAATAAATTGTAAATCATGTTTCAATATTTAATGAAGTTGAAATTCAAAATTCTGTCTCGACAATAACCTAGAAAATTTCGACACTAATGTTTACGCATAACTGCTTCACGGCAGAAATAGACGCCGTTGTGGTACCCATAATCTAGCCGGTTTCTTTTATGATCCGGATTTGACTTTTATGATCATGTGCATACCCTATTGACTTGAAACGCTAATGATTAGTGAAAAAGTGATCTCTCATAGTTACGTCGTCTCATGGTGACGAATGCAGTTGCAATTTTGAGTTTTTCAACAACTGAGCGGCATTGCATTGAAATTGGGAATGGAGCGACCGCCGTCAGGCTATATAAATTTTAAATTTGATTGTATCGATATGAGTTCAATTTTTTTTTAAAGTCGGTCCAGAAATGGCCGAGTAACAATTTCACACAGAAATCGATTGGAGTCACCCGGTGGGAGCTCCGCTCAGCTGATATTATCAGTAAAAATCTTTAGTGTTAATTGCGGTAAGTTTCACAAAATGACGAAGCCGAGTCAACAGCTGCCTCGTGGGTGAGCCTGAAGGTGGTTTGTGAAGACGTGAAACACTTGTCGTAGGGATTTGGTGAACACAACGTAGGCTATACCGGCTATACTAGTTTTTTAATGAAATAGGACGAACTGTAGGTACTTTTATTATTTCGTGGGATAATTTATTGACACTATCTTTTTTTTTCGTAATGGTAACCGATAAACCAATTGTTTTTGGTAATTTTTAAATACCTTAACCCCTGGTGTTGCTGATGTTCATGAGCGTATGCCTCAACACTCCACGTGAGCCTCTTGCCCGTTTACCCCCCTTTATATTAAAATATAATAATAAATGATATTAAAATATTTTTTCAGTACTGCGAAAGCATAGCAGCCACTTACATGAAAATAGTTAAGTCGTCGACGTCCAAACGCGTCAAGACATGGCTGGACAAGGGGTTCCGAGTGGACGCGGGTCATGTGCAGGCGCTGGGTGAAGCAATCGCAGCCACGGCGGGGGGAGACCCGGACTCGCCTCCCCATCATTGTACCTCATCGCAGCTTTCCAAATGGTAGGCAGACCTATGAAAGGCTTCATCATCATCATTTCAACCGGAAGACGCCCACTGCTGGACAAAGGCCTCCCCAAAGATTGCCATGACGATCGATCCTGCGCTGCCCTCATCCCACTTGTTCCGGCGATCTTTACTAGATCGTCAGTCCATGGCCTAGCAATACTGCGTCTTCCGGTAACTAAACTATTTACTGACCGAAAATAACTGACGTGTCGAGCAGTACGTTCAGCTGATAGTAATTGATACGCTCTACTTATTACAACGCAGTGCCGCTCAGGATTCTTGAAACACCTAAAATTCTGAGCGGCACTACAATTGCGCTCGTCACCTTGAGACATAAGATGTTAAGTCTCATTTGCCCAGTAATTTCACTAGCTACGGCACCCTTCAGACCGAAACACAGTAATGGTTACACATTACTGCTTCACGGCAGAAATAGACGCCGTTGTGGTACCCATAATCTAGCCGGCTTCCTGAGCAAAGGAGCCTTCCACTTGTAATATGAACACCGTGAAACAAATACGTTATCTTGTGGGGGGCCTACCAAGACTTTGTCTTCCGGAAAAGTATTAAAGGCTTATAAATATGTACTAATTTAAGTATATTTATGAATATAAAAATAATAACTCAGTGCTCAAAAGACTTGTTGAAATAGCGAACCGACTCGAACGTTTTACAAACAATGACGTCATAGTCCATAACAACAAACAAACAACAAGGGTTGGTTAAAAAATTTAGCACCATTATTATTATACTGGCCAATGGCATCGCTTCTCAAATATTTTATTTTCACAGAAATTAGTGAACTTTATAAAAAATATTTACTACTAAAAATAAAATTCATATATCAACAACATATAAGTATTATTATATACGTTTTGATAATAATCTTAATATATATAAATTACGTGACACGTTGTTTCTCCGCGATGGACTCCTAAACTAATGAACGGATTTAAATGGGGATTACTTCATGGAGAGCAGTTTAGTCCGACTTGAGAGATAGGATAGTTTTTATTTCGATTTGGGGCTTAATTATTTTTAATTCCAATATTTGTTTTGTATGGACATATTTTCTGTGAGAGTATTTATTGACGCACGGTTTGACAGTTCTGCTGTGAAACAATTTCATTATAACAACAGGGAGCATTTTTTAGGAAATAATTCTTGATGTTATGAAAAATTATTGGACAAATACATAATTTAGTACATACAGTATTTTTTTATTATCCACAGAACGACGTCTGTTGGGTCAGCTAGTAGTATATAATAATAAATTTTACTAAAAAATATATTTGTTTTATGATCATGTGCATACCCTATTGACTTGAAACGTTAATTATTAGTGAAAAAGTGATCTCTCAAAGTGACGTCGTCTCATAGTAGTCATGTCTCATTGTGACGAATGCAGTTGCAATTTTGAGTTTTTCAAGCACCCTGAGCGGTATCGCAATGAAATTGGAAATGGAGCGACCGCCGTCAGGCTATATAAATTTTAAATTTGATTGTATTAAAATTTTATTATATACAGTGTCCCAAAGTTATGGGACATGAAGGGAAAGTACCTTAAATATCGAAGATAGGCAATTTTACTGAAAGAAGACTTTATGTTATTTTTAAAAGTTAGTAATTCTGCATTCAAAGATTTTCTAAAAACTTGCCTCGTCTGGGGATCGAACCGACTTAAATGTAAAAAAAAAACACCCCGACTCTTATGACGCCAATCGAAAGAATGGCCAAAAACTAATAACTCTTCTTAAGTAACATAATACTTTAAAAGAAAGGAACAACGTAAAATGAATGTTTTCATACTAGTACTAGTACTACTACTAAGTAGGGGTGTTTTACGGGGCAAGTAATTTTTAGAAAATCTTTGAACGCAGAATTACTAACTTTTAAAAATAACATAAAGTCTTCTTTCAGTATAATAGCCTATCTTCGATATTTAAGGTACTTTCCCTTCATGTCCCATAACTTTGGGACACCTGTATAAAAAGATGAAGCCCGCTGAGTTTGTTGCGCCCGTTCTTCTTAGGTCTGAGGCATACTTTTTCGAATGGGTGGTAGTTTTTGACTTTCATTGAGTGATTTCATATTCAATTTTGAATAAAAATGTTTGAACTGTTATGGCCAGGCTGATTCATTGGTTCGATCGATTGAACAACTACTCATGTTGTCACTACTCTCATACATTATAGATCCAATAGGTTTAAGAATATTATTGACAATTATTGTGTGCTGATAAAGTTTCGTATTTTTTTTTAAAAACTGTATTTTTATCCAAAGTAACCGACGTGACGAGCAGGACGTTCAGCTGATGGTAATTAATACGCCCTGCCCATTTCAATGCAGTGAAAGGATCCTTGAAAAACCCATAAAATTCTGAGCGGCACTACAGTAATTGCGCTCGTCACCTTGAGACATAATATCTTTAGTCTCATTTGCCCAGTAATTTCACTAGTTACGACGCCCTTCAGACCGAAACACCATAATGCTTAAAAATTACTGCTTCACGGCAGAAATAGGCGCCGTTGTAGTATTTATAATCTATGACATCTTGTGCGAAGGAGCCTCCCACTGGTGAAATTATTTATAGATATTTTTTTCCTAGTAAATTGATCTGTGTGACTTCATGAAAGTAATATGCCAAAACGGCCATATCGCTAGTATAAGAACAATACATACTATTTAGAACAGTAGTAACTTTTGAAAGATCTGTTGCAGGCTACAAACAAATATACTGTTTAAGCAGCTGGAGGAGCTGGTCTTCGTGAATCTGTACGGCATCAACAAGCGAGGCGGTGACGAGAGCCCCTCGCCTCTACCGCCTGCGCCCGTCACCCTCCTGCCCGCGCCTGACGGTAACATGACAGACGCCCTACAGCATTGCAAATTAACTACAAAATATGTGTTTTAATTGGAAACAAGTCCATCTGCTTTGTAAAAAAAACTAGTGTCTCCTGCCCGTGTATGCATGCCTGGTGAACAAACCTCAATTTCAATGTTCACCTCCTCCTCGAGTCGTTTTCCTCATTACTGAGGGTGTTGACTCCACCTACACCAGTTTCTCCCGTACGATTTTCCTCCATCTGCTGCGATCCTTAGCTTCACGAAGGGCATTGTGAAAGTTGATGTTCATAGATCGTGGGACTGTGTCCTCTGGGACGTTTGCCATCTACCTTGCCTGTCACCATGAGCTGTTCAAGATTGTGACCCTCTTTACGAGCAATTTCAATGTAACTGTTTGAGAAACGTTTGAACCCAAATAGCTTTAATTAACTCAACGATTTTAAGCTTTTCATCAAGACCTTTCCAACGATATATTATGTGGGTCTGTACCTATTGTGGTTGCTGAGGAAGGAGGTTTCTTTTACAAAATTATTATTTCTTTGGGTTAAGTCAGAGATGGCTATGTCACCCCGTAACTTAAACAATTCCTTAATAATTAATAACAATAATAATATTGACACACTTTTACACAAATTATCTTGCCCCAAATTAGGCATAGCCTGTGCCACAGTAGACTTATTATGTAACAGTTTGAAAACTAACCCATGTTGATAATAATACTTGCCTACACGTGCCTTCATTCCATTGAAGCAATAGGGTTGTCAGCTTATTTTACTAACCGACTTTAAAAAAGGAGGAGGTTCTCTAATCTAGTATACAGTCCTGTTTAAATTTTATCAAAATTTTATTGAGACATGGTCATATGGTACTAAGTCGCTGATGGCATTTTTTTCTGCCCTGTGTGATTTCTCGTTGTCCGTGATCCCTACATGGGATTGTACCCATTGAATTATGACGGTTTTATTTGTATTTTTAATTTTGCATATGGATTCTGAAATGTCTGGCTATCGGGTATCCTCAAATATTCGAGGGCGCTCTTTGAGATAGAAATCACACCTTCAAGTGACAATATCATCATCATCAGCCGGAAGACGTCCACTGCAGGACAAAGGCCTCCCCCAAAGATTTCCACGACAATCGGTCCTGCGCTGCCCTCATCCAACGTATTCCGGCGATATTGACCAGATCGTTGGTCCATCTTGTGGGGGGCCTACCAACACTGCGTCTTCCGGTGACAATATATAAAACAGGTATTCAGTTATCGCTTTCGCTTGTTCACATATATTACATCCACAGCGCAATTTGTGAATGTGTTCTACGAGTCATTTTAAAGCTAGACTTCCGAGCAGCGCGGCTCTATCGCAACAGCCGCAGCGGCTCTGATACAGAAATGACTTCCAAACTGCGCGAATTTAACTTTTTCCCTTTTATGTATAGACTAGCCGTTCCCGTTCCGTTTTAAAAGGAAATAAATTAATGGAGGAACTTTGGATAAATTTCGCATCGAATGGTGGTAGTTTCATGTCGATACGATAAGTGGTTTAGGCGAGATTGAGCCTCAACCAAACACCATTTTCATTATATATATATAGATATGTTCTGCAGGTCTGGACGCGATGCCTGACTACCCGGCGTTCATAGACCTCTCCCACATCGCGTGGATCAACAGTCAGCTGCCGCAGAAGTATCAACACAAGTGGAGGTTCCTGTTCTCCTCGCATATACACGGAGAATCCTGGTCCACTATGGCAGGTTAGTAAATGTTTAACAAAACAATACCACCAGCGGGAGGCTTCATTGTTCCTGTACCGGTTTTAGTACGCAGAAATACTGAAAGGTTAATTAAATGTACAATAAGTATATAATTTACTTCACTATTAGCCGCCGCCTGCAACTATATAAGGCGCAAATTCGGCCTCACATGAAGTATTGTTCTCACCTCTGGGCGGGTACAACGAAGAGCGGCTCGAATCATCGACGATGAAGTCATTTCCGATCGGCTTGATTCTTTGGCGTTGTGTAGAGATGTGGGTTCTCTCTGTATCTTCTACCGCATTTATCACGGGGGGTGCTCAGAGGAGCTGTTCGGGTTGATTCCAGCGGCCGAATTCCTTTGATCTTATGAAATAATTTATAGTATTCGAGCTTGCGTGGCTTATCTACTTCAGGTCGCATCCAAGAGCAAGGTCCATCAGTTCTCATCATAGAAGACAACAACGGATACATATTCGGGGGCTTCGCCACCGCGTCCTGGAGCTTCAGCCCCAACTGGACCGGAGTCGACGACAGCTTCCTCTTCACCTGCGCGCCCAAGATGAGGATGTACCCTGCAACCAACTATAACGACCATTACCAGTACATGAACCATCATACGAAGACGCTGCCCAATGGTATGGTAAGTGAGCATCTTCTTAAAATTTTGGTACTAGAACAAGCAAGCTTGCAGATCCAGTGGTATTTTTTTATGGAATGAAGCCTGAGCGAGCGTACGGGTTCCCTGATGGTAGGTGATCACCGCTGCTCATACTTTCATGCAACAACTGAATTATCATAGGTGCATGCTCATTCATCATCAGCATAAGACACACCTGTTGAGAAATCACGCGTCATTGAATTCTCGATGTTTGGTGTTTTTCTTATATGACAATAAGGGACGAGACAATGAGGACGTTCAGCTGATGGTAATTGATACGCCCCGCCCATTACAATGTAGTGCCGCTCAGGATTATTGAAAAACCCAAAAATTCTGAGCGACACTACAACTGCGCTCGTCACATTGAGACATAAGATTTCGTCTCATTTGCCCAGTAATTTCACTAGCTACGGCGCCCTCAGACACATTACTGCTTCACGGCAGAAATAGGCGCCGTTGTGGTACTAATAATCTAGCCGACTTCCTGTGCAGAGGAGCCTGGTAACTGGTAAACTGTTTTGGTGTGCTTAAAGTGTGATCATTTCTTGGCTTATCAATATTCACAATTACAATATCTTGACAAAAAATATTATTTCTATCACAATTAGAAAATGATGTCCTCTTACATCCTAGAAGTGTTATTTTTATCATATTTAAAACAGCACCAGCGTCCGTACGTAGGCTGTGTTTCGCCCATGAACACGTTTAATTGTTACCATATTTCTCTTGCAGCTTTTATGGGTTACCTTCAATCTAGACATTACTATTGATCGACGATGCTATACGTAAAGATACAGTAGAAACTCCATGGCAATATTTTCGCCCTTGGCAGCTTCAAAAAACCTTTTCCAAATCTATTTAATAATAAATATCAAGTAAATAGTTGCCAAATGTTTCAAATATAAAAAAATAATCACGGTTGCTTTGTTTGTTAGCCCCATTTTAAATTTTAATTGTATAGTATCAAAATTTATTTTGAATTTGAAAACTTGATGTATTAATTATTTTATTGAGCTCTCAAGGAAAACTGTTAATTTTCCAACAATAAATAAATAGACATTGTCTAATTAATATTTCAGAAAAAAGTAAGAAAGAAAAATTTATTATTTGTGACACATTTTAAGGAGGGTAGAGTATAATTATTATTGTATACCAGAGATTGAATTAATTCTTAATTTATCAATATATCATTAATATTATTTTTTAGCCACCTTTATATTTTACATTGTAAAATGTTTATAATAAATTAGTAAATAATCTGATATTTTTAATTATTCCAAGACACTAACACAAATCAGCTGTGAGTCGTTTCATACGCGCGACGTGTTCAGCATTTCTTCAAACAAATTATCATGAAAATATTATCTTATCTGCTGTAATTAAATAAAAAATTAAAGGTATTTTCCAAATGTTGCAGATAATGGGTGGTCAGTTAGAGTTTGGTGGTATCTGGGTGCCCGCGGAGCCCTTCGGCGAGGGTTCGTCTGCGGAATCTTGTTCCACGTACAAGGGCTACAAGAGGCTGAGCAAGGAACCACACTTTCACATACGATCCATTGAAGTCTGGGGCGTCGGAGATAAACCGAGTGTGGACAAGGATATGGTAAGTTTTTGATATTTTGATTTAGGTAGGCTAGGATGCCTGTTCGCTAAGGATTATCATATATTACTCTTTATTTCAATATATAAAGCGAGTAGTTTCGACCTCACGCAAATTTTTGTTACTGCGTTATGTATATAAATAAATGAAATTTGTTAATCTATTAAATATAATAAATTTTATACGGTATGAAATGCTTGCGTGACGTCATAACAACGCGTGCTGCTATCAGTAAGTGCAGTGTAGTGACGTCACAGCGGTTAGGGACGCCGTTTGACGATTTTTTATGTTTTACAATGGAGTCAAAATTTTGTAACACATTTGTTAAATAAAAAAAAGGTGTCAAGCTTGACGCTGTAACATAAGTTTTTGTACTTCACACCATTTTAATGATGAATTATTGTGGGCTTACAAGTCCCGAATGTTTTTATGTGTGCATGACTAAAAAGTGCTTTATTAATGACCAATTTCGGTAAAACTACAAGCACGGTTTATTATTGCAAACATTTAAGGATTATTGTGTGATAATATCGTAACTTTTAAGTACTTTTTTTTATTGTCAGTGTACTCCAGATTGTCAGATAGTTATTGTTATTGTTACCTTCTGTATGTTCATAAATTGTGACATTGATAATGTTAACACGAGGAACAAACATATACTTGTTATGCCTACTACTCGATTGGGTCGAGTTAGTAGGTCTTTTGTTAGGTCGTTGTATATGTATTGTAGAAAACAAAATAATCCCACAAAATGTACAAAACAAATGTGTTACGAAATTTAAAAGAATTCTTAAAAAACGTTGGTGTGCGAAAGGTTACTATACCATAAACGATTTTCTTAATGACACTACAGACTGGGAACGAAGCGAACACCCTCAGGCTCATTTATTATAAATGTTTATTGTACGATAACACATTGTAATCCATATTTTTATATATAAAAAAAGCCCGCTGAGTTTCTTGCGCCCATTCTTCTCAGGTCTGAGGCAGTCTTTTTTGAAAGGGTGGTAGTTTTAGACTATCAATAAGTGATATTGAGTCCTTTTTTGAATAAAAATATTTGAATTTGATAAACTAACCAATCCTATTTCATCAGCCTAATCCGGTCACCGAAAAAAATAGCGTACTGAACGCTCATGAACCTGAACGTAACTTTTTACACTTGATTGGCAAACCTGTGTACAGCGAAGACCTTCCTGACGTCCAGAGTTCATGATTCCTGGTATTATTATCATTCACAATCTAGTAGACTTGGCAGTATTCATGAAAGTGTAGTATAGTATGTGGGTTACTGGTAATTAAGGCCGCTTTTCCACCTGCAAGCAAACTCGCAGAAGTCTTGCAATATTGTTTACATATCGTACAAATTCCTGCAATAAATGTCTTGCGAGAAGCTCGCGGATCATACATATATCGCAACTTATTGCGGAGGTGTTTACACACGAGAGCTTACGAGTGTCACGATAGGAACTATCGCAATTTATTCCATTCTATACTGTGAAATCATGCCGCCAAGACGCGCAGTAGCTGCATTTACCATTTTGTTGTGTAATGAGAAAAAAAGATCAATTTGGGTTCGAGAATGGATTTCTAGACGTGGAGCTGGTGATTATCATAATTTATTAGGTGAAATACAACTGGAAGATGGTCAAAAATATTTCAATTTTATTCGTATGACGGCAGTTGATCGAGAAGTGTTAGAGCCCGCGCAGACATTAGGAGTTCCGCGTTCGGCGTTCATTAGAATATACTGAGTCTATAACAACAACGCATACAGCGGGCAGTGTGACCGCGGCGCTCAAAGCGAAACATCGCGTTCCAAGAGTTCTTTTCCCGCCAAGACAGAGAACGCCGGAACGCCGCGATGGCTGAGTTTGGAATAACGGAAAAGTTAATTGAATTGGTTAAGGAAAGGAGTTTATTAATCGACATTCGAAAATAAATATAGAATCGTTGTTCATCTTTAAGTAAATCCTGAAAAATATTACTGAATTCGTCTTGTTCTTCTCGCGTTGTGTTAATTGGTTGCACCCAATACTTCCTTTTCTTCTTAGAAGCTGCTGAGCTCCACAAGATCAATAATTCTTTATAGGATGACGAACTTTCTAGTGACATGTGCAAAGACCCAAACGAAACTAGAACGCGAGAGTTTGCACGCCGCTTGTGTGCGTTGGAACTCTTGGGCGGTCAACAGTCACTAGAACGCAGAACTCTGACCGCTCTCTGTCTGCGCGGGCTCTTATTATAGGTAAAAATTGGTGACGTTATAAAAAACAAGTCACAAAACACATTTCACATATTCGATATCACCGAAGTAAAGACTGGTATTGAAACTGCGAGTCAAAAGTGTAACTAAAGTACATTAACTTTTGTTCAACGACTTTTGTCGAAACTTAATACATTTTCTCAAAATCTGTTTTCATTTCGTGGGGACTTCTAGTCATGCAAACCACTTCAGTGTAATCTACGTTAGAGATCACGGTCGAAACAAGTGAGCGCTTACGAGAAGTGGACTGTATGAAAAAATCGTAGAGTAAAAGTTGGTACCAGTAACACCAGGTAGTAATATATTTCTGTATGGTATTATATTTGTGTACGGTAGAAGTAGATGTATGTGTGTTCATAGGCACATAAGTGAATTCGCGAGAAACTGTCATAACAATAATGTTAACACCAGTAACAGACATAAGCTTATAATGCCTACTACTCGGCTAAGTCGAGCAAGCAAGTCTTTTGTGGGGCGATGTATATGCTTTTACAACAGGATCCCAGAAAATGTTCAAAACAAAAGTATTACGTTATTCAAAATAATTGTTAAAAAACGTTTGCGTGGTAAAGGCTACTATAGCATAAATGACTTTCTTAATGATACCACAGATTGGGAATGGAGCGACCGCCCTCAGGCTATTAAATTATAAGTTTAACTGTACAATATTACTTTGTAAATGTTACTTTAATTGTAAAACATATATTTGATGAAAAAAAAGCCCGCTGAGTTTGTTGCGCCCATTCTTCTCAGGCCTGAGGCATTCATTTTGGAATGGGTGGTAGTTTATTGACTTTCAATAAGTGATATCACATCCTATATCGAATAAAAAATTTTGAATTTGAATTGATTTTTTATAAAAACAGATCAACTCTAATTTATCATTTAGGTATTGTTCACAAATAATTGTATTAGTTTACGTATCTACGTGTAAAATAAAACAAATTATTTTGATTATAGTTAAACATTGTAACGATCAATTTTATTATTCATATTATGTACGTCTATTCGACCCCTTATGAGGTCGGCAATGCTCTGGCGTTGTAAGAAAGCATGGGACGAGGTGATCTGTACCATAAAAAAAGTTGTCAACATTTATAATAGGCAATTATTATTAGCACTTTTTTGATAATACCACAATTATTAATAATTATTTCTGTACATAGATATGGTATTCATAAATAGTATTTATAGTCAATCTATATTACAAGTCGTAAATTGTCGGTTTTTTTGAATGAACACAAAGACAGCGGTGTGGCCAGTACGATTTTTATTTACTTTATGGAAATAAGGTACCAGAAAAGGAGGACGTTCAGCTGGTGGTAATTGATACGCCCTGCCCATTACAATGCAGTGTCGCTTTGGTTTCTAGAAAATCCCAAAAATTCTGAGCGGCACTACAATTGCGCTCGTCACCTTGAGACGTAAGATGTTAAGTCTCATTTGCAAAGTAATTTCACTAGCAACGGCGCCCTTTAGACCGAAACACAGTAATGTTTACACATAACTGCCTTACGGCGGATATAGGTGCCGTTGTGGTACCCAAAGGAGTCTCCCACTGGTAAAAATACTGTTCGAGTCTTGCGCGATAACGAACTGAACTATGTATGGAAAACTTTGAAAGCACATACGCACGCGCCGCGCCAGGAACAGCTACATACATGCTCGGTTCGGTCACTGATGAAATGCTGCTTGCTGTATATTTGGCTGCTAAACATTACATCACGTTATCTTGTAAGAAAGTAATTTGTTAATAATGTCAGGACGAGCGTGACGTCAGCATCCTGGATGCGAACCCCGATGCTAAGGCGATACTGGACATGGCAGGTCGCACGCGGCACAGCGAGGGACTGCGTGAGGAGCCGCCCTTATAATATACAACGCTAAGTAAGTTTTACACGATACACGTTAATATTTATGTATAGTTTTACTAATTTAAGGCGACACTAAATGCCGGCGACCTTGAGCGATATGAGTTCACGGCTCCTTTAAAACAAAGCCAATATTTTCAAAATTCTTGCGTCGAAAATTTAACATTTTAACAGTCGCAAACTGTTTAATTGATTACAATCCTCATTATTGATTACTAATCTGAATAAATGTAAAAGTAAAATCTATAAGAACAACTTTTATGATAGTAGTATACTAAACAAATGCATGATGCCGAGAAAAAACTTGTTTAACTGCAAAGAAAACTGGTAGTTCATAATAGCTCTGGAGTGCTAACTTTAACCAACAATAAGCAT
Organism: Leptidea juvernica; assembly: GCA_949711755.1. Classification (NCBI taxonomy): domain Eukaryota; kingdom Metazoa; phylum Arthropoda; class Insecta; order Lepidoptera; family Pieridae; genus Leptidea; species Leptidea juvernica. The sequence goes on along the minus strand of CATIXQ010000012.1, from coordinate 11,099,877 downwards.
TAGCAACCTTCAAGTAAGACTTAAGGGTATGTGTAACAGGATAAAGTAGTGTTTACATATCCAAATGCTATATTTTCACCATAAAACTTGTCTAAAAACACCTTGTTTGCGTGTTTTCTGTTTACCCTTCGTCTTAATTGCTTATCATTCGTTTGACCACATTGATACATTAAAACGACGTAAAAAATAAAAGAACACACCTAGTATTTGTAACTGTCAAACGTGTAAACAAACGCTACAAACCGTCAAAAAGCGTCCCACTTAGGATCAATTCAAGTCGCGCGTTGCAAATGTTTTTTAGTTTTGTGTAAATAGCATCATTATTGGTGTTTAAATAATTTAGCTCAATTGGCCAATTACATGGCTAATGATGATTAAAATATATATACAAATTAATGAATATTATCAGGCTCAAACTAAACAACTTCCAGCCGCAATTAAGCTTGCCTAAATCACATTGGAAACCCACAAAATAGATGATAAGTATGTCGTGTGTGGTTGTTTAATTTTAGTAAATAACAGTGCAAAAAGAATATGGCATCGTCTATGACGCTGATTTGAATCCTGCTCGAAGGACCATAGGTATTGTAAGCGACGCGAGCAACGATCTTTGTAATTCTCTTTGATTTAGGCTGCCAGTAACCGCCGTTGCGAACGGCATCTTGTTTTTTGAATAAGTGTCATTTTCGTTGATTTGTGTCACTATTTGGATTTTGGTACAAATTTTAACACAAAAATTGTTAATATATATAATATTAGTTGTAAAATACAGTTAGTGCAAGAAATTGGAATTTTCATTTGGCTTAACCCCTGACTCCTATAGGTATGTATTAAAATTGGCGCCGATTTGATCCCTGCCCACCACATGTGTCTTCAATTTGTTGAGGTTGTGTAGTGTTGCCAATCGTGCTCCAAAATAGAGTATGGTACTCGATTTCGGGTATGTGCACTTTAATCTAAAGACACTAATTTGAGTACGCTAAAACACTTTTTGTACATAATATTTATTTATTTAAAACATCACAAAATCCACAGAATTTAAATTAGGTAATAATAATGCTATTTTGTAGGACTTACATCTAATAACAGATTTACAATATTTATCTTATATATAAAATTCTCGTGTCACAATGTTCGTTCCCGTACTCCTCCGAAACGGCTTGACCGATTCTCATGAAATTTTGTGAGCGTATTGAATAGATCTGAGAATCGACCAACATCTATTTTTCATACCCCTAAATGTTAAGGGTGGTCCACACGAAATTTTTATTTTTATTTGTTTGACATTTTTTTTAATTTGTTTGATTATGAGTCAGCATTAAAAAATACATGCAACTTCAAATTTTCACCCATCTACGATCAACAGATACCTTTATATCGCGATTTTAATATCGGCAATACAACGTTTGCTGGGTCAGCTGGTAATTTATAATATACTGACTTTTTGGCTCATACCTGACATACTCATTACTCTTATATGTAATCTCAGTGGGTACACAATACAAAACGATCCTGTATTTAGTGCACCAAACTTTTTCACATACCCAAGACAGCGATTCACTCGGTTGTACGAAACGAACAGTCATTGATAGATCGACAGATGACTGTTATAATCTTGTAAAAAAAAGATACAGCCGAAATCCACTACGTTTGAAGCAACTGTTCGCTTTAAAACTTAGCCGAATTATACTTCGTCGCCAATCGTCATATTGTAATTACTACTATTTTAAGCTTGTGTCAAATAACTGCACGTTTCATAGTAAACTAAATTTCAATTTTTATTCGGACAGCCTCTTATTACGTAGTATTTACATCCTCTTTGGCAGCCACAATGACAAGTAGTTGGAGGAAAAAAAATGTTTAAAAATATTAAGATTAATATATGATACTCTTTTATATTAATCTGTACTCTTTATTCATCCTCTCTGTAGTCAGACAAACTCTATTTCTTGTAAAGAAAGTGCAGCCCTACTTGTGTGTGAAATTGGCCAATTTGCTGTGAGCCTGAACTAGGGCGCTTTAAATAAAAATAGGCACATAGTTATAGACGTCGGGTTGTGGAAAATGGTCCAAGAACTCTTCTTCCTTGAAAAGTGTGGGAGGCTCCTTTGCACCGGATGCCGGCAAGATTATGGTTACTACAACGGCGCCTATTTCTGCCGTGAAGCAGTAATGTGTAAGCATTATTGTGTTTCGGTCTAAAGGTCGCCGTAGCTAGTGAAACAACTGGGCAAATGAGACCTGCCATCTTATGTCTCAAGGTGACGAACGCAGTTGTAGTGCCGCTCAGAATTTTTGTGTTTTTCAATAATCCTGAGCGGCACGGCATTGTAATGGGCAGGGCACCATGAACTGAATGTCCTGCTCCAGGTCTCTTACTTTATTTTCATAAAAAAAAAGTATACATGCAATTTAATTTTCAATAAACACACAAGTTTCGAATCAACGCCAAAACCTTTAATTAAGCATATTTATATATTTCCAGTGAATGAAGAAGTAATCTACAAGTGACAACATGTTCTGCGATCTCAATAATGGTGCAATTGATGGGATATTTATTGTGTTGAACAAATGATGAAAGAATTACGAGGAGTTTCAAGTATAATCCGCAAAAAGCAACAAAATATTACGGTGTGTTTTATTACTCTATGTAAGCGAAACAATTGGAACTCGTTACCGAAAAAAAATTCCATAATAGTACAATTAAATTGATTGAAAATAAAAGTAATTATGATTTGTACCATTGACAAAATTGATTCATGACCCACGTTTGCTAATAATTCTTTGAAAATTATAGAAAAAGTTAGGCTTATATTTGCATGAAAAAAATTGTATGACATTTTATGAACTATATATCAAGCGAATTTCGACCTACTTATTTATTATGACTGTAGGGTAATGGCATTAAAGTGGCTTACGACTGAATTTTGTCGATAGTACATCTGTTTACGTGACATACAGACGTTAATACTATAGATGTCTATACATCTCAAAACACTCGACGCCATTTTGTTCTATAACAAAATGGCGTCGAGTGTTTTCGTTGAAATACGCGCGAAAATTTAAAATACACTTATCGATTGATTAAAAATTAACGATTTTGTATGGTCTGTTATCACCCTGGGATCTTAATTTTTTATGAGAAAAACGAGACGAACAACACGTTCACTCGATAGTAAATGATACGCAGTGAACGGCCTACAAATTAGGCTCGTCGCATTCAGAAGCAAGATGTTAAGTTTCATCATATCACTAATTTCACTAAGTACTGAGCTCATTCAATCGAAACCCAATAAGGGTAAGCGTATACTGAGACTCAGACGACTCAGGTCCACGCAGCACAGGGCAGAGCAGTTTTTTTAATATATTATGTACGTACTAAGCGCATTCACTTACGGCGCAGACATCCGTCTGTCTTGCCGGCACAGATTAATGCGCGATGCGTTTTTTTTTTTAATTCTTAACTTTGTTGCAATTACAGATCATTTTATTAAATTAGTGCGTTGTGAACCTTATTTGTATGATTCTAATCATAGTATTTTCTTAGATTACCGCGAGTGTTACACATTTAAATAAAGCACTTTGAAAGGATTAAAACGCGTGTAATTGTAACTGTGTTCTTACATTAGGTTTCTACGTAAAAGTTACATTTTTATTTTTATTTTAGCTAACCCGACGTTTCCAGAACTCGTTTACAGGGGGACTGCAGATGAATGAATGAATAATAGTTTTAATCCTTTAAAAGTGTTTTATTTAAATGATTCTAGCCATCGATACTATTAAAACAATATATTTAAAGAGGATATAATGGGTAATTAATTATTGCCGAGTAATTGAACGTTTTTCATATTATGTATGTTAAATAAAAAACCTACAAGCGACTTCTTGCAACCGCCTTACAAAGAAACCACCCCTAGTGTATTTAAGTAATTTTTATCTACACCCATGCATTATATCCTCTATTAAAGATTCTAAAACAGTTAGCTTATTGCTAACATTAAAACACCCTATGTCCTAATAACCATTACACCATCCAAACGAGTGTTGTAATAAAATTCAGTACAACATTATATCATCCGTTTTCATAATAAAACTCATTTGGATGATATTAGGTTGCTACTAGGACTGGCGGTTAATGTTAGCAGTAAGTTGACTGTTTCAAAATCTTTTATAAAGGACTCATATAATGGGTGTAGATAAAGTCATGTATGCAACTGTTGATAATTAGGTATTAAAACTAACTAAAAACATATCTCAGCATACGGTTAGCCTTATCTATATCTAGGAAGCCTACCACTGGTAAAATAATATTATAGTTGAGAAATATAATTTCAACTTACTGTACTTTTTCTATTATAATTTGTAACTTATTATTTATTGTTCACTAATGTATATATTTTATGTAATTTTAAAATATAATTAGGTATGTAATTATAATAATTGAAAAATTTTGATCTGTGTAATATTCTGCCGAGTTTTTGAATATCTGTACAAAGCTTGGATAACTTAACAAGTTGAAATTGAAGACTTTTAGAAACAAATAAATTATCTCATTTTCAATATCGACATGTTAACTTATTTACGCTTTATAAGGATTTATGTACAAAAATAATTTAACGCCTTTATAAATAAAAATGAATAATAGTTCTTATTAATACATTCTATATATATTAATTAATTTTTGTTCTCACTGACAATGTCATACATGATATGGATGCAGACTGAACATGAGAATTTTTAGACAGAGACAATATGGTTTATAAAAACAATGATTTTCATAATACTAACTTGTAAAAATTTAATATTTTACTAAACACAAGCTAATATTATAAGTATATTCATATGATTTAAATAAATAATGTTTATTGTTCCAGAAATGAGTCTATCAATATGTTTGATGATATGTTTCAACCCCGTTATTTTCTGTTGCGTGTTTCAGTCAATTTTCACTTATTTTTTGTTTTTATGAACTATGACGTCACAGTACACGCGCACAACGTGACCGCATTGGTTGTGACTTTTCAAAAATATTACTTTGTTTTACTGTACGGTATTAATTTTTTTTTCGAATAAGAATATTATAAAATATATGCATATACAGCATATAGATTCAGCAAACTTTTAATGATTATTGACATATTATGTGAGAGAAAACTACTTAACTATTTGGTGGCTATATAAAACTGTATATACGTGAATACGACGCCGCTTATCAATACTTGTCATAGAGATTGACCAAAAGCTTCTACAAACTTCACTAACTCACACATCTGTAAACCTTTGTTTACCCAAACATTACTTTAAATGTAGGTATGCATAACCTGTCTTTTTGAAATATTTTAATTGCCTGTCGGAGGAGCCATAGTAATTATAATTTTATA